>VZRL01006198.1:812183-1020948 GCA_013397895.1 Origma solitaria | reverse complement strand
AAAAAAAAAGAAAAAGAAAAAAAAAAAAGGGGGTTTTCCCTGAAGTTTCTTGTTTGCTTTAGTGCTCACATACACTGGGGGAATGGAGGCCCTACAGTCACACTTGGCCTTGATGCACAACACAGAGCCTTCCCCACAGTGTCCCACTAACATGTCTTGAAGCTTTCTGTGAGCAAAGCATGAGAAGGCAGTGTGCAATGTCACTACCACAATGGACATGACACAGTAGAGCCTACAGATGAAACCACATGCTGCTGAAATACTCCCCACTGTTTTCCAGCATGTGTTATGCACACTGTATAAGAGGGCGAGTGCTATTCCTTCTGGCAATCTAACTCTGCCTTATATGTGGGAGTTGGAAGAGTGCAGGGACAAGTTAGGTAGGTGATCTTGTCTTGAATGCTGGTTAGTAGGCCTAAAGAAGGAAATTAAATTTCTACAGGTAAAGGAGCACAGTCAGAACCAGGAACAAGGCTGGAATTGTCTGGTTCTCTCTGCACAGGTCTGGCAGTGTTTTGGCCTGAGCTCAAAAAGAGCCTATCAAAGGCTTCCATACACTGCCCAGCTACAGCTGGGAATTAGCACAGGACAAGGACCAAAAGACACTTTAGGTGCAACCACACTTCCTCATATTGAGGTGAAACTTCTAGTTTATGGCCATTGCTCCTTGTCCTGTCTCTGGGCACCACTGAAGAGTCTGGAACCACCCTCTTGACACCCACCTTAGAGAAATTTACATGCATTAATGAGATCTCCTCTCAGTCTTCTCTAGGCTGAACTGGCCCAGCTCCCTCAGTCTTTCCTCATAAGAGAGACACTTCAGACTCCTAATAATCTTCATGTTCATCTGCTGGACCCTCTGCAGTAGCTCTTTGTCTTTCTTGTACTGAGGAGTCTAGTCTTGTACTCCAGAGGTGACCTCACTAGGGCACCCAGGACATTACTGGCCCTCCTGGCTGCAAGGGCACTGCCAGCTCATGGTCAAGACTCCCAGGTTCTTCTCTGCAGAGCTGCTCTCCAGTAGGTCAGCCCCCAACCCGTGCTGGTACTTGGGGTTATTCCTCCCCAGGTGCAGGACTCTGCACTCGCCCTTGTTGAACCTCATTAGGTTTCTCTCTGCACAACTCTCCAGCCTATCAAGGTCCCACTGAATGGCAGCAGAGCCTTCAGGTGTATCAGCCACTCCCCCAGTTTGTATCATCAGCAAACTTGCTGAGGGTGCATTGGATTGCTTTGACCAAGACTTGGGGATGTTGGCTGGTGAGAAGCTCGACATGACCCAGCAGTGTGCGCTCGCAGCCCAAAAAGCCAAACACAGCCTGGGCTGCAGTGTGGGCAGCAGGGTGAGGGAGGGGATCCTGCCCCTCTGCTCTGCTCTGCTCTGCTCTGCTCTGGTGAGACCCCACCAGGAATGCTTTGTCTTGGTCTGGGACCCCTAGGGAAAGAAGAACATAGAGTTCTTGCAGTGGGTTCAGAGGAGGGCCGCAAAGATGACCAAAGGGCTGAAACACCTCTCCTGTGAAGAAAGGCTGAGAGATCCAGAATTGTTCAGCCTGGAGAAGGCTCCAGGGAAACCTAATAGAAGCCTTCCAGTATTTAAAGGGGACTTACAAGAAAGCCACAGAGGAAAAACCCTTTGATGCTCCCCTATGTTCCCCTCAGACCTTCAAAGGTAAGGAGGCATCCCAATCTCCCGTAGATAGTCTTCAGGGGACTTATACTGCAACCATATTGGGTGCAAAGCTGACGGACAGCTTAAAGGACTTCTTCCCAGTTTAGGATTTGGGGACAAGCCCTGTGGCATAGCCCCTGGAGAGGAAGTCTGCCCCTTGGTGAAAAGAACAAGAACAACTTAAACCCCTTAGAAGCTGTGTAAGAGTATTTTCACACAAAGATTTTTTTCTCCAGAGCCTCTTCCTGTGGGTTTAAACTACAATGGGGATAGTTCAGACCACTGTAAATGTTGATACAATTGCAGGAAAACAAGAATCTAGTTTGCCCTTTCCTGTCAAAGAGTAATTTCTTCACTCTGAAAGTGATGACTGAGCCCTGATCCAAAGAAATCCTGAATGTTCAGCAACTCATGTTAAGGAGCAAAACAAAACCCAAAATCCCCCTTTTATTCTGCCGTAGCATTTTGGGAACTTTTCAACATGCTGTCATCTGGTGACAACAAAGACCTCATATCTCCTTTCAAAAGCCTTCCTTTTGACCTTGTACTAATTAGAGTACACGTAAAAACAATTGCAAAGTAAAATGCAGAATAATATCTCTGTTAGCTATTTCTAAAAATAATGAGGAATGGCACAAAGAAAGATGAAGACAACAGCTTTGAGTAAGCTGCTTGTGATTTGTGGATGTCTTTGCTTAGTCTACTGACTTGCACACACATTTCTGACCTTTATGAGTTTATGCTTTGCTCAGATTGCTGGTCATGCGTTCAAAAGCTAATAGGTTGACTTAGTTTAAATGGGGTTTATGGGGTTTATAACTCCAGGACACCTTTTTGTCCCCATGGTACAAGGGTGTATACATGTCAGGATGTGCTACTTGAGGATAATACTTGAGAATCATACATGGGCCTACTGGAATTTTGTGTTCAACACAATGTGCACATCCCAGCCAAGAGACAATAATGTAGTATTTGGGGATTTCCTTGGGAGTTGTATAATACTGCATCCTCTCGAGGTTCAGTGATAAGCTCTCCACACCATATATTAAGCATTTAAGAAATGTAAGCACTTAATTCATATTTGGATCTGTGGGAACTTGATCCTCATGAGATTTTTGGTCACTCTACAAAGACTGCTACAGTCCCAGTTGTGTCTTGAAGGATAAGAGAGAAAATTCCTTGAGGTAAAACCTGTTTCAGTCATGCGTATGACTATTATGTTATTTCTCATTACTGTGAGAAACCAGGAGATTGCAATATAAATTTCCAAGGTTTCATTCTCACAAGATGCCTGCGGAATAGGCTGGTTGGTGCTATCTAACTTCTGTACATTTCAGTGAGCAGCTGAGATACATTTTTGACTGAGAACTGATCCTGAACAGCCTACACTGTAATTCAGAAAGCCTGTGGGTGTGACAGGAATTTGTCTTCACCATATGTTTCCTTCCTAAGATTTTAAGTGTGGACAGCAAGATGTCTGGAAAGATTGCAATGGTGAAGCAAACAATGATCCTGATCAAAAGAGGTACTTAGTAATCCACTGGTTTGGGACAGTGGGAGTTAATGGGAGCTGTGAGAGCTCGAACTTCAAAGGACGCACCCTCACTTAGAGACCTTGTCTCATTCAGTGTCCCACCTCTCTGGCCTATGTTCCTATATGATAAAGGTATAATTAGTTACATGAGAGGGACCCAGGGGTTTATGGAGCCTGGAAGCAGGCGACAGTCCCTGAACCAATTCATTTGCCCTTGCCTGCCTGGAGCCTGCTCTGCATGGTCTGAGGGTAAAAAATCAGTTGTTAGGGCAGCAAAAATGTGCTTGTCTGCTTTCATGAGCCACCTGGGGATTTACTGACAGGCTACTTAGGAACAAGCAGGAAACCTCCGCTCATTTACGCTTTTACAGGTCAGCAGCAGACCTGTATACACAGGAAGGGACTTGCAATGATGCAACACCCCCCTTTCCTGTCAGTTCATGAATGCAAAGATTGAATATCTTTTGTTGGATGCAGCCGGTGACAGTAAAGGTGTCTAGAAGCAGCATGAAGCATGATCACAAAGAAAAGCAATGTCATCCTGAAGATATAACTTACTGTTAGCTTTTGTGGCATCATCTGGTAAGCAGACTGCAATCAGCTTATCTTAGATGCTTTAAATTCACAGTGCAGGCCAACACTGCAACATAGCAACAAGCCAAGCCTTTCTGACCTCAGCAAGTGAACAGCTTATGTCCAGAGGCACAACAATTGGTGAGCCTCATCTTCTTCTAGCCTCACTGGCATAACTGCAGATGCCCTTCTTATTCTCATAAGATTGATTCTGAGGCTGGGAGAAGATTGCTCATGGTCCTTGGTACCTTCTCTGGTGTTAGTCAACGATAAGATGATGCCTCCCAATGGGAATGTAAGAAACATTCCAACTTGCCCAGCACAGTGTCCTGCAACTCACCACTGAATAGGACACGAATAGAAACAGTCAGCTCAAACGGAGCTGACCACATCCCATAGGACTTTTCTGGCTACCATGGGTGGGCACCCAGGCTGTGTGGACGCCCAGAGTGTATGATCAGCCCAGCTCTTATACCAAAATTTGTTCAGTGTTTTGACTCCACAGATAAAACAAGGTTCAAGAATAAAGATTTTAAGGCATTGGTCTCCACTTCAGGTGGTCCCAATTTATATTCTCTTAGCAGGTCATGCCATCAGTACAGAGGTGGAGTGAGGACAGCAGCAGTATAAATAAGGAGAACAGCACCCAAAAAGTGGCATTCAGTCACTAGACAGCCCTGGTGCAAAGAGATTGAAGTTTTAAAGTAAGAAGTTTGCAAAGAAGGAAGATAGACACCAGAGAGAAACAGAGTACCTGGACTATCTGTTCTTTCCATACGACTCAATTTTTTTTATTTTGCTTCTCTGAAATAATGCTGCTCTGGACTCTTCTTTCTGTGGCAAATCACCAGCAAGGAAACTTCTCTTCATTTGTTCAGGAACTAAACTTTCCAGCCTTCATTCTTCACATCCAAAATATGTGCACACGCATATTTAAATTCTTGCTTTTGTTTTTTTTTTTTCCTTACAAGAAATAAACACACTTTTTAATATTATGTTTGCATTTGATCATGAAGGAAATCCTACAACAACTTATTCAATACAGTATCCTGTTCAGTGCTGGAACACATGTATCCAAGCCAGCTGTCCCAAATGACCTCCCATCTTTGAAAATAATTACCTAATTTTGTCTCACTGATGACACAAATTCTTTGCTAACCAGTAGAAAATATATGACTTCTACAAGTGATATTCCCTCAAGCTTTACCTTCTTCCCTTTTATTTTACAGTTCTGATTCACAGATTCCTCATTCCAGTTTTCTTTCATTTAGCATTCTTCCATTACTCATGCTGAAACTATAAAATGAAGGGCCCAGTTACAGCACTAGATTTTGTTACTTTTTGTATGTATGGAATGGAATGTGTGTATAAAATCATAAATGAACACATAAAGAGATCAAGTTAAACATGGCACCTAAACTGGATTGCTTCTCCTCTTTGTAGTAATTTCCATTTGCATATAGCTTTGCCAGGCTTAGACTGCAAAGGTTAAATATTGCTTGGAGAACTTAAATTACACTTTTCTGAACTCTGAAGTGCTTGACATTGCAATTCAATTTTCTTCAACAGAGGAGACTTCGTTTGTTTGTTTTTGTAATATACCAATTCTTTCCTGTGAAAGGTAGCTCAACATTCGTATTATAACCCCTGGAAGCTCAGAGGTAGAATTTAAATGCTTTTGGGCCTAATTGCACTAATGACTCTCTAAACAGAGACGTCCTTGTCCCAAACCTACAAGATGAGACAAATATAGACAGATGGGTAAGATAAAAAAATTAAGAAATTGAATAGGATATTCCCAAATCTTAGGAGTCAGTGCTCAAAACTCTTATTCATTTACCCATAATACAGGTGGAAGTGGATGCTTAGGGGAAGAATATAAAACTAGTGCAATTACAGAATGACCTTCCCATTGCTTTACCTCCCAACTTCCAATACTAATTTGTTTAGGGGCTCCTTAAGCCACAGGCTGTATGTACATTGTTACATTTAGCCATGCTGTATCAGCTGGTTTTTTGTGAATCTGTCTTAATTACTTTATAAAAGTAATTTTGGGCTCCAGAGCATCCTGTGGCAATGAGTTCCCCATTTTAATTATTTGCAGAAAACGTATTTCCTTTTGTTTGCTTTGAACTGCTTGTCTCATAACTTAATTAGTTGCCAATAAATTCTTACCGTTAATTGTTCCCTATTTATTTTCTCTGAAACAAGTCACTTAGTATCATGAGACACTGCTACAACTCTCTACTGTCTTCTTTAGTTTTAGCTACCCTGAATAATTCTGTATAATTTACTAATTTCATCACCTCACTCTTCAGCTCATTCAATAAACTGCATGAGTCAGTATAGCTCTTTATATTGGCCTTACTGGCAGGCTCTTCCAATTTAACAAGCAAACCATTTATTCTTACCCTTTATTTTCTAAAAAATTCATAATCTATGTGACCACTCTTATAACAGCTTAGTTCCTTTAAGTATCTCTGTTAAGAGATGCCAAATGCTAACTGATAAAGTCACTGTATCAATTGAATCAATATTCCTTACAAGTTCAGTGACTGGATCAAAGAACTGAAATAGATTCATAAGATTATACTTTTCCTCTAGAAGGCTTTCTTCTCCTCTTCAAGTTTTTCCTAGATACATCATATTTATCCATATATGCACTAACTCTGTTCTTTTTAGATTTTCTATTGTATTTATCACCTTGTATTTCTCTTGTGCTTGGGCTGATTTAAGCAATATATCATGCGCCACAGTTTGTTCATAGCCTTCACAGGGAGCTCCTCTAGACCCCTTAGGTAAATACCACATGGTCCTGATTAACAATTATTGTGTGGATTGCATTTTTGTCTAGGCACAAAAGTCCTTGTATCAACACTTCAGTTTGAGATAAATCTTCAGACTCTTTCTCTGTAAAGGATGGTCCTGGT
Source organism: Origma solitaria (assembly GCA_013397895.1). Classification (NCBI taxonomy): domain Eukaryota; kingdom Metazoa; phylum Chordata; class Aves; order Passeriformes; family Acanthizidae; genus Origma; species Origma solitaria. The sequence continues at coordinate 1,014,239 of VZRL01006198.1, read as the reverse complement.
ATGGGAGACTCCATAAACTCTTCTCCAGTGAACAGTGAAGCCTTGGCATTGACGTTAGGTTTTACACATAGATCATTTTTCAGGCTCACCAATTCTCTGGCACACGTCCGGCTTTTAATGTTTGAAAAGTTGCTATTATTAGTTTTTTAATACCTTTGGTAAATTGCATGCTTTGTATTGGCCTTTCTTTATGTTTATCTTGCCAATGTTCATAATTTCTTCTACTTTCCTCTTAAAAATATTTCTTCTATTTTCCTCTTTCCTCCCCCAACTCTGAAGAATGCAATATCACACCTGATGGCTTTTGTTATTGTTTTTTTTAGCTGCATTAGTTTCTTAGTTTACTGACTGGATATTTTTAACTGGTAGAAAACATTTAGTCTTCTAAAATAGTGCCCCTAAACCTTCTTCTCACCCGTATTCTCTCCAGTGTAAACTTACCCAGCCATTTACTGCAGCTGATCAGCTTTGCCTTATCTTTCACTGCCTTTTCTGAGATTCAGTGCCAAGGGTCTGCATTTCAGAATGTTTCTGAATTAACACATTGTGAAACCAGCTCCTGCTAACTCAACAGGCCTAATCCAAGAGCAGCTTCACTTTTTTGCATCTTTTGTTATTTTTTTCAAATTGCTACTATTTTCATGATTTATAATTTAGATCAGCCTCCTCTTGTGATATACCTCGTCTGCAGCAGAGTGACTGAAATTCCCAATTACTATAGCATTTTCGCTCTGACAGCTTCTCATACCTCCAAGAGTTAGCTGGAGTTTCTAGGATCCTGAACATGTCTTTTCCTGCAACCCAAGCTCTCTCCAGGTGCTATGAAGCATAAGCTGTCTACTCCTGTCTAGTGTATTTTCATGCTTATTATATTCAGCAAAGCTTGAGTAAAAGAAGCTCTTCAGCTGTGTCTCCAAACACAGTAGCAACCTTATTCCATGAGTTTTGGTGTCCTGGCTTTAACAATGTGAAATTTGGGCTCCCAGAGAAAGGAGAGGACCTGTGCAGTACTGCAGATGAAAGAATTCTTCTTAAAGATCTCCATATACTGCAACATGATCAGAACCAAATCGTTGCAGAGTTCTACACCAATACTGGAACTGAATGAATTTTCAATGTCTTTGTGCTAGAATAGGTTTTATGAATATATCCAAGAAACATTCCAAAGCATTCTTAAAGGAAGTAATCTTTGAATATAAGACTCTTGGCAATGGACCCTCAAGCTTAAAAACAGCAACCTACAAGTCTTAAATTATTGTTTGTTTTTGCACCTGAACCCTGAAGTTACGGTAGGACTTAATGTTAGATTTATAAAGAGAAATGTTAGATTTATAAAGAGAGGGCCCATTCTTTGACAAGGTTATCAATCATAGATATCTCATACCTTGAATAACTTCGTGGGAAGAGTGAACAGCATTGACTCATACACTTCCTGGCACAGTACAGCTCCCTGTCTCAGTGTCATAATTAGAGATGAAGGGAGAAAATTCAAAAGATCTAAAAATACAAACTTAGGAAAGTGAGAAGAGAAATATTTAAAGACACTATTTCTGAAAGATAATAGAAAGGAAGTTTCCTCACATATGTGGTTCAAAACTACTACAGATCAAAATGGGGAAAATCAAACAAAAGTATTTTATTAACTGTTAAATTGAAAGCAAATGGACCATCTTAAGGAATTATTTTTACCATCTGGTACCAGCTGTAATGTTATATACTTCCTTCTGCCCTCTCTGCATATAGTAGGCCGTATCTAGCTCTTCACTTTTTAATCTTAATACCAGAAAGAAGTAAATGCCAAAATGGCCTCTTTCTATTGATGTCATTCATTCCCAGTAAGTTCAGTTTTCATTTCAGATACACAGCAACGATTGCACATCTGTTTTCTTGGTAGTTTTACGCAGTCCCTGGGATGCATCTGCACAAACTCTGCAGTGGAAAAGGGGGTGTGCACAGCGCTAAACTGTGAAAGAGGGAGGGGCATAAAATGATAAAGGATGAGGATGCTAAGATGAAAAATCCAGACTAGTTAACCAATAAATGGATATTTATTTTTCACTTCTGTTCATAGCCAATAAAATAACTTAGCCCCAGGCCTAATATCACAGATTGGAATTACCCTGAGACTCACCCTGGATCTCATTGCTTTGGGAAATCTTTATAATGTCATGTCTTCTCTGTTATCTGCAGCAGTATTTCAAGCACAGATGTACTTCCTCTTCACATATGACAGTTATGCTATTCCCAATCCCAATGTCTCAGAAAAAAACCTTTATTTTTTCCTGTGAAGAAAGTCCACTCCTTGCCTGTGTTTCAATCACCCTGTGCCTTTTGTCTTTTATGTCCATATTAAAAGTCTCTCAATTCATATTCCAAAACCAAATGGGTGGTTTGAGGACAGTATTTTTCAATCAACAGCTCTTACTGCTGTAGGTGAAGCTGAGTGATAGGTTAAAGAGGACATAAAGGCACTGAATTCTGTAGCCTTCAGTAGCTGTGTCAGCTTGGATTGAAGTTGATGGCTCCAAGTGCCTCGAGATGACTGAGTTGCAGAACTTGAGTGCAAATATTTCTTCCTTGTACCTCTGCCAAGAGATCCAGTTCCCCTTGAGATTGGAGGAAACAGCTATCACATAACAGAGTGGATGATTAGGGATTGTTAGTCGGAACAGGAGCTAAATCTGCAGGTATCTAGACTGCTGAGGGCTGAGTACAAAGCTGTTACGCTCTGTCCCAATACAATTCCATTTCCTCTTCTGTGTGGACTCAGAGGTGTATCCTGTGGAAGCACAGACTTCCCTGCCATCTTAACCTCTAACAGGAATTAAGGTAGGAAAATGCTGAGAGAGCTTCAGTCCTGAGGACTCTGTTGTACTCCTCTTGTGACCATGATCATGTGCTTTTCTTCCAGCACACTACAGAACACGCATCCAGTGTGAGCCATCCCAAAGCACGCATCCTGTAAATTAGAAAACAGCCGCTATGGAAAGCTGCAGAGGGGACACATGAAGATACAGGATCACACTTCCTTATGTGAATTTTCCAAGTAGCTCAGAGAAGGAATTGGACTTCTGAAGTGTGAGCCCAAGGAAGAATTAACGAAATATATCTGCAGAGGAAAGCACAGAGCAACCCAGCACAGCAGAAATGTCACAGACCAGCTAGTGTCATTCTGGTCAGGAGAGAAAAGGTTGCCTCCCTGGAACCAAGGGCAAGCAAGCAGACATTTGAGCAGGTGACAAGTTCTTTGTGAGCAGACTTGATATCTAAGAGGCTGCCTCAACTGCATGAATTTGTTTTCTTTTCTTTTACGCTTTTATTTATAAACATTTTTAAATTTATCATCTACTCAAAATGTTATGAGCACTTTGATTTTCACTTTATCTTGGCCTGGATTAATAGGGATTTAGAGAGAGATGAATAACAAATAATTTCTTCAGCAGGTAGCACTAGACAACAGCTGTACGTATCTGTTAAAAATGCACTGGTCTGAAAAGCACAAATGGATTCAGACACAGACCTGGTCCTCGGATAAAGGGAGAGATAACACTGATTTCTTTGTTTGGATTAGATGTTGTAGCTTGCACGAATGATTTTTACCCCTCTGTACTATTCACAAAATGTAGGTTTCCTTCAAAAAGCTGTACTTGGCTTATGCCCACATTGAGAATCTTTTCTGTGTGGTGCCACAGAAGACTGCCAGGCACTCTCTGGCCCTGGCTTCAGACATAGCTACAGCATCTGCTGTAGGAGGAGGGTCTCTACTGCATTTTCAGGAAGGATGTCCTCAGACTGGTAACAGTCTAGCTATGACAGGCTGGCAGGCACTGCAGGATGCCAAATGCAGTTCAGAAACATGGTAAATTAAACCCATGTCGTGCCCTCTCCTGCTGTTAGGAGAATGGCTCTGTACTGCTTTCTGTGTAGTCACTGCTAGCTTCACACCAACAACTGAGCCAGATTGTTTAAATCTAGTTCAAGTATTTGTGCATAACAGCAATGCAGAAGTATCCAGGAACTCTCATTACATTGAACAGACAAGCTATTTTATATTTTTAGTGGAAAGAAAAAAAACAACAACCCTGCAGTTGAAAAAATATTTACATAGGACATTGCAATTATTGTTCAGAATTAATGAGTTTTATCCCCTCCTTTTGGCTTAAAGAACACAAAATCCCAATGAAAGGAAACAGATGTAGTTGTTTTAAGCATTTCCAAAGGAAACTGCAGTAAAGTCTGAAACATCACTGTATAAAAGCCTTGTGTGTCATGGAGATGTTCTGATATTGTTTTCATTTACCAGCTGTGTGTAAAGAGGGAGTTATGTCTGTGGCCAATAGATCTTCCCACATCAGAGCAGTAACAACAACAAAGCAACGGAAATATTAGGAAAACGCTAACTTTACCTTCAAATACACTTGATTTTCCTAAACAAGAAACGTGGATTAGGAATCAGTTCAAAGAAAAATGGCCAGAATTTATAACGCTCTCTGAAAAAGACAATAAAAGGAAGAAAGAGCATTAATAAAATGAAACAATCTAAAGCGAGTTTGGCCAACAAATAAGATATCAGAATGTTACCTCTTGGCTCTCCTTGTTAGCTATTGCTTGTCAGTCTCTTCCAAGAAAAATACCAGCACTTTCAGTTGATCTAAAGAGATACGGCATAATAAACTAGCAAAGAATTTCTAGGACTGCAAATCAGGTGATTCAAGTCCAGCTCCTGCCTCTGCCTTTACTATTCATGTTAAATGTTATTATCTGTGTTATGGGAACACCTAGAAAACTCAGTGTAGCAGACATTTCTACAGCAGAACCATAAAACTACAGTCTTTGCCCTGGAAAAACCTGCAGCCTGGTGATAGAAGCTTCCTGTGCTTTGGTCTTCCTATCAGTCAAATGGGGAACTTCTGTTTGACCAGGATGTCTGTATGACTCGGCTGTGGGTTTCCGATTGATGTTCTTTTTCACCTACTGACCACTGTGCTGGAAAAACAACTGTTCGAACAGGGGAACCCACTGATCATAGGTCTAGTTTTGCATTCAGCACTACATATCGCAGAGATATGTTCAGACCTTACTACATATGTAGTCCAAGCACATTGGGAAAAAAAATCAATGCATCCAATGGATAAAACTTCTTAAAATGCTTTTGAATCACATGATTGTATGATAGGATGATGCTTTAAATTACTGACTGCACTGGTTTCCGCTGGGACAGTGTTAATTGTCTTTGTAGTAGTTGGTACAGTGCTGTACTTTGGATTTAGTAAGAGCATAATGTTGATAATACACTGATGTTCTGATTGTTGTTAAGGAGTGCTTACCCCAAATCAAGGCCTTTTCAGTGTCCCATGCTCCACCAGTGAAACAGGTGCACAAGAAGCTGGAGGAGAGCATGGCCAGGACAGGTGTCCCGAACTGGCCAAAGGAATATTCTACACTACAGAATGTCCTGCTTAGTGTATAAACTGGGGGGAGTTGGCTGGGGCTGCTGATCGCTGCTCAGGGACAGGCTGGGTATCAACCAGCAGGTGGTGAGCAGCAGTATTATGCATCACTTGTTTTGCTTGGATTTTGTTCCTCTCTCTCTCTCTGTCTTTCCCCCCTTACAATTATTATTATTTGTTTGAATTATTAAACTGTTCTTATCTCAACCCAAGGGATTTATCTTTTCTTTCTGATTCTTCTCCCCACTGGCTGGGGTTAAAGCATGACACTGATGTTTTCAACTGGAATGCAGTGGAAGTGGCAAAATATCTTCTATGAACTAAAAAAAAAAAAAAAGCACAACTAATATAAAATAATGGCTAAGACCTCCAGTAGAAAAGACAATAGTTACCTGTGAAAATCCTGTCTTTGTGTTTTTTTAATGTATTTCTCTGAGAAATGTTTTTCCCTAGTCAGTTGAAATGTTGACACTGATAGCCACTTCAATAACTTCTTTCTTTGTTTATTCTGGTCACCTTTTGCATTTCAAAGCATTATCCTTCAATTTCCAAGAACTACAGTATTGTCCTGACAGCTTCCAGTTAAACCATGAAACTTTAAAAACCCCTTAACCTTAAAAACCTAAACAAAATTTTAAAAGGCCCTACTACCCTAATGAAAGAGTATATAGGAATAAACTTCTAGTGACCCAACAGAAAAAAAAAATCAGAGAACAATAAACCTTTCAGGAGAAAATATTTCAGCAAGTACATATATCCTGCTCAGTGAATACCATCTACAGTGTTAATAAAATACAGGAAGGCTGTCAGAGCTCACTTGCTGGACAAAAGCTCTAGAAAAGGAAACTTTTATTTTTCCACCAACAGAGGACCCTGTTTTCCATAGAGTCAAGAAAATGTGCGTCAGTTTACCAACAAGGACCTCCTCCCTGCACACAGGGAGAGATCCTACACAAGAGCAGTTACACAAACCAAAACCCAAAAGTGGATTTGTGGTAGCATGTGCCACATCTGCACAATGTTTCCCATCCTTCAGCAGTTCTGCTGTGCTGAAATTCATCCATCATCAAGGCCTCTAATCCCACCTCACGGATGTACAGCCGAGAACAAGACACTGATGACTGAAGCTGCAGGCAGCAGAGTAATGAGCCTGTGCAGAAAGGCTCTTCACAGCCCTGTTTTGCGTGGTTTTTTGGAAGGGGTGAGGATGCCAGAATACAGATAGACAACAAAGGTACAGAGTAAGAGTTGTCCTAAATCCAAGATCAAATTTTTTCAAAACACTAAAATAAACAGGTGCCATCCTATATTTGTGATCTTATTCTGCAACAAAAGCAGCATTTAGTTAGTTCTTTCCCTTTTCCAGCCTTCATGACTGTTAATTCCAGTTCTAGACCAAGCTCCAATGCATCTTGTATTTTGTATCTGCAACTTACTACACATCACCTTAAAGTAATTTTTTTATTATCTTTTACCTGTAACTTGCAATTCTGTATTTTAGATCTGTATCTGCACGTTTTCAACAACCTCACCACACTGCTGTCCCCTACAAAAAGACATCAGAAGATCCACCTCTACAACCAGCTCCACCTTTCCCATTTTAACCTTTTGTGTCTTGAGTACAGCAGCCATCCATCCCAGCCCAGTTCACATGATACTATTCTGGTGATTTGCAGCCTAATTAGGATGCACAATTCCAGCTTAACAGCACCAGAGAACTGCTGCACTTCCGTGGAGTAAGCAGCAGAAGCTTTACAGAGCTGAGAACTTGTTTCTTGAGGAAGGCAATTAATTTTCAAATCATTAACTTGTACACACATTTTCCCCTTCCTCCCTCCAGTTTAAATTGAACAAAGTATTTGAAAGGAACTCCAGAGTAAGAAACTTGTTCGGTTAAGACACCAGAGCCAAGTTCTTTCCCTACTGTGGACTTCCCAGGAGAAATATGGCAAACCTTGTAAACCTCTCCCTTCACTCTTAGAAAAATTTAGAAAGTGAGAAGGCTATAGTGAGAATAAATCAACTAACAACTGCTCCTAGGTATCATGGGATTGAAACCACATAAATTCACAGAAAGCTAGAAATCTGGAGGCTGGAAAAAAGTGAGTAGATTATAATAATAGACAGTGTCTTACTACTGTCCCATCAATGTGCCTCATTAGTATTAATTACAAGAAAACATTCAGAATGAGAGGATAATTTGTCCCCAGACCCATTAAATTCTTGGCTACTGTTTAGTAGAAGTGTCCAGGGAGGCCATGTCCCTTTTTTTTTCTTTTTTTTTCTTTTTTTTTCTTTTGATGGAAATTGTCCCTTAGGATGAATAACCTTCAGACAAGCTATGAACTTCACACAGGTCACAAATAATCCTGCAAGCTGAAACAGCTTGATCTTTACCACTTTGGTCTAAAGTCACCTAGGGGGTGTTTCCTTGGTTGAAGTCTTTGATCAGTCTTATTTATCTGACATAAGTTTGTAAGCAGACTCTGAGATTAATGGAAAACAGAGAGATGTTCCAACAAAGACCTTGGAGGGATGACCCAGAATCTATACAGAAATTAGACATTAGAAACCTGCTCTCCTAAACATGGACCAATGCATGAACCGGGCTGGGGATATAGCTGAATGGTTTTGTTTGGCTAGGCAAGTGCAATCTGTATATTGCAACTACAAGTTATATAAGGCAAACGAGGAGCAGAACTCTGTTCTACTTGTTCACATAAGCCCCTAAGAACAGATCCTGGCAAATCAAGGGGAATGGGCTTTTTCTAGCATAATGATAACAGCACTGTCTTGCAGTGCTTTTTAATCAGCTTAACAAGCCTTCAAGTTTTATCTTTTTAACATTCAAATTCAACCTCCTATCAAGTTTACTTAGTTTAAAAATGAAGGCTGATCTCATTTCCACCAAGTGAATTCCCAGTTTTTGTTTACAACAAATAATTCTGACATTATCCTTCCAGATGCATGTTCAAGGCCAGAGAAGAATATATATGGCAGTCTGTCATACTCTGATCCTACATCTCATTTCCCTTTTTGCTTACTAGGCAGACTTCCTTTTCAAAGAAGGCTGCTGAAAGCATTTTTTAATAGATAGAAAGCAATTTTCTTTGCCTGTGGCCTCTGGAAGAATTTTAGATCTTAGTGGCATAGCTCTGTGAAAAGTGTCTTCCTTGTTGCTTGCATTTTCTCCTTCACTGTTCAGCATTTGCCTGTCAAACACAGCACTGTAAGGGCAGTCAGCTGCCATTCAAAGCAGTGCTGAATGAAGAGTCAGGATGGAGCACCAGCACCCAGGCAGAGATTTGGGCTTACTGTGTTGATAGACTAGAAGTGACAGAGGGCAAGAAGAGAAAATTGTTGTGAGACAGCAAGGAAACACGCTTGCCCTTAATTGACTTTCCTTATATAGAGGACAGGTTTAAAAGACTATTTCCTCTTCATTTTCATTTTTCTTATCTTATTGTACTGTTCTTCTGAAAGATGGCAAAGCTGTTAATGTCTTCACAATTTAAAGCCCAATACCTATACCTTCCAAGTCTCTGAAATTTAACAGATTAGCACTGGGCAGATGCCTGTAAGGAAAATAGTTCATTGTGCACATTTGTATCTAGCTCCTCACAGAAGGGCGCAACAGCTGTATGCATGCATACAACCAGGCAAATCCAAGGAACACAAGATCTTGATGTCTGCTTCTAATGTGTACAGGAGGGATATTCGTGTAAGAAACCTGAGTGAGCTGCAATCCCAATATGGAACCTTAATGTGACTTAAACCTACCTACGGCAGTTGAATTTCAATGTTGTGCAATAGGTGAGCCAAATCAGAGCACACCACTTAAACCAAGTTCTTAAATTATATGTGTACTTAACGCTTGTATAACAAGATTTAAGGAGTATATAAACCCCAATTTGGCACAACAGTCGTTTCACATCTGGAGAGATCAGAATATGTACGACCCTTTGATTCAATCTGTTCACAGCTACAAGGGATAAACTGTATATGAAGGCTGTCTTTGAAGATTGAAAGGCTGCTAAGAGTGAACTCTTTTCATTATCTATGCTAAGTATCTCTATATCAAGATCTTTCCTGAGAAACATATTGGTTATTTCAGCTAGAATTTGGCTTCGAGCATATATACTGATTCCACCAGGTACCGATTCATGATAATACATTCAAGCATTGCTAAGCATAAGCATGTCACACCTATCCCATTCTCAGGACTTTTTAACAGGAAACTGGTAGGTCCATAAAATCCCAGCTGTCACAGACAGAAAGGGAGATGCTCTTCAGTGTTGTTCAATATCTCTTCCAGGGGAATCAAATAAAGCTACTAAAATTCCAGGTTCAAAATAAATCAAAGAAGGTAGTTGTTATTACAGCAGGTAGACGAGCTGAGGAATACCTCTTCAGAAGGTATTGTAGAAGCTGAAACTTTAAACGGGTATGAAGGAAGACTGGACAAACTAATGGTAGAAAAACCAACCAAGGCTTATGAAAAAGTAAATCCTGCTTAGAAAGTCTCCAAAATAAAAGTGTTTGGAAGACAGGAGAATACAAGTGGAACCATCATATATGATTGCCTTGCTACAAAATTTTCTAGGTATTTTGGCTACTCTTGAAGAGCAGAAGACTGTAAGAGATGGTTCTATTGTCTAACCAGGTGTGACCCTTCCTAGCTTCTGATTATCCTCAGCCTCAGATTTGTCAAGCATGACAGACTTCAAAGCAAGCAATCCTTTAGTTTATTTTGTAAGAAAAAACTGATCAGTCTTTGAGTTACAGTGTAACATTAAAGAATCATTTAAAAGATAAAAGCCTCAAAGAGAAACTATAATGCAAAAGCTGTGAGATTTTTTCCTGCTTGCTTTATAAAGCATATAAAGGGAGGGGTTTCAGCTAAAAATAAGAAAAGCTCACTGGCTGTGTCTCAAGTGCAACTGATTTAACAAACTATAGTGTCAATTGCTCCCACCAAAAAAGGAAAATGGGAGAGTAACTGAATAACAGTTTTACTGCTGTTACATGAAAGAAATAGGTGTGTGTAACAATGGCAGATGAAAAATTTTCAGATGGATGTGTGATTTCCAAGCTGTCTGTGAAGGCAGAGAATCACAATGACCTAATGAAAGGTTGTAGAACCAGTATAAATGTGTCTGCTTGATCTGCTAGAGGCAGAAAAGTCTTTAATATCTTGGACAGTACCTGTGGTACCTGTGTATCATCTGATCAAGCCTTTACTAGTATAGTCTTTCTTTTATTTTTCTTCTTAAGAATGTTCCTTCTCAAAAATAGTTCTGTCATTTGTAATGGCTTCTGCTGCCTGCCTAGACTTTCCTCTGATAAACTGGCATTATTTTTCCCACTACCTGATAAAAGATTCTTCTCTGATTCCCATCCCCACAGGATAGCTGAAGTGAGCAGAATCCAGTAGTGGCAGAAAATTCATGATGTAGGGTGACTATCCTTTAAAAACATTTAGTTAAAGAGATTTTCTGTCTGTGTCATACCATAAACGTGTTACTACTTCCCTTCTTCTTCCTCTCTGGAGGAACAGAGCAAGCATCAAATGATGGAATGGGAGAATACAATCTTTCCTATACTGTTTTCACTGTTTGTCTCTTTTTTCCCCCCAAACGGAGATTGATAGTCTGTGGAGAGATTAGAATGCCAAGACATTTGTGGTTCATCTAAATGAAAGCAGTGATGGGGGCATCTGCTATATAAATGCATCTGTGGGCCAGATTTGCTTAGCAAACCCACAGCTGTACTGCAGTAACACTCATTTTCTTCCTGTCTTCCTGGGCAGTCACATGAAGAAAATATATGGTCTTTTCCATTATGTAGGTACAGCAGTCAATCTGGAATACTTCAACAGACCTTGCAACAAACATCTGAGGGGGAAAACCTGGCATCGAGCCAACATTTTTCCTGGTAATCCTAATGAAAGAACATATGATGATCTGAATTAAGACTTGACCCAGAACCTTGATCCAAACTTTGCTGAAGTAGGAGGATATTTTCATCCAAATTTAGGTCAGAAGTTTTCAGGTTGTGACCTGTTTTTGTAATGAGACAAATCCACACATCCAGTGAGCAATGATCTTTTCAGAAATTCCAATTTCAAAGTTTGGGTCAGTGACTGAAGATCCATCATTGCCTGGGTATTCCATTTGTACATGTATAAGTGTATCTTGAATTATTTTTGTAACACTGCTTCCTGTAAAGAAATGATAACCCGCTTGTCAAGAACAGCTTGTCTATAACATAAGAAATTAATCTCTTCATGCTGATTAACTGTACTTTGTAGCACTGATCCCTAGAACTGTTACATGTCCCTTTAGAAATATATTCTGTACTCTTTTATCACTGAAGGGAGAAGAAAAAGAAAATACTTAAGATTACTAGTGGCAATTAACAATGTCTACTAAATAATTTTTTTTTTCAGAAGGTAAAATAGATTATGAAATTATTATCTCAGTTAAAAACTGCATTCCAGAAATCCTTTGTAATGTACTTTCCTTCCCAAAGGGTTTATAAATTAGTACATCATCTGCTATCTCAATGTAGGTTTGTACTTGTTGGCAAAAGAAAAGTTCTGGAAAACATAAAAGCAAAACTCCCAGTTATAATAAAACCTAACTTTAACCACCAGCCTTCAGGAAGTGGTCTTAACATGACAGATTTAAACATTAAAGTCAACTAACATTATAATGGGAATGTGATGGGCTTGACAACTGGTATTGCTTACTGGAGGCACTCACGTGCAATTTTAGTGTACAGTTGAACTGAGATAATTAAGTCCTAAAGGATTAATCCAAAAGTCTTGTAAAATTCTTCTTCCTACCGGAGTAACTTTACCTTTGATTTCTGATTTGGTAATGAACTTGTCCTTTTCGTGGATTCTTCCAGACAGTTTGATCTTGATGATTCTATCAATAGGCCACATCATTATTCGTAGCAGCTTGGATTTACATAATCTGATTTTTCACATCTACATTACTCTCTGGAGATCTCTGTTGAACAACAAATGAGATGGTGCACCTGTAAGGTAGCTGAGCTACAACTGGGGTCAGAAACTGCCTAACAGAAAAACACTCCTACCATGGAATGTCCAGTGAGATGCTCAAATTTGAGCAGGAAAAATCCAACTTAGTGCCTTTCTTCTTCACATGCATTATTTTCCTTTTGACAGTAATAAATGTTGGAACAAAGCTCCTTACCTTATGTAGACAGTCATGGATGAGGGGAAGGAACAAGCCTATGATGCCTCCTGTGTAAAGTCTAAAGCAGCACCCTGGCCCTAGGAAAGCAACATTCCTTCACAGGTGGGCATCCACAGACAGGCAGGGAATCTGTGGCTTCCCCTTCCTTGTTATTACTGCCACTGGTAATAATCACCCACACTGTTATCACGAGAGTTGGAGAGGTCCTTCGTCTTGCAGGGGCTGCCACATTATTATCATTATTTGTTTTTCCAGAATTGTCCTGTGAAAGGGGTGGTGGGCAAAGGATGCCAGACAGAGAGGAGATACCCACCCTCTCTCGGGGCATTGCCTGACAGGGGACACATTCACCGGTGATTCAGCTGGTGCTGAATGCTTGCACAGCCCCACTCCTCAAAAACAGACAGAGACCTCGCCACAGGCAGTTTGCCATGAGCTGCACACTGGCACAGGCAAGCCCAGTCCCTGCCTCAAAGGACTTGCAGTGACACGGCTGTGCTGCAGCAGAGCCCTGTTGTGAAAGCTTGTTTGTCTCTGTGGAGGAATGACCAAACCCCATTATGCAATAGTGGCTTTTTGTTCCGTTTACTGCCTTTACTCTCCATTTGTTTCCATGGTAGCAATATGGAAAAATTAGGATTTGTAATGTAAAATCAAGGAAAGAGACAATTTTTTTCCTGTCAGAAGCCAGTTTGTGATATACTGAAATATATTTATGACAGCTAAACCTAAATCTGTTTCATAAAGAACAGATACATTTAGCAGAAATGTCAAAATCAGGAATTTTATTTCATTTGTTTCATAATAGTCCCCTTCAGCTGGGGTTTATGGGATTTATTTTTCTATTTTTATGTTCCAGCATGGAGACAATGCTTGGATATAAACCCCTACATACCCAAAACAAGATGGTAATTTCATAGCAAAATCTGCTACTTCTTTAAACTGCATTGCAAATTAACTTAAGGTTATGTAACACCAGAACACACCACTCCTGTCTGGCACCAACCTAAGCATTTCTTAATATGTGTTCACATAGAGCCCTCCTGTGTTTGCTAGGTTTCATTACAACAGCCATTATATCTGAGAGACAATTTATTGACCTACACAGACAAGACTGAGCTCCAGAAGGGAAAGCCAAGCTCCTGTCCTCTCCCATTTACACAACATGGACTGATGAATTCCACTTGCCAAATACTGTATCAAGCTCCAACAGGTGACAAGTGAGAATTTGCCATTTGCTCTTAGTTACACCATTTTTCAGTGTTAGGCATTGTAAATAAAAATAATTTAATTGTTGTTATAAGTATTGCTTGTGATTTTTATCATAGAATCATAGAATGATTGGTGTTGGAACAGACCTTAAAGATCACCTAGTTCCGAACCCCTGGCCATGGGCAGGGACACCTTCCACCAGACCAGGTTGCTCAGAGCCCCACCCAGCCTGGCCTTCAACACTTCCAGGGATGGGGCATCCACAGCTTCTCTGGGCAACCTGTGCCACTGCCTCACCGCCCTCAAAGTGAAAAATTTCTTCCTAATATCTAATCTAAACCTAATATCGTTCAGTTTAAATCCATTCTCCCTTGTCCTGTCACCATATGCTCTTGTTAAAAGTCCCTCTCATCTTTCCCCTAGGCTTCCTTTGGGTACTGGAAAGCCACAATTAGGTTACTCTGAAGCTTTCTCTTCTCCAGGCTGAAGAAACCCAATTCTCTCAACCCTTTCTCATGGGTGTGGTGCTCCATCCCTCTAATCTTCTTGGTGGCCTTCCCCTGGGCCTCTGCTCCAAGAGATCGATGTCCTTCCTGTGCTGGGGCCCCCAGAGCTGATGCAGCACTGCAGGTGGGGCCTCGCCAGAGCTGAGCAGAGGAGCAGAATCACCTCCCTCACCCTGCTGGCCATGCCGCTTTGGACGCAGCCCAGGACACAGTTGGGTTCCTGGGTTGCAAGTGCACATTGCCAGCTCATGCACATTCTCTCATCCACCAGCGCTCCCAAGTCCTTCTTGGCAGGGCAGAAGGTTTTTCTGATTCATTCCTGCATCCCTTCTGTATTGAGATATTCAAAACCTGACTGGACATGGCCATGAGTAGCCTGCTGTAGTTGATCATGCTTTGAGTAGGGCAGGTAGTCAGAACCATCTTCAGTGATGGCTTCTAAATTCATGTATTCTGTGATTCTCTAACTTTTCACTATTTTTTCCATATAATTTTGAATCATACAGACAATTCTCCAAATGACATGGCAATAGGTGGAATCCTTCTTGTAAGAAGCCACAGGTGAAAGGAGGAGCTGCCCTTGAAGTAGATTTCTCTCCTGCTTTTGCTGTAGCCTCTTATCCAACTATGTGGAAAAGATTACATGGTCCTTGCACCCATGTGTGCTTCTGTTTCTCTCCTGCAGCCATTCCATCTGTAAGAATATATGTATCTTAGTCCAAAGGTACTATCACGGGACACATTTTCTAGAAGCAGCACTTAGAAGAATAAAGGAGAAGACAGAAGCTACCAGGCAAAAGAGTAAAATCAAACCCAGAAACCAGATGAGACTACGGGAAAAACAAAGAGAGAAAAGTATAAAAAAATTAGGAGGTAGAAAGCAACTGCACAGAAGCTGGGCATGACACTGTGCTCTGCAATACTGAAAGATAGAAAGGTATGTAAGAAGCACATCCATCACAAGGAACACCTGGAATGCAGAACTGTAGGGAAATGTTACCTTGAGCTACCTTTCCTCCTTTGTAGGTCCATCTGAAGTCTTTATTGATTATCTGTGAAGGCGAAGCACATCTCTAAGTTCAGTAATTGCTCTTTGTTGAGCAGGTTTAGAGACAAGAAAATACATTTTGCAGCTTAAAAGAAAGAATCTGTTGTTGATTCACCCTACAAAATACAAAAGTAGAGACCTACCTCCATTTTCATAAATTCATCTCCCACATTAAGGGTAAACATAAAGAATATTAATTTTATAAGAAGGTTTTGATTCATCCAGACTGAAATTTTCCCACTAGTGTTTTCAGAGGTTATGACATTAAGGACAATAACATTTAAGAGAATTCACTATGCTCACGTGATTTTAGCATATGAGAAACCATTTAATTACATATCTGTGGATAGCCCAAGAATAGGATATTAAAAATTACTTTCTTAAAATACTAAACATTTTCTTTTCATGAGAAAAACACCTCTGAGTTCTGTCCTACACACACTACAGCAATGAAAGGTCTGTTCTGGAGCAGAAAACAGTGTTTTTATCAAAATAAGTCACACAAAAGAAATGGTGGATTATTTGAACTGAATTAATTTAAAGTATTCTGGTTTACAGGATTAAGGTGAAAGCTTTAGTTAAGTATGGAAAAATGCATGTGACTTAGAAAGGACTATAGAAAGGGAAATCATGTGTTTGCTAAAATTTTATCTATATTTTAAGGTAAATTGATGAATGAGACACAGCTAACTATTCTGAATGAACCAAGACATTCACTCTCTTCTAAATGTTTGGTATCAACTCAAAAGAGCTATTTACAATACAGTAATGTTTAGCTACTACCGGCCTACTGGAAGAGAAATCTAAGCTCTGGTGGGAGAATGACATGAAACTCCTAATGCTTGCCTAGACTTTTACGGACCTTATATTTTTTCCTGGAAGGAAATGAATAAAAAGCTTTAAATACAGACAACAGGTTACAATTGAGACTAGTGGGAATGCACTTTGTGAATGTCTTGTTCAACCCATCTAAAGAAATTTTCAAAGGTTTGTAATTCCCAGTGAACCCAAACTACACATCAGAGTGTACCTGTATGAAGCAGCCCACTGAACTCCTCTTACAGCTTTGAATAACACACATTCACACAGAGGGGCTAGAGGCATTTGATTTTTTTTTATTAGAGAATAGAAATTTCAGTTACTATAGTGAATTGAAGGAGATTTTCTCCAGTCCACAAACAAAACTCTAAAGGAGATTTTTGCTACCTTTAGAGACCAAGACCTAATGCGCAGATATAGTCCCTGTAGGTGTAAAGAGTCTTTAGTCCACTCAATCAAATGGAATCCTGTTATCAAACTCTCCTTTAACATTTAAAAAACTATCTCAATGCTATGTTTGTGAGTACGAACCATCAGCTTCAGCAGTGCTAAATGAACTCAAAGGTTTGTTTTCTTTACTTTTGATGTTTACACAGAGAACAATAGAGCTTCACTTCTCATGCACTGGGCTGCCCATGGAACTGAGTTCAGTACCTAGGGAGGCCTTCAGCTGCACCCCCACGTGGCTGCCACACCATTTTGATAATCAGGTCATTAGAAAAGACTTACAAAAGTGCACAGTTTAGGCTGTCATAGACATGTACTGCAGCAGCATGATAATAGTGTATGTAAATAACAATTCAGAGTGGGACAACTGACTCCACTACAGGGGGAAATAGACTTTGATATTGTTACCTAAACAATGGTGTCATAAAGTAGGATGTTCAGATACATGACCAAAGCAATTAATGTCAGAAAACATTTTATGCTGAGGAATAAAACACTGGGTGAACGCAACAGATGTTTTAGTCAACTCCATGCTGCCATGTGGAACAAAACCTAATAACTTAGAATGCTCTGTATAGTGTGTCATTCATAGTTCAAAAGAAGAGAGCACTGGGTAGCAGCTTCTGTCCAGGATTGCATTCCTAGTTCTAGCTAGCAGGTTAGAAAATCTACATATGCTCTTCTGAAGCAGACTAAGGAAAACAACGTTGAAAAACGTTAAGACAATTAAAACAAACAAAAAAAAATGTTATCCCTTCTCTGCAAATTTGCTTCAGATCTGCAAAACTATGCTGTCAATAAAAGTGACCAAAAGCTTATTGATATCCTTGAATAAGGACAGCCTTATTGATTTTATTGGGTATTAGTGATCTCACCTCCCTGTTCATGCGTATAAAGTAGAAGCTGGCACCTGGAAGAACCAGTCATTATGAAATTTGGCAATCCTATAGAAAAGTAGAAAAATCTAATTATGCTTTCAAAGCTGATGAAAACAGTTATGTTTTCCGGCCTCTGTTCTGGGATCTGTTTCAAACAGTATTTCAGTGAAAAACTGAAGTATACATGTTTATGTTGAGTTATGAGTGCCTCTTGATTTGGGGAGCAATGCTACATGTCATTCCATGAGGCACTGAGCACCTTGTGGATAGACTGCTGCAAAGCAATGAAAGATCCATCAAAAGCCATTAACAGTGGGTGGATTCTGAGGGAGGAACAGCTGGCTTTCTACCAGGAGTCTGATGTGAGAGCTTTCTGTAGAGAACAATTCAGAAAGAAGGGAGAATGAAGAAAAATGGAGGCAGTTTCCAGAGGTCCTGGAGTTGCAAAGCTGGAGCAGAAAAGGTGTCACATTTCTGAATTATGTATGCGCTCTATCTTGAGCAAGTTACTTCATCAATAGAAAAAGAACCTAAAGCATGATAATACATTTATGATGTGGTACTTCAATTGACTTAAGCAATTCATGCCTGTGCCATATATTCCTGACCCCCTCTATGTGCAGGTGCGACTGCTTGGTAAATTGCCAGAGGGAACAGAGCCAACTAGGAAGAGCCTAGCCAAAAATAGTAACAAATTGGGACACAGAAGGAGTCAAGGTGGTTCCAGTAGTGGTTTGCGGTGAGGTCCAATTCTCAGAATGGGAAATTTTTGCTCCAAAGGTCACCTTTCCAAGATCTAGTAACCAGAAGAAGGAAGACTTTTTAAATTGGAATGGGTTGCTGTGTCAGGGCTGTGGAATTGCCACCTTTGGAATATAAAAATTTAGCAACAACTTCAATGAGACCACCAAAACAAGCTCTACAACCATTTGTTAAGGGTGGGTCAGGCACTGGTGGTGGATGAAACAATCAGATATGAAAGCAAATTACCATTACTTGCTGATGCAGTGGCTGAGAAAGTGAGGAAGTATCAAGGAGCAATTCTAGGAGGTGACAAATACCAAAAATACCGATTTGGTCACATTTCCATCAGAGCATGTGGGAAGTGGTATGATGGAAATTACAGGCTTTTATCCAACCTTGGGCTCTCAAAAACCCAACAGGAATAGGTGACTCAACTCTCCTCCAAAAAAGCTTTATTCACATCTGTAAATACTGTACATTTATTTGTGAGTCATACATGAACTACTGTATAAAATTAATTTGAATTTAAATAAATTACAATTTGAGGGTTGTTGTGACTGAGGAAAATGGATTCTTGTTGAAAGGAAGGGATAGTAGGTAGGACTGAAAGGGTCTTGATAATCATGATGCATCTTCTTCACTGACTCACTGACAAAATCAACCTGCCTCACCTATGTGGACAGGCCACCTTACTTAACCTTCAAACAGAGCACGTAAATTATGTATGTTCAATAAACAGTGTGGAAGGCATTATGAATGATTCACATTGGATCATCCTACCAGAATACCCTCCTCCTCTCTCATGTCCAAGGAATCTGGAAAGCCAATTAGACATTACCACCTTCCCCCAACCGGGATATTTATAATGCCTCTCTCTTTATTCTCTGACATCTAATAAAACACATGCTCATACTGCAGTCCTCTGCTATTTAATTAAAGACAATCAGTAGGGATTGTAAACAAATCTACAGAAAAACAGTCTTTATTAATTCTCCCGCCCTCAGAGTTATTTGTTTGCTTTCTGATATATCCATTAAGATAGTAATGTCTGAAAGACAAATGACTTGCATGGATTTAATGCTGAAGACAGCAAAATGAAAGGTACTGGAGCACTGACATGCTGGCACTGGGTTGGAGTGATCACAGAGCACATTTTTGTGTATATTATGGGCCCAAAATTTGTCTGACCCAATTGTACATTACCCCATCAGTGATGGCCCAGTCTGCCTGGGAGAAGAAATACGCAGATCCCTCTCCCTTCCTCCCAGATAATTTCCTAAGCATGGTGGGGGAACTGTATTGTAGCTATGACTCCAATTTCAGACACTAATAAATTATAGGGCAGAACTTTCCATGTTCTGTTGCCATAAAAGGGTACCAGACAGAGGTGAGAAATCCAGATTAGGAAAACTTAAATTCACCTTCCAGATGCAGAGGAGTAGCAGATAGGATTTGGCACTCGATTTAAAGTACATTTTGCTGCAGTTAGACCTGACTTTCTGAAAGAACACAACATATTTATATAAAAGTTAAGAGTTAATTACAAAACAAATTTTAGCTATGGTTGTACTGATAGTTTCTTGTAACTAACAACAGCTCTCTGAAGGACACCCGGGCTGTCCTGATGCCAGAGCTGTGGGGGCACCAGCCATAATGGTGGAAGGTGCTGTCTCCAGCTGCTTGCCTCCAGCCTTTAGCCAGAGGTTAGCCCCACAAAGCCTCACACAGGTGCTTTTTAACCCATTAGAGACAAACGAGTTGTAATAGCTTATGCACCTTGTTTCTCATAGGCTGATGCCTTTGGTTGCAATGGTGCACATGAAGAAATGCTCAGACAGGAGACAGAAAGTCTCTGCAAAGTGTAGTGATCAGCAGATGAGGACTGGCTAATGATCAATGACTTCTACTGGTACAGCTATTTACAGAGTTCACATCTTTGTCACTCCAACTGCTATCCCTGTAATTTTATTTTTTTTTTCACATTGTACCTGGTCATTTTTCAACACCAAATTCTAATTCACAGCCAAGCACCAGATGCTGTGATATGATCCTTCCCAGATGTTAAATCTCCGGAGGCTCCATGCCTACAAAATAAAAGCTACCCAAGAATATCCTATTTCATTTAATACTAGTCTTGGAAATCTTTCGTCTGGTCATTGCAGTATAAAGTGGAACCAGACAGTGCACATGTGCAGTTTCACTAGAAAGTGAACAGATATTTACAACCCAGGGAACAGAGCAGGCCAGAAGCCCTAGCAAAAACAAACACACAAACTATAAGTCATTAATTTGGTGCTTCAGAACAACAGTCTGAGGTTATTCTGTCATTTATGCTGCTGTCTAGGATTTAATTTTCCCAGCTAAGTTTATTTGAAAGGCACTGCAGCAAGCTCATAGTCATACGGCCAAATCTATCCTGGCTGATATTACAAGGGAAAGAAAAGACAGACGTGATGACACAGGAATCTTTCTGATCACAGCTTCCTCTGCTTTATACCTGCTACCACTGAGTGCTTGCCAAAAACCTTTTTGGAGTATGTATTATGCAAGACTAGTGACTTTCTCCCAGTGCTCCCATGACCACTCATCTGCTTTTGAAAGCAGAAAACCTCTCTAAAACGTTTTTCCCTACTTTGATCTGGGACACAGAATAGTAGTATTTAAGATTTAGTGGGGATTTTCCACCATCTGCAATAGATGATAACATCTCAAGTGCAATGCAAGAACCAAAGTCGGAAAATTAAGTGTCCATGTCATCAAGGGAATGTGGGAAAAGGAAAAGGAAGGGAAAGCAATTCAGACTTGTGAGTTTTATGACTACCTAGAGTAAAACAAATCACATAAATATTGCTTCTTTCCCCAGTTTGATGAAGAAACTTGTAAAGCTTTGATTCCTGTAAACAGTATGGACTTTCAGAGAATCACAGAATCACGTAATATTCAGTTGGAATGGACCCATAAGGACCATTCCAATGACTTCTAGGCTCTTGGAAGTTTTGCAAATTTAACCAGCTTCTTGCTTTGCTTTCTCTCTCCTGAGTTGATAAAGACTTCACTTATTCAGATTATTGGAATAAAATAATGATGTCCAAATTCAAAGAATAAACGCTTTCCTGGGCTCAATGACTCATCTTCTGTTACTCAAGGATATTTCAGATTAACAAAATTAAGGAGTCAAGGAAGCTGGACCTGGGAGCAAGAATAGAGACTTTAGCAATTTTGATTCAGTTACTGAGTGTATAATTTGGGTATGTTTCATCATTGTTTGGCCTGTGTCAGCAACTCTGGTGTGCTCAGCCACCACTCACACCTTCTGCATCAGATCTCTGTGCCAGCCAGGCTGGAGACACCCTCTTGTTTTCACCAGCCGGAGTCAGAAGTTTAGGCCTCTGCAGAACTGCCTCTGGAGGCTTCCTGGAGGCAGGGCATGAAGTGCTGCTCATACTTTGGCCTGCGAGTATGATAAAAAAACTGGCCTCCTTTTGAAAACCCTGGGAAACGCAGGTCTTGCTCATTCCTGTTCTGGGCTATGTCCTGTTCTGGGCTCCTCAGTACAAGAAGGACAAGGAGCTACTGGAGAGGGCCATCAGAGGGCCATGAAGGGGTCCGGAGCATCTCTCTTAGGAGATACTGTGGGCGCAGGGCCTGTTTGGTCTGGACAAGACTGAGAGGGGATGTCATCAATACACAGAAATATCTCAAAGGAGGGTGNAAAAACTGGCCTCCTTTTGAAAACCCTGGGAAACGCAGGTCTTGCTCATTCCTGTTCTGGGCTATGTCCTGTTCTGGGCTCCTCAGTACAAGAAGGACAAGGAGCTACTGGAGAGGGCCATCAGAGGGCCATGAAGGGGTCCGGAGCATCTCTCTTAGGAGATACTGTGGGCGCAGGGCCTGTTTAGTCTGGACAAGACTGAGAGGGGATGTCATCAATACACAGAAATATCTCAAAGGAGGGTGCAAGAGAATGGTGCCAGGCTCTTTGCACTGGCGCCCAGTGACAGGATGAGGAGCAAAAGCCACAAAATAAAATGCAGGAAGCTTCACCTCAATTTGAGGAAGAAGTTCTTCACACTGAAGGTGGCACAGCACTGGAACAAGCTGTACAGGGAGTGCCCCTCTCTGGAGACATTCAAAACCCATCTGGACACGTTTCTGTGTCACCTGCTCTGGGCGACCCTGCTTGGCAGGAGGGGTGGAGCAGATGATCTCCAGAGGTCCCTTCCAACCCTAGCGATTCTGGGATTCTGTGTGAATCTGTTTCCGTCGGCCTTGCACACGACGGGGCCGGGGCGTTGCACGGCAGGTGCCTGCCAGCCCCATTGCAGGCCGTGCCGGCGGCTCCGGCGCGGCGCTCCGGGCACTCGCGGCACTCGGGGCACTCGGGCCCGGCGCAGGCGCGGGGAGCAGGCGGGGCCCGGGCCGCTCCTCCCGCTGCTCCCGGTGCCCGTGATCCCTGCGCCCTTCCGTAGCGGCAGCGTAGGGAGGGGGAGGAGCGCGGCCGAGCCCGGCCCGCCGCGCTGGCGAGATGGCGGCGCAGAAGATTAACGAGGCGCTGGAGCACATCGCGAAAGCGGAGAAATAGTGAGCGGAGGGCGGCGGGGCGGAGGGTGCGGGCTGGGGGGAGCTGGCGAGCGGCTGCCAGCTCGGCGCCAGCGCTGTCCGGCCCGCCCGGCGCTCCTGACCCGCAGAGGCGGCGAGTCCCCTCCTGGGCTGGCCCGGGGGCTGAGGAGACGTCCCGTGTGCCCGGCATCGGGACATCGGGGGAAGGGGAGCGAGGTGGCGGGGCCGGGAGAGGCCGGCGCGGGCAGAGTAGGGGCATGATTACTCGGTCCCTCCTGTGCCTGAGGGGCCCTCCCTGCAGGGCCTGGGTGCTACAGAGGGCCTTTTGCCCCTAACCGGGAGAGTGAAGCGACCCTAAAGCTCAACGGTGGGGTCGGTGTGGCGGTGCGGCTCAGAGGCCTGGAGCCCGAGCAGTTTCCTTTAGGGCCTTGTGGCCTTTATTGCTCCGACCCTGACTGCAAAGCGAGGGCAGCCACTTCTGCCCTTCTGCTAAAATTAGTGGGAGGAAGACAAGTCACAGAATCAATTAGGTTGAAAAAGACTTCTGACATGATCGAGTCCGACCTGTGACCCAACACCTCCCTGTCAACTAGACCAGGGCACTCAGTGCCACATTTAGTCTTTTCTTAAACACCTTCAGGGATTTTGACTCCACCACCCCCCTGAGCAGCCCGTTCCAATATTTAATCACGCAGTCCGTGAAGAATTTCTTCCTAATGTCCATTCTAAACCTCCCCTGGTGCATCTGAAGGCTATAGACAGGTGGTAGAAAAGAATTATGAAGTCTGTGTTGGGCAGAAAGGCTTGACTTTGCTGAGGTGCTGTGTGTTTATTTCCTACCCATGAGAGATGTGTGATTGTTGCTTCCTAGGTGGCTTCAAAGACCTGTACTGTCATTTATCTTTGAGAGCTTAACATCTATGATATTGTGTTACTGTGTATTTTAACACTGAATATAACCATTTTGCTTGTAAGTCTCAATGGCACAGGCTGCAGTCTAGATGTAATAGAGCTGACTAATCCAAGGGTGCCATAGTTTTAGTAAGAACAATGACAAGCCCTCTGGAAATCATGGATCAAAAGTATAAATTGTTATAGAGGGTAGACTTCCAAATAGAAAAAACCAGGGTATCTTACTCAAATTACTTGACTGAAAGTGCCCTCCAGCAGAATTAATTTTAAGCTTGTCTGGAGAGCATTTGAAATAAAAGGCCCCGAAACCTCAAATTGTGTGTGGATTAAGTGCCTTGGGTAATTCAACTTGATGCATTTGAGATTCTGACTGTGATAAAAATAACACAATATAAAGGCTTGTCTTAGAGTTACATACTATGGTCTTCATGCAAGTAAGACAACAAGAGCAACTTAGGATCCACATACAGCTTTTTTTTCCAAGTAAAGAATGTATTGCATGTGATGTGTTGGCCTACCGCAAATATGCAAGTGGACTCTGAAGTTGTGGTAATTTTAAAATTTGTTTTAGAAGTAAGGAAGTCAGCATATTGAATTCCAAATTGCCTAATGACTCACCTAATTTTCCAGTGTATATTTTCCCCTATATATCTATGCCTACGTGTATCATCTTTCAGTTCATGATCTGTTGTAGCCATATAAATGACATGAAGTCTTGTGTTGGTGAGTAATTTGTTTGATTTGTGTATCCAATGGAGAGTCTCAGATAATTCTCAGCAGCAAAAAAAATTCCTGTAGAGGAATGCTGGAAACTTCCTGATGCGTGGGGAAAAAAAATATTGTCAGGTGTCGTGGTATTAGAAATCTGGAGATACGATGTTGGTGTAGGAGGAAGTATTTTTGCTCTGATGACTTCTTATTCCTGAGAAGATAGACTTGGGAAGACTCTCTCTGGGAATAGTGGAAGCATGTTAGGGTGAGGCTGGTAACTATGGGAGATAATTGTAGTGCTTTATGCAATTCTTAACAGTGCTGGCATTTGTTTTTACAGTAGCGATGCCACTATAGTATTGGCACATAGGTAATTGCTCTGTTCCGGAAGTATTCGAAAGTTTTAAATACATCTGAAGTACCTTGAAGGTACACCATAAAATCTTTACTAATTATTTCTTCTTGCGTTTTAGCCTGAAAACTGGATTCTTAAAGTGGAAACCAGATTATGACAGTGCAGCTACCGAATATGGGAAGGCAGGTATGTGTGGCTGTAAACATGGCCATATATATTTTATGGTTTCAAAGCATTCATTAAGCTTAGTCCCTGATAACGTTTTACATATTTTTATTATGTTGCTGTGTAAGTAAAACTCTTGTGAATACTAAATGTAAGATGAAACAACAAGAAAATCTTCTTGGTAGCCCTATAAAATAAATTTCAGGTTGTACATGGAGATCTAGAACAGTTTTCAAAACCAGTTTTTTTTTCAAGCTTACAACTTTCTATTTTTTATATTGCTATATGTGACAAAAATAGAGCTTTCTTTCCTTCTTTCACTTGTCCACCCCCAAATCCTATGACTTTATCTACAGAGCAACAGATGTTCAAGCTGGTTTTAAAATTTTGCTTTATCATCATCTTATGAAATATGTCCTGTCAAAGACTGTCTCAGTAAGGTGAGATGCTACCAGCTTGGGGTTTTTTTTCCAGACATAGTAAAGTCTCTTTCCTCCCTTTTTCTACTGCAAGTGACACACTGAATATAAAATCCTTACTAGTTGATTTCTTTTTGTAATAGCATTTTCTTCTTTCTCATAGTAGTTATTTGTCATGGTCTCTTGGCTTCTTACTCTAGGCATTCCTACTTCCTCACTTAAGACTGAATAAAAAATAAAAACTTGGAAGAACAATGGGAGCATTTATAAATTGAAATTTATTTTAAATCCTACTTTAATATTTTATCGTTAAATGAGATAGAAATACATATCTATGCCCTGAAGTGGTTGTGCTGAGGAAGTTGTTATAGGGGTGCTTTGTTGGTGGCCCACTTCTGTTTCTGCTGTACTGATTTTGTATAACCCCTAATGACTGAAATTATATAAATATGCATTCCTGCAGTTCTGTAATGAAAATACAGAATGAGTGAGTTTCAAAGTCCAGCTAACACACTGTATGCTATGCATGATACTGTGGTGGTATGGAAGTGGTGTTGACAATAAATATCTTTTATGGTAACTAAGTAGCTAACAAAACAAGGAGAGCAGTCTGGGATTTTTGAAGACTTTGGTAGACTGTAACCACTCATTTAAAGAGCCTGTTTGCATCTTAAGATAGCTAAACTCTTGAGCAACACTGGTAAAAAGAAGACAATGTCAAGTTGTAAATAAAACCTCTTTATTTGCTTTCTTGCAGCTGTTGCTTTTAAGAATGCCAAGCAGTTTGACCAGGCAAGGGAAGCCTGTTTACGGGAAGCTGAGGCACATGAAAACAATAAAGCGTATCTTTTCATTGATTGAGATTCTTTCTTTCCAAGAAGCTGACTAGTTGCTACTTAGATTGGAGTAATGGGGTTGGTAGCAGGTTATTTAATGTAATTGCACATCTTGTCAGTGTAACAGAATGCTTTTTAAAGGACTGTTCTTGTGTGCTCTGAGTCAGAAAACTAGAGAACTCTTGGTTAGAAAATCAGTGTTGTTCCCTATAACAGCTGACAGGTGCCTGAGATGTCTAGTTACTGCTTCAGAAATTTAATTGTTTTTTAATTACTTACATATGCATAGTATAAACTAAGTGAACCTCTGGCATTATTACAATACATGTAGGACTGTTAATAAGCAGGAACGTATTTTAGATAAGTATGCTTTTTACAACTTTATATGCAACTGTGCATTGCTCTGTTTCATTTATTCTGTCCTTAGAATAATTTATTTTTGATAACTTGCCTGTAGATGTAGTAGGTTCAGTTTGCCTTTATGGGGTTCCTTGCTTTGAAACTAGTAGTTTGTAAGATTTTGTACATTAATACTTTTCCCGCATTATATTTTTGTGGCTTTTGTCCTTGACTTTGACAATTTTATGTCCAGTCTCTTTCATGCTGCCAAGTAAGTACAGAAGTGCTAAGTAATCTGAAATAGATTTTTTAACATACAGTACAAGCATGAACTGTCATTTTTATCTCAGTGTAGTAAGTGTTCTGATTCAAGTAATTTTGCTGCTTCAGAATTAGTTCAATGGAAGTGTGAGCTAGAAAAGTCTGGAAACGTGCAATGGCCATCTGAAGAAATTATTTTGGCATTCTTCAGCACCTTTAGATAGCAAATATTTTTCTTAGATGAACTTTTCATAATTTTGAAATTCTACACTGTTGAGCTTTAAAGAAATTTCTAATTAAAGAGTACTTCAAGGCAAGCAGTTGATGACAATAATCCAAATACTGCCCAGGGATCATGTTAAAATAGATTTTTACTGGGGAGTATGGTTGAATTTGTGGAAGATAATGTTACACATGTGCTGTGTCATTAAATAAAACTCTTGAAACATCCTCAAAACGTTAAATATTAACAGTGAAGATGTTAGATAGTCAATGCATGTTAAGTTTTGCTGGACAACTACAGCTTGGTGTAATACACCATCTCTAACCAGACTACATTTTTTTTCTCTGCAGAGCTTACGAACAAGCTGGCATGATGCTAAAGGTATTCTCCTTTACTAGTTTGTGTTTTAAAGTTCTGTTTTATAGTGACGAATATTGTGCACTGGGCCATTTTACAAATATATGTAAGCAAGTTGCATATTCAAATAAAATTTTTTTGTTGACTCATTGTCCCCGCATTTACCTTCAGTGGATTAGGAAAGCAGCATTTGTATTTGGGGAGAAAAATAGTTTTCCTGTTGCAGAAGGAAGGAAGAGTGTCTCATATTGGAGAGTTACAGAAGAGTAGTGCTGCTTTTGCTCTAACCACTACAAATTCATGACTTGCATGAAAATTTAGTAATTAAAAGTGCATTTTATGGAGTTGGTGATCAACTTTCACTAGGCCTACAAGTTTGTAAATAAAAATTAGAATCTTAAATAAGTTATTGCAATTTGCATTGATTTGTGTCCTTGCACATAAGTTCAGTTCCTGATAACAGTGTTCCTGTGACTGCTGCCATGTAGGAGATGCAGAGGCTTCCTGAAGCAGTTCAGCTGATTGAGAAAGCCAGTATGATGTACCTGGAAAATGGGACACCAGACACGGCAGCCATTGCACTGGAACGGGCTGGAAAGTGAGTCTGAGTTATTGGTGGCTAGAATCTGTGCAGGGCATGGGTATATCTGTGGTTTTCTTTTGCATCTTTTTGATGCTTTCAGGTAAAAAAAAAATTTCCTTTCATCTGAAGAGAAAATATTGATGTTTATTACAGGTTAATAGAAAATGTGAGTCCAGAGAAGGCTGTGCAGCTGTATCAGCAAGCAGCATCTGTGTTTGAAGTAAGTGGGGGATTTTTGTGAATGTTTCTGGTTAGTTGGGATTTTTTCTTTCAGCTATAAAGGTCAAGAAAAAGCCTAATATTAGGTTCATAAATTATGTTTCCTTCCTTTTACTTCAGTAGCTAAGTAATGAAGCTGAAGGCTTGTCATGCTGTAGAGAAAATTACAGAAGTTATGAGTCAGTTTGCTTTGCCTCTTTCTCAGTTTAGGACTTGACAGAATCTTGGTTTTGTAGGTTATTGAGTTTTCTGCCTCTTGTGGGCAGCCCAGAGGGTAGAGAACATGTCTGTTATTGAGTACTGGAACCCAAAATAATGAAGGCACAGAAGAGATTTTACTTGGTGCTCTACCTGTTCCATGAGCCAATGATTTGCCTTTTTGCAAGTGGCTTTGATGGACTGCTCTATTGTCAGTTGTCAGGTCTTTCCAGATTGGCAAGTTCGCATTGATTTTACTCTGCTGAGTAGATCCAAACAGGAGCTGGCTGTGGAACTTGGGAGCATTAATACACTTCATGTTTCCCTTGAGTGTATGTACTGCTAATGTAATAACTAACAGTTCTAAGTTACAGGTGACACACTTAAATTGAGGTCTAGTGTTCTTAAATCTGTGCAAATGAAATAAGAACGTATGAATCCTTTTTGTTCTCTAGAATGAAGAACGTTTACGGCAGGCATTAGAGATGTTAGGGAAGGCATCGAGACTTCTGGTCAGAGGACGCAGGTATAGCTTTATCCCTTTTTATTGTTTTAATGTAATTGAACCTTAAAATGTGATTTTGAATGTGTTTTCTTTTGTCTTGGTGTTGTTTGGTTTATGTACTATTAATTCTTAGTTGAGACACACTTCAAACTAAGATCCCTTTTCTGTGAGGTATGCCATGTTCATCCAGAAACCACCTGTTTTGTGTTCTGGGATGGGAGAATGTGAACTGAAAGACTTTTGTTTCCTTTGTGTTTGTTGAATAGCTAGAAAGCACATACACCAGTTTTCATTAATTGTTAAAACTACATCAGAAATTTGTTTTTCTTGCAGCACTAATATGTAGAAAGTACTTGAAAATCCTTTATAGCTGTGGGATATAAAACAGCAAAATTAGAACTAACCTGAGGAAAGAAATCTGTTTTCAGCAGCCTGATTCTGGACTTCTTAAAGAAGAGCGTATCTTGGGGTCTCAGTGGGAAAAGTTTAATTGTAAATTACTTGCACCAAACTCGACCATCAGTTCATCTCAGACTTGCTTTACTGTAATATTTAGGTCCTTTAAGAACTGTATTGCTAGTTCATGGATACCAGATCTTCTGATAGCTTATAGTAACCTCAGGATGTACAGATATATCTTAATGTATGTAAAAAGCATTAATCTTGTACAGTGTTACAAAAACCAAGGTTTTTCTGAGTGAATACCACCAATATTCTTAGCACATACACAAAAGGAATTGCTGACTATATATTTATCTACTCTGTTAGTAAGATCTACTGCTGATTTGTAGTTGCATTGCTTTTTATTCCAGTAGACTTGTCACTGTATTAGTTAAACACTTTGTAATTAGCCTTGGGTTCATTCTGCTGTGTTCTTGGCACTGATGCTCCTGTTTTTGGTTTTTAGATTAGATGAGGCTGCATTGTCTCTTCAAAAGGAAAAAAGTATTTATAAGGAAATTGAAAACTACCCCACATGCTATAAGGTAAATTCTAAGAGACAACTTCTGATAATACATTTCAATTTTTTTATTTTTGTGGTTAAAGACAACTGACAGATGATGGGTACCTCCTGATTAAGGGCTAAGTTTCTTGCTAAATGATGAGAATTAGTGGTAGTGGTGTTTCCCCAAACTTTAACTGTGCTTTTACAACTTTTAAGACAAGATTCTGTTATCTACAGGAGCTGTCAAAACCAAAAAACACATAAAGAATATAGATGTTATGAAAAAATGACAAACAACAAAAGCTGTTACTTGGGACAACAGTTCATTAAAAGGTTATGGGAGATAACCTATTTCATACCAGCTGAGGACATGGCTTTCAACTTTTTCACTAGATTGTTTTGACTCGCTTGTGTCAGTATCTTAGAATGACTGTGGATCGTAATGCCCTTTTGCATGCTAGATATTGACAGCCCACCGTTTTTCTCGTATTTTATTGTTAATTTCTAAAGAATCATTAGGCTTACTTTTTGTTTGTTTGTTTGTTTAGAAAACTATTGCTCAAGTCTTAGTCCATCTTCATAGAAATGATTATGTTGCTGCAGAAAGATGTGTGAGGGAAAGCTACAGGTAAGTCTACTTTGTGTCCTGTAATTTTGCACTGAATGTTTCACTAATGTTGATCTATTTGGCTCGACATTGTTCTTTGATGAATTTTTAACCTGCCCTTCTGTTAACTTACAGTACAGTAATAATGTTCCCTGGCGTATGGCTATTGGGAATCTTTTTCACACATAACAGATTTAGCTGTAATGGCTACAGTGATTTTTCTTAACAAACCTAAAATAAAAAGTCATAAAGAACTAGTTATGTGTGACAGAGGAAGTGAGATGGAAATTAGAATTTCTTCCCATGTCACAGGAGAAAATTTTGGTGTCAATAATAAGGATTAGTGTTTAACCCTGGCAATTCTTCATTTCAGCTTTCACTGGAATTTCAGTAGCAAAATCTTGAAACAATATGTTTTTACATAAACTATGTTTTTAGTGAAATGAACATATGTATAAGTTTAATTATACTTTAGTTTTAGAACTAATCTTTCAAGATCAGTCTTTAAACATCTTGCTTATATTTTCCACATCTCCAGCTTTATGTATAGAAACTCATGACAAAATTTTTCTGTATGTAAAGTGGAGAAAGAGTTTATTGACTAGGCAGAAAAAAAACCACTTTAAAATCTAATATTCTTGTTTTGTCTTGACTATGATTGTGGTCTTATTCTCAACATGCGAACTAATACTGCTGAACGTTTAGTTTTTGTGGATATGATTCATGTACCTGGAGAAATTAAAGTGGTTATAAAGGGCTTTGTAGAACAAGCAGTCTCTCAGATTCTTGAAAGGTGCTTGCCCTTTTGCTGTTAAATCAGCAGCATATAAAGATAGAATAGTTGAGTGTCAAGTAGATTGCTTGCTCTAAATGAACTTTTAATTTCCTTCAGTATACCAGGATTTAATGGAAGTGAAGACTGTGCAGCACTAGAGCAACTTTTAGAAGGGTATGATCAGCAAGATCAGGATCAAGTTTCTGAAGTCTGTAATTCTCCACTCTTCAAATACATGGATAATGATGTAAGTAGACAGATCCTGTGGTTTTGGGGATTTTTAATGTTAAGAGGGGTTTTTTACCTAGTAGAGGAAAATAAGAAGAGCATAATCTGTGTATATATTGTGACTTGCTGTCATGTTGCCCTGTGGCTGTGAGCTACCTGTATTCTTCTACTTTGCCTGCCAGTGATGGTGCTGCCTGCCTTTTAGATGGTGTGAAGGATTAGGTGAAAGAACCGCTTGTTAGGGATTTGCTGAGTTTGTTTAATGAATTGACCAAAATTCAGTCCTCTTCTGCTTGCTTCCCTAAGAGCCAGAACAGTTTGCTGCTTCTGCTTTTTCTCAGAAATACCTTATAGCAGATAAATGTGCATCAACATGAAAAGAGCATGATGCCTATGGGATGGCATCGTGGAATGTTTTTTTCCATTGCTCATTAGCAAGATACTCATTCAGGAAAGATTTGAATTCTGAGCGAATAGTTGTGTCTCTTTCCCCACCATTTTTTGTTGTTGTACAATTTATAAATTGTAGGAAGTATAAGGTAGGAAAGGTGTGAAGTAAGGGAAACATCCATCCCTGCCAAACCTTGTAACAGTATTGACTAATTTTACTTTGTTGAGTAGTAAAAATTAAGTTACTAGTCTTGCTGAAAAACACTTGCAAGACTTTTTACATTATCTAATACTAGGTAATGTATGAAGAGCTGCATACTGGAATGATTTCTTTTTTACATAAAGCGTAAACCAGAGAAGCTATAGGATGTGGCCAATTTATTTGATAGTAAGCAGCATCAGTATAGATCTTGTATCCCATTGTCAGAGTTTTTGAGAGATAGAAAAATGAACGAATGTTACATTTACTCCAAAATAGAAACATAAAAAATATACCCTGAGAGCATCATCACTTTCTTTTCTGTACTGAATGTTGCCTGCTTGTTTATTGTGAGCATCAGTCAATTCTATGATAGTACAGAAATTAAGCCTGCCTTGTCGTTGTCAGTATGCCAAGCTTGGTCTTACCTTGGTGGTCCCAGGAGGTGGAATCAAGAAGAAATCACCAAATGCTACCCAAGACAAAGCCAGAGGACCAGCTGCAGTGGGCTCTAAAGCAGATGAGGAAGAGGATGAATATTCTGGTGGACTATGCTAGCTACAGACTAGGTTGTCTTAAATATCTGACTGACTTGTGATGCTGAGCATATCCAAAGGTACCAGATTTACCAGAGCTTCATTGCAATTGTGATATGGGAATCCTAATATTAACTTGGCAGCTTCTGGGTGCAGCATGGGAGAAAAAGCATGATTGTATCCATCATCTTCAAACATCTTTGAACTTCATCTCTTACCTGGTAGGAGCTTCCTTAGGGCTCTGCCTTCAGCTGACAGGAAAAATTTGAGAAAGGTTTTACTTAAAAGCACAGCTTAAAAGAACCCCAAACCTCAGAAGCACTGAAGGGAGAATGGTACAAAATTTTAAATGCTGGATTTCAACGACAGACACTTTCGGTCCCAGTAAGATGTTTGCAGTTGTTTTTGGAGTTAGGTCTAGGATCATTCATCTATTTATCTCCTGTTTAAGACCATTTAAGGCAGACTGTGCCGGGCAGGATTTTAACTCATGTAAGCACTAGGGGGAGCATTCAGTTTGTTTTCAACATGTTTTTACTCCACTGGGGAATATTATTTTAATACCTTATTCGTTGCAAGCAGTATTCATATGGACAGGGATAACACTAAGTGAATTAGATTGAGGTTATCTTGCAAGCTTAAAAATACACACCTATCTTTCCTCATAAGAAATTTATTGACCTGAGGTCTTTGGAAATAAATGTATCCATAGTGTTTGTAATTTGTACCTTAGGAAAAGAAGGAGTGAACAACCATTCTTAGCAATGTATTTGAAGCATGCCATAACCAAAAAAGAAACTGAATTTAGCAGGTAACATGCACTGAATAGAAACTTCTGAGGCCAGATGTTTAACAAAACCTTAGGGGAAATGTTTCAGTGATATGTTTGTGTTCGAGAGCTTCCTAGGTGTTTATTTGCTAATCAAGATGCTAGTCTACGAAGACATTTGATTCTTTCATATTTTCAAAGTTCAGAACAGGTATCACCTATAAGTGGCATTTTCCAAACTAGCTCAGAATCCAAGGTAACCGAATTTTAATGCATCGTCTCTATTTTTATTTGGTGTCAAGTCATCATGTGTTTTGCAAGCTTCTTTAGTGTCTTAAATTTGTTTCACCATTTTATGCTTAACAGTTGTGAACTCTAGAAGTTGTACCGGTGGCTTGTTCAGCAGGACCTAATCAAGGTCTGCACTAGGGTGACATCACTTTGAATTCAGCAGGGATTTGTGTGTGATGCCCAAAGTTCTGTAAGTAAGAGACCAGAAGCACAGTGTTAAGTGTTGGTAGAGTTTCTGCCATATTAAGGAATTGAATGTCATCAAAAATACCAAGCATATGTCTGACAAAATCGTGTCAGGCATAATTGTGATGAAGGTTCAACTTTTAGAGGTCTAATACTCACTTTTCTTGGGGTGGATAGCAGTAGCATTGAAATGGGAGCACAAACTGCAACATAATTTGCAGGCAGGGCTGTTGCAGAAAGAGTCAAATTATTCAATTTAATGGGTATTTAAAAACCAATTTTGTCTCTCTGTCTTATAATAACCATGAGTTTTAAAGCTATTTCAGGTGCACTTGTAGTTTTTCACTATCTGACAGGTAATTTCTCTCTGTTATTGATGATGTATATAAAAGTTTTGGCTCTATGAAATTTTAGGAAGTGAGTTGCTTTTCTCTCAGAATGCTTGCAGGTAGACATAGAAGATGGTTTTGAAGACTTTCCTATCACTTCTATTTTCACTGTTGGAGCAACTCACTTCAGTTTACTCAAATTCTGCCTACTGGGTTTGTTAATCAAGTTGAACATACACTTCTTCTGGGGAGTCTTTATCACAGGTAGAAAAAAATGCACACATAGGAGCTCAGGGAGCACTAAGTAATTTTCCTCCAGCATTTCTTGCTCCCTCTAGTTCTGAAGTCAGTTTCATTGTGTGATCCCAAGGAGTCTGCTTTTTGCATGTGTGAACAATTGCATATATCTGAAATGATGAGGTGCACAAGAAAACTGGGAACTTTGTGTGCTTCTGTGGAAGAATTTGCAGATTTATTTAAACTGTGCTTGTAACACTAACAGGCCCTTAAAAGAAAAATTAAAATTTATGCATTTGATTTTTAAACATACTTTGCATATTGCCAAAGAAAAGAGGAAAGATGAGCAACACAGTCTTCCCCGCTCCCTCAAGTCGTTTTGTTCTGTGCCAAGTGTGGAAAATCTGGGACAAAAGTGACTGGTACTAAACATGTTAAGCTGCCATTGAATTGACATTTCTGATTCTTAGTAGAAGAATCTTAATCTTTAATTGCAATGTTGCTGCAAAGACCAAATCTGCAGAAATGGAAGCGTCTGAAAATAAGATGGTCTATTTTATATAACTTATTCTCCTATTTTAGACAGTGAAAGTGTGTTAGGAATGTTGACTGCCTTTTAGTAAATGTTTAACTATAGAAAAAACTGTCTGTATATTATGTGTTAGTGTTTGTTTCTATCTTTCAAAGCAATTTGCACACTTATGTAAATACCATTTAAGTGATCTAAAATGGAAAAGATAATATTTACAGCAAGAAAATTTCCAAAAGCAGTGTTGACTGTAAGAAAAAAAATAAGTTAAATTGTGCATGAAGGCTGAGCAATGGCCAATGCAATGTATATGTAAAATCAGAAGATTTCTAAATTATCTGTAACTTAATACTCAGATGATCAAGTGCAGTGTGAAACCTGTGCTTTACTTGTTCTTTTCCCAAATCTGTGGTGTAATAGAGTACAAAATGTGTTTGTAACAGCTCTATGGATGATGCCTCTTGAGAAGAGGCTGTGTTTCACCAACATGAGAAATAAAACTTGAAATTAATGCATATGTGGTAGCTTTCTGTGTTGTTGATCAGGTCCTGCTGAGGCCCACCATTTGAAAATTAATTATATTTAATTTGTCACTGGGATATACTTTGAATGTGGTTTTTGACATGAGAATGCAAACTTGTTGTTATTCAGTTGGATCCAGTATGGAGTTTGAAAAACAGCTAGATTTCACACAATTTAAGGATGTGAATTCTGTAATTCTTATAACTGTAGAAAAATCACTTTTTGTACTGTTTTGAAGTGAAATTTTCTGGAATATTTGAAGGCTGAAGAATCTGGCACTGAAGTTCTACAGTGTAACACGAATTGTTCCTTAAATGCTGCAAATAAGCAGCTGTATAAAATTATAAGAACTAAGCTGCTCTCAGGAAGACAAAAAAAGGCCTTGTCTAGGTTTATAATAAGTAGTGAACTTTTTTGGATGCAGGAAATGGAAAAAAGAAGCGACCCCAACCTCTACGACTAGTAGCGGTTATAAAATTGGAGGAAGTAGATGTAACTTTAGAGAGCAGAAGGGAACCACTTGGGATCTGTGGTTTGAGTCTGAGCAGGGACATTAATCTCTGGGTTAATGGTCTGCAGAGGCCAGCGTCCCCAGGAGCTGGGCTCATCTCCTCCTCTGCCTTGGTGCATGTTGGCGAGGATGTGCACGGGTGTTGCCTCTGACCACCTTCCACAAGGCTGGTGCGTCTTTGTTTCAGAGCCGCTGCCATTGCCCTTGTGCTGTGATTTGCAGGGCAGCCTTCAGCCGAGAGTGGGAGTGGAGTGCAGCTGCAGGGCTGCACGTACATGGAGAACATGTGCCTGTTGTGATTCATCTGCTGAGTCCCCTGGGAACAGTGGTAAGGAGCGTGGTCGGACTCCGCAGTGTGCACTGCCAGCATCTTCACTGGTGTGCGACCGGTTTAGAGTGCGCAACAGAAACGTTCCAATCCTAGAGTGACAGAAGCGGGCCCCAGCATGTGCAAAGTGAAAATGGGTTGCCATTAGTGGCCTCGCTTGTCTTCGGTTTGTATTCACACGCCTAAATTTTGCATTGTTCCTAAGCCCTGCGTAAGCCGGCGTGGATCTGTTTTCCCGAGGGCGTTGTTCCCTCTCAGCGCTAGATGGTGCCGCAGCGCCAGCACGGCCTTTCCTCCGCTCCCTGTCCAGAACAGCTTCTGCCTTTAAATACGCTCAGCTGGAGTATTGGTTTGGTTAGAAATACCCACACGGGGACCTGCCTTTGCTGCTGCTGCTGCTGCCTGTGGCTTGAAACACCTGCCTGAAGTCGTTGAAGTCAGCTTATGAAGACAGCTTAGGTTGTTGTGTTTCCACTTCCCTGAATATGGGCCTGGGAAATTGGGGGATTAAGAGCCAGGTTATGGAGAGTGGGTGGGTGGGCAAATAAAACAGTAGCCAGTGTGCACTGTAACCTGTTAAAAGAAATTTTCAACTCCAGGGCTGGCTGATTCTGCTAAGACTGGCATTCTTACTGCAGCCACAAAATTTTATGAAATGCCTCGTGGACAGAAATCAACAAGTATAGGGGGCAGGGAAATTAACTGAAAATGGAGGGAGTGAGGAAGCTGGTCATCAGGCAATGGTATGTTGATGGATGGAACAGAGAGCTCCTGCTGTAATTTGCTGAAAGGAGTTTACTTTAAAAAATCGTGCCACTTCCTGATTCATCCACGGAGGCAGGGAGGGAAGGATGAGGACTGGCATGACTGCTCTCTCCATGCTGGGGAGAGGTTCTGCTACTGTGTTCCACGGGGGCAGTATGAACACAGACACATTACGTCCTTTGCCTGTCACTAACTGACTGGAATCCAGGAGTGAAAGGTAAAAACTTTATAGCAGCAGACAGGGACTGCTTTGTGAGTGTAGCTGACAACTTTCTAGCCAATGCTTGCTGTGCTGCACTGCTCAGCAAATGTCCCAGAGTAATTGTGTTGGTAATAATATAGCAGAGAATTCATGAAGTGTAAAGACCCATGATACCCCCTGTGTTTTATGGGTGCCAACTATTTTATTTAATTTACCACCATCCAGTAACTTTCTGGCTCCTCTCTTGTGTCAATGTATGATTTTCCAGGCTGAGTAACTGGAGAAACAATGAGGATCCTCTCAGCTGCACTGGAGCCCGGAGCACAGGTTGGGTGTGTAAGGAGTGAGTGCTTAAAGCTGGGTGGACTTGGGAGGTAAGGCAGCTGTGTAGCAACACCAGTTGAGCAAAACATTTCAAAGCTTTAGTAACAGAGCTGCAGAAAGAGTAGTATATTTAAAAATTCTTTTTTAAGTAAGGCATGATCTGGTAACTTCTGCTGCTGCCTAATGTTTATCTTCCCAAACTTAACCAGATACTGCACCTCATGGGAATTCCTGAGAAGTAGTTTTCTTAGAAACACCAGCAGAGAGTTATTTCTCACCGCTTTGAAATACTTCAGTCTAATCCTGATGCAAGACATGAGAGAAACATTGGAAAGTGAAAGAAAACACCTTTGTTTTCTGTTGTTTCAGGGTTTTGGTTTTTTTCCTTTTAGATCTTAATATTCTCTAATATAAGGATTTTTTTTTCCCTTTATAGCTCATTCATGTTAGTATGCTATCTGAAATTCAAATAGGTGTTTTTCTTTATCTGTCATCCTGCAGCCATTAGGGAGCAAAAGATTTCTTGTGACTGAGATGGGGATGGGGGAAATCAAGAAAGTATGCACGTGACTGCACACACTAGTCACTTTTTGGTTCTGGGTTCTGCTAACCCACACTTTTTGGTTCTGCTTACACAGAACTACTTGGGATGCCTTTGTGGATGGCTGTCAAATGGCTTCACATCTGTGTGATTTTCCTACCTTTTTTTTGTCTGGAGATGCCATGATGGTGTTGGAACAGGTGTGAACACCTCATGGCCAAATGAAATCTGGTATTAATGGCATGCAACCATGGTAGTTAATGCAAGTAGCAGCCTGAATGCACACACATGCTATAGGCTTATTCCTACTTGCATTTTTAACATGATTTTTGTTTTAGAACGTCATGGATATCTAAAACTGGAACCATATTTGAGAAGCAGTGTTTCTTCACAAGACTGAAGTGCAGTAATGGGATGAATTGAAATTTCCTGTAACTTTGGGGTATGCATTAATTGCTTCAACACTTTCAGGGAGGTTTCTATTTCCAGGATAAATTTCTATGTATCTGTTTTGCAGGAAACTGATATGGGAAAACACTCTGTATCTGTGATCACTCCACTGGACTTTGAAATAATTTGTTAAAAATGTAGGGTGTGGAATTCAGAGTGATTTTTTTCGGGGTATTTCAGGAATAGTGCCTGTTGGGTTTTCTCTTTCTGAGTTTGTATTGTGGATAATTCCACTGATGACTGCATGTAGTATTTTATTGCTGTAATAAAAAAGTTGGTCACTTTTAAATATAGATACTGCAGCTACTAGGACTTTGATCTTTATGAACCAGAATATGGGAGATGTTAATCAATAGATTCACTATGACTGAAGTATGGAAAGAGACTAGGAGGCAATGTGTGATGGAAAGGGGTGAATTTAGAGAGAACAAACTGAGGAGGATTCCAGCCCAGTGCCGAGTACTTATGCCCTCTTATGATTTCCTGATCATAGCCATGAAGTAGGGTGAACGAACAGCTGGAGATATAATATGTTGTTTGACAAATAACAGCAAGATGAATTCTACATTTGATAGCTTGTGTAAATCACAGGAGTCACCATTTTTGTCTGACACTTAAAGGTGCTTTGAGCATAATTTTGATGCAATGCAGCAGGGGAAAGCATTTTTTATTATGTCTCTTCAATTAATGTCAAATTTACACTATTCTGTTCTAAAGCATTTATTCAGCGGAGTTTCCAGATGCACAGCAACTGAACAGTGAGTGTAATAAGGGGGATCCCATTTGCCGAATTGTTTCCTTTCCTTTTTAGCTGTGTGCATTTTGTCTTTGCTGCAGGAGCAGGAGTGTTCCTCGAAGGCTTTGCTGTATATTGCTTTCGGGGGGTTGTTCTGTTTTTAGGGGGTTTGGAGATTTTTTGTTTGGTGTTTTTTTGGGTTATTTTTCCAGTTTATGCTGAAGAAAAAAGAAATCTTTGCTTTGGGTGGATATTCCAGTAAGTTTTCACCCTTTTGACCATTTTTAATGGGTTCTCAGCACCTTATGAAAATCATTGCTTTTTGATTGACAGTGCCAAACTTGGTTTGTGTTCATTGGAGAGAAACGGTAGTAGAGTTAATGTGCTGTCATGGATCTGGAGCAGATGGAAAACTCCTGGTCTCTGTCAGGAATCCAGGATATGCTGTTTTGGTGGCAGAAATGCTGGCAGTTCGTTACAGGCTTCCATTTTTATCTTTGACCAAATATAAATAATGGGTGAATATGACACAAACTCATTAGATTTAGGCCATGCCCAAGTTGATAGTTGTGGTAGATAAAATGAGGGCTTGAATTTAAAATGTACAAACTATTTTTCCACCCTGACGCAGACTTTTAGGGGCTCTCATTTGTCACCAAATCCTTTTTCTTTTGAGTGTGGAATTCGCACTTCTTTAAGTTAACTGTGGTGTGGCTCACTAATGCAGCACATGCCATATGATACAGAATTATAGCATTTTGAGACAGTTGGGTTAAAAGTGAATCAATTGCTTTAAAGAGGAATGCTATGTTTCTTGTTCAGTCTTCTAAGTTATTTCTGTGTAGTTATTTGTGTCTTTGGCTCTCTTCCTAATTTTCCTAAACTTTATTTCTAAGTAGTGTTTAAAGACGTTGATATTTCTGATGTCTGTGTGAATGCTTGGAAATATCTGGCAGTGATTTTCTCTTCAGATGAAGATTTAAGTTACTCTTGGACAGCTGTGGTGTATTTTTGTTCACCTCGTCAATCTCTATATTACGTTTGTCCCTATGGTTCACTTTGTTTAAGGGATGCCACATAACATATCAATGTGTGAGTCAGACTGTCTTACTTCATGGCTTTCAAAGTGTTCTGGGTTTTTTTTTGGATGGATGACTGGCAGCCTGGGGACCTTTGGCAAACTCTGACAGCCAGGCTGTAATTGAATTGTTTGGAGCAGAAGTCTAGGATGATTCTTGATTATAATCTTGTTTCTGCTGGTCGAGCTCTTTAATATAAATGTCTCAATGGTAGGAGGGAGAGGTTCCATGAAGGGCCTGGAAGCTGCACATCCCATCTGCAGTGAAGTGAAAAGAATCAAAAGGTGAAACTTCTGTAACAAGCAGGAGAGGATGAAACACTGTGATCGTCTGTGCACCGATCTGTCCGCACCCATGAGTGCATATGCCTTAAAGGAAATGACTTTCAGAAAAGGACAAGGAATGACTAAAATAAGGAAAAGGCATTTAGTTTTTATTCCTTCAGTGGTGCAGGTTTGCTTTTTTTTTAATAATTATGTATGCTTCTGTAGCCAATGTTGCAATCACACAGCTAGAAGCAAATTCTGTACTCTAGTTCCGGATCTGGATCATCAATTGAGCATCCCTGGAGAGCTCAGTGTGGGAGATAAGTTAGAATCCAGTGTTCTCCAACTCTCTCTCTCTCCTGTTAATGTATTTCCCTACAGACAGAATGCAGCAGATCCTCAGCCGTGTGCAAGGTGCGCTGCCTTGAGGCAGCCAACTGTACCCGTGGGCCAAAATTCCTGCAACTTTTGGCTTTCCACCCTTTCTCCCAGACAGGCCTCCATGACAGGCAAGGGCTGGACTGAGACTCCTGTATGTGTTTACCAGCCACAGACTCCCTCTCTTGGGGAAAAGATATTCACTTGCTTCTTCTTGTCAGCATTTCTAAATGCTGGATTGTGCTTGCCCAAGGCATTGAGTGGAAGAGACAAGTGGACAGGGAGACTGAGGCCAAGGATGAGTTGGAGGTTGAAACAACATCTACTATTTGTCAAGGTCGTTAATTTCCAGGCAAATTGTCTTTGAGCTTCTTGGGGCTGTTTGAGTTTTTACTGAAATGCAGCAGTTTCCAGAGCTGAAGGATCCACAACATAATAGTATGCAGAAACCCCACAGTGCAATAATATGAAAGATAATTCTCTCTAAATACTACCACATTATGGATTTAAAATAGGAATTTGTTGCTGTGTAGACTAATTGCTGGACTGATTAGCCTTCCATCATCATTTCTGGTTCTGCTAAGTGCCTTGGTTCAGCTTTTCTCTTCTGTCATGAGAATTTATTGTCACATGTTGTGGTCACGGCCCTGTGACACCCAGTGATCCTATACTGGCTTGCTCCCCTTGTGTTCATTACATAGAAATTGCCATGTTTCATTCTGTTGGTTTAATAGACTGTTAATTAGACTGTTCCTAAGCAGTAATGCCAGGTAGGGATAAATCTGCCAGACTAACGTTGCTGTAACCCTCCATTTGTAGTGAGTGGGTAGCCATAGGTTAACACTACCTGTGTTCTGCATTTAGCAAAGCCATGGCTGAATGAAGAGTTCTGGAAAGGTGTAAACATACCTGAAGTGCTTGGATTCAGAAATATGAAAAGAAACCTCTAAACATTATGCATTGAAAGCATTAGCACAATCTGATATACTGTCTGCTACAGTCAGTCGTTAGTTAATTGCTGGCATTAAAATACTCATAAGACCTGGAATCTGATATTTTTTGGCTTCGTACCCTCCCTGCCCCCTTCCCTTGCCCCTCTCCTCAAAAAAAGTGCAGTAGTTCTCTACTTTATAAGACAATCTCATAAATTACCATGATGGAGTTAGTTGTCCAGCTGCCTGTGACCTGCTGGGTATTGGTTGGAAAAAAAAGGAATTCTAAGAGTTTCACATCTTAATGTGAATGATTCTCCATCCTAAAGTTTGGACTGGATTGATTATTCCCCAGTTTAAAATATTTTCCTCTCATTCCAGGAATAGTAACATTAGCCTATTCCCAGGGAACCTGTCACCCAAAATGCAGATAGCACTGGGGATATAACATAACTGGAGAGAAGAACTGGCAAGTTGCCCCTAATTTCAAAATGTTATTGGTCTCTGATTGCCACATTTAAAGGAATCCAGGTTCATTTCATGCCTGTCTTACTAACCAAGAATGGAGTTAATTTTAACGGAGAACATTTGAAAAACTGTTCAGCCAATACTAGTGTTGATGTTGTGTTTTCAGTGTTAAGAAGAGTTGGAAAGCGCACACACATTGCTGCCCCAAGGTCAGAACTTTCTGTGAACCTGCAACCCAAAGCTGTGTGCCTCATACCCACGTAACAGGAAGGATGCATATCAGCAATAATCTTGCTTCTGCCTTTGCTTTTTATCCTGGTTCATTTAGTTTCATCTTCTGAGACATGTATTTATAATGTTTTAGGTGCTTTAAACTGGGAGTGATAGTTGAGTAGCAATCCAGCCAGAATGAGGACAGTGCAGCTAGGGACACTGAGTCTCCTCCAGACTTTCTCTCTTGAGGTGAGAGATGCACCATCCAATTTAATGCTTATACTTCTTCAAGTGAAGCTACAAATAATGGGAAAAGGATAATGCACAGAAATGGGGAGCTGATGCTGTGGCAGCTTCTCTGAATATAAAATATGGGACTGACTGGTCCTTTTCTTTTGCTCACCCACTTCATCTCAGTTCTCTTCATCCCGTGGAAGGAGATATAGAATGAAATCAAGGCAAAGTATTGTGAGAAACTAAACTCCTCGTATGGGACAGCTGAAGAAGTCAAGCATCTGATAGTAATTGG
Organism: Origma solitaria; assembly: GCA_013397895.1. Classification (NCBI taxonomy): domain Eukaryota; kingdom Metazoa; phylum Chordata; class Aves; order Passeriformes; family Acanthizidae; genus Origma; species Origma solitaria. Next base: position 971,000 of record VZRL01006198.1, on the reverse strand, counting down.
TTAGTAAATTAAATTTTAACAGCCTAGAGGTTGCATGCAGTCCAGTCCTGCTCCCCTAATATAAATCACTCAGATTTTCAAATATGAAACACATGTTTTCTGTCTGACCTTGTCTTTTATGGAGCAGTGGAGATTGCAAACGCAGATGCTCAGGTTTGTCTGCTTTCTTGGCTGCTGTGGCCGTAAATGGCAGCTTTGCTCTCGGAGCGCATGTGACGTTGACATTGCTCCGTGCAGTGGAGAACAGATACGGCCACAGGCAATAAAGCTCAGCTGGATGCTGTTCAAACAGTTCCGCTCCCTTTAGGCCCTGTGCACCCCGGGCGGGTTTGTGACCTCGCACCACAGGCCTGGCCTCTCTCCCTTTCCTGGCCTGGGAGGGAGGGGATGCCAGCTGCCCCTGTGGCATGGCTGGCAGCAGAAGGCTGGCAGTCACCTGCCGTCTCTGCCTGCAGCAAAAGGCAGATTTTACCCTTTCCTAGCTGTTCTGGCTTAAGCCCATCTGCCATGGAGCTCTCTGGCTCAGCTGATGGCTTTGCCCAAGCTTGTCACCAGTGGTCACCCTTGTCCCAGAGATGCTCAGTGGACCTGCCCAGTGAGTTTTCCCTTTGAGGGCCAAAGCCCTTGTACTTTTATTCCCCAGGAGGAAGCTGGGGCTCCCTGCATACCATTTCTTCCCTCTTTCTCATCAAAAGGACATGTCCCACTCTGACACCTAATTTTTAGCACTGCTATTCTTGAGCTGAAGGGGAAGCTGCATGCTTAAAGCTTCAGATCTGCTCTGACTACAGTCATTGGGAATTTTCCTATGTAGGTGCTAAGTATTATTCAGCGTAAGCAAAACTTGGCCTGTTATGTTTTAATTTTTTTTCCATTATAAATCAAATCTTCTCTTTAATTTTTGCTTGAAATCTTTCCTCCTAGAGAGGAATTTGCTGTAGCTATAACATTGCCATGAAGTATTCCAGCCGTGAGAGGTTGAAAACAGTTTTCTTCCTTTCTAGATGTTTCTTGAGGAGTCTGCCTTGGTCTAAGGCCTCTGTGATTTATTGATGTGTTTTGACCCATGGAGTGATGCTGCTGGCTGTTGGGAGAATAAGCAGATTTGGTCCTTAGGCCAGCAGCTTCATAGTCTGAGGGGTTAACAAAAGCTTCTGGTGAATGCACATTTTAATGCCCATGCATCACTGCTCCCTAGGGCTTAATAAGACAGCTTGAAAAATTAAAGTCATGCACTTGAACTTCCTTATGCCACCAAAATAAAGCAACCCTTGGCTTCGGGAAGCTGGGGAGTGCCTTCCCTCAGACGTGTTGCAGCACTAGGAAGGGGCACTGTGGGACTCTCCTTCAAGGAAAGGACAAAAGACCTCCCCATCCTCAGTCACACTGTCCCATCAGTGTGTTGGTGATCTGTAGGACCCTGTGCTGGAGAACTGAAAATGTGCAGAGACCAAAGGCTGGAGCAGGACCATCATTTCAACCTTTAGCTTTGAGGAGACAACATTCTTCAATAATCTATGAGAACTCCTATTGCGTCCTGGCCACAGCTGTGAACAGGATGGGACAGTAAGGACACATCAGTGGGATGAGACAGTCAGCACCAAGGTTCACACTGGCATCCTGTGTGATTTGGGTATTTTAAGGTGATCTGGCTCCAGCCTGGTCCTGTGCATCATCTTTTGTACTTTCCCATGACCACCCCAGTCACATCTCTTCCCCAGAAGGAAAAGGGCTGAAGGCAAAAGAAATCTGGTCCCATGGACTGTATTTCCTCTTAGAGGTTATAGCACATTTAATATGCACCTGCAGAACACCCTCTGTGTTAGATTCAAACAGATTGGGACAATGTGCTACAAGCTTGCCTCATAACACAAATCAGAGTTTGGTAAGAGGGATCTGCCTGGGAGGCTGCCCTTGGTCCTGCACTGCGCATCCCAACTACAGTGCTTCTGCTGTGGACACACCACTCACAGGAAAATAGACATTTACATTTTACTGCAAAGAGGAGTCCCCAGAGAGCCTTGTGATGCCTTCGCACTAAGCGACACCTAACAAGATTTTCTTCTAAAACTATTTTATAGCCATATAATATCTGGAGAATTGCTTTGGGGTGGGAGAAAATCTTTTAAAACACTTCATTTTAGTTGCATGAAAGAATTTAGTCACATGACCAACAGTACAGTCTATAGTTCAGCATTGCTTAGATGTTCACTGATGATCTTAAATCTTATTTACATTACTGATCTTTAAATCTTTCTGATTACACGAGGCATGTGAATCTGCATTTGTGCAAACTTCTGTCAGCAGCCTTATATTCTTTCAATGCCTGCTTTCTTGTACAGGATCTTCAGCATCTTTTTCTTTGTGTGTAGTTATGGCTTTTTTCTTATTTTTAAAGGCTAGAGTTCTAATTTTCAAGCTGATTTCCTTATCAAAGTTAAATGAGCCTTTGGAGTAGTCAAGTACATGGTAAAGGTGGAAATTAAGTTTTCACCTACTGAAAGTTCTGATTGTAAATTTCTTAGCATACCATTCCTGCACTAGCCACTTAATAAAGACAGTATATGCTGATACCATTAATGTCTCTTGCCATGTAAGAAGCCCTTTCCACCCATTGTAGCCACATGACTATGCAGTCGTTTCTATTAGAGGGCTACAGTGCACATAGATTGTAATTTCATGTAGGAAGCTAAATTGAGTTACTTTATTCTCCAGAATTGCAGGCTTATTTTATTTGAGATGATGTCTTTATTACTTGGTTTAGGCTTTTAAACCTGGAGATGTTAGTACCTAATGCCTATTATTGTAAAAACTAAAAGCTAAAGCTTTTGTGTGAATTGCTGTTTGTTGATAAATTCCTGCGTGAATTGCTGTTTGTTGATAAATTCCTGCATTTCAGTATCATTTCAATTTGTGTGTTGTAACTGTCTGGATGTGGTTTGTAGTTCTGTATTAATTTAAAGTAATAACACTGGAATGGTTTGTTTAGCTTTTTTGGTTTTTTTTCCTGTTTTCTTCTGAGGGAAAAAGTGTTAACAGCAGTCTTGGTTATGATGTGACTTGAGAACATGGCAGCACTCTCTAGTGAAATTCCCATTTGCCCTGAAGTTTGCAACCAAGTATTCTTTTAGCCTATATTGTGCAGAGCCACCCGGCTGATGAAAACAGACCTGCAATCCTTCAATTCTGAGCTGTACTGCAGCCTCACACTGTTGCACAGGCTGGCTTCATCACCCAGCTCCAGCTGACTTCTTTTAATCCAAGCATCACGCTCTTTCATTCAGCAAGCAAGCCTTCCCTAGCAGCTGCAGTGCCTCCTGTTAAAGCTGAGGCCAGCTGGAAAGCTGGCTGTTGTGCTTGCCTGGTCCAAGAGTGCGCTGAGCTGATCTGCACTGTGTTTGCTTGTAGAGGTGTGATGGTCTTCTCCAGCTGGGTTATTGTGTAGGGCTGAACCATCCTGGGGAAGAGGCCATGATGCCTTGCAGGGCACGGATTCGTAGCTGTTTCTGTGCACTGACTGACAGGGAAGAAGGGGAACAGGTCTGATGGGAGATATTGGAGCCTTGCCTTTGAGCAGAGTCCTTGTTCCTGCTTTGTGGCCACCAGAAGTTGTAGGGCTGGGGACTCCGGGCAGAGATGGCTATACACAAGCTTGTGGAGCTGACCTTGGAGACTGAATGTTTCGTGTGAAGAATGAGTGACCTCTGTGTCTCTGTGGTATCTGCAGCTTTTGGAAAAGGTGGCAAATGTGGGATTCTGTAAGCTTTCAATCTCTCAGTGCATTACCTGATCTTGCTTTGCTGGTCTGGGTAGAACCAACTGTTGCTAACTGCAGCTGACACGAGTCACTGGAGCAGGGAGACTGCTCCATAGTGCTCCTGTTGGGGATTCTCCCAATAAGAGTCCAGCTACCAAGCAGACTCAGCCCATCCATGATATTCTCAAACATCTCCTAGGCAACCTGCCTTGAGGGAATATCTGAATTTGGTTTCTTTTAATCACAAATTACTTAAAGGTCTGCTTTTGCTGAAAAAACTCCGTACTGTAAACCTGCTAATGTAACAAATCTATGCACAATATCTAAGCAATGCTTATGGTTATATGTAAAATATACAAATATATACATTGCATTGGATGATACACAATTACTTAATGCAGCACCACTCCTATATGCTGTGGGATGACACACATGAGGAAGCTTTAAATGTGTTTTTTCCAGCTGCGCTACATGGCTGTGAATCTTTGTGTTTCCTGTTGAATACATACAAGATCTAATGGGAGAGGTTGCACAGACTCTGCTACAAAGGCAACTGTTTGGAGAACAATTTCACTGCTGAAGGCTCCCATATTATTGCCTTTTTTTCTTAATTAAGACTGCTGTTAACACTTCTTCCCTCAGAAGGGAGATTTAAATCTGAAGTGACATTTCCCCCACTATCCCTCCAATTTATCTTAGATCACAAATCTCCTTCAGCAAATGTTGTGGTTTTCTCCTGTAAGCACCTTGAGGCCCAGAATGTTGCTTATGGCCACAGCTGAGCTGGGATCAGCCATCCTGCAGCGAATTCCACTAGCAATCCAAATGCTCTTCTCTCTATGTTGTATAATTATTCATCTGCGTAAATCTTTATGTGTTTTTCCCTTTTTATTCCAGGCCCTGGGGAATTATGGAGTTAAATTTTATTTAATGTCAGTCCAATTGTCTGAAACTTCGTTGAGTGTGAACTGGGGAGTCCCTGGTAGAGGGTTGGAAGTCTTCCAAACTCATAAGACCTGCAGACCTTAGGGAGCTCTTGCACAAAGTTTTTCATTGTGGATCTCTTTGCCAGATCAGCTCTAAAACAGACTAGAGATCCTTGTGATGAAAGCTGAAGAAGGCTGAATGCTAAAGAAAATATAACAGCTGCTAGAATGTGCAAATGTGCAGTCAAAGCCGTACATGACAGCGGAGAGGGATCCAAAATACAGAAGTTCCTGGGCTAAAATTCACTGAAATATCAGTTACTGGACTGTACAAAGTAACTTCTTCAGATGAGCTTGTATATTCAACTACCTGAAAGAAGGTAGTGGTGAGGTGAGGGTCAGTCTCTTCTCCCAGGTTACAAGTGAGAGGACGAGAGGAAACAGTCTCAAGTTGTGCCAGGGAAAGCTTAGATTGGATATTAGGAAAAATTTCTTCACTCAGCGGGTTGTCAGGCATTGGAATAGGATGCTCAAGGAAGTGATGGAGTCATCATTCCTAGAAGTGTTTAAACAGTGTGTGAATATGGCCCTTGGGGACATGGTTTAGTAGTGGACTTGGTAATGCTGGGTTAATGGTTGATGTTGATGGTAGCAAAGGTCTTTTCCAAATGAACCGGTTCTATGATTCTATGATAGGACTTCAAAAACTAAATCTCTTTATAACTTTTTCAAATCTGCATTCAGTTGTTGCCTTTCAGAAGTACTGGCTTGTGCCATTGCCTTCTGATCTTAGCCGATTCCAGTCCTCCACCCTTTCTTTGCCTTTCCTTTTGTGTGTGCATCTGTATCGTGCTGCCATTGATTTGTGCATTTTAGAGAAAGGTCTGGCTGGTGCTTGAATCACTTTCCTTCTGTTTTCCCCACAAGATGATGCCTGTCACTTCATACAGGCAATTAGGTTAACGTGTTCAGTTGGCTTTAGCTTGGACCAGCTCCACTATTTCACCTTCACAGGAGCCTTACTGATCTTGTTTATCTTACTCAGAGCATGGCAGCTGCAAATAAACAACTTGCTAAGAGTGAGCACAGAGACTTGGCTGTACAAACTTTTTGGCTCTGAAAGTAAGCCCTACAGTTAAGAAAGCCAGGAGAAAGGGCAATTAACTTCCTCTGCTAACCCTGGAAAAATACTTGCCCAAAAAGGAGTTCTGGGCATCTCAGTCGCAACCTTTTTGTTAAGGTCCTAGAAATCCAGGGAGCTGTTTCTAGCTCAGCTGGGTGATCACTGGGCTCCACTTAAAAATAAACAAACACATCATCGAGCAATGTCTACTTTCCCTGTTGCTTGCTCATTCCTCTTTTGGGGAGTTGCCTATCTTCAGAATGCTGAAGATCTACTTTTCCCCTCGTTATGGCAATATATCCATAAATAATACATTTTCCTCTGTAAATTACATTTAATTATTCTATCAAGGTTACTTCAAGAGCATGCAGTGATCACAGGTAAAATCCATATCCCCTTTTCCCTCTGCCTCCCTCTAAGACCTCCTGCTCGTTCAATTAGGAAAGTTGGTCTCTGGGAGTTTGGAGAGGCTGTATCTGCCTCCCAGCAAGAGACAGACAGCTTTACCTAGGCAGGGATCTGCTTACCTTGAAATGTTACCTTTTCATTTCACTTGTAATTCAGCAGTTCAGAGGTAACTTCTGCCTTATGTCACTGAAGAAGCAGAGCAGTAAGGTTGTTTTGCATGACTCATATATTCCACATTTTCTGTAAATTTTGTTTTCTCTGTGGCATTTGCCTGATGCAATGAAATCACTGCTTACCTGACGAAATTTTTTGTCCCACTGGTGCAAAGCTGTAAAGACAATCTAACCTTCAACAACTGAGGCTCAGCCACTGCTGCAGCACATGGTATTTATAATCCTACCACTTGATTAGGTGCTGAATGGTGTCTGGAGAGGCATATGTGATAATTCAGTTAACTTGAATGGCTCTGTTAGAAAAAGAGAAAAAACTAACTAACTAAAAAAAAGGAGAGAGAAATTACATCATGGACCTGTTCCCTAAAATCCATTTCTGTTCAGGGACTTCCACCTGTGTTAGATTCTTTAAGTATGCAGCCTTGAAGCTTTTAAACAATGTGCTGAGAATCAGTGCCAAACAGTCTCCAAAGAATGTTTTACGAGTCTTGATCTTGCTTTCGACAGGCACTGCTGATCTGAAGATGTGAAGAGACGCAATTCATGTGACCTACTTAATAATGCTTCATTCGCCCTCCCCGTGTCTATTCTGAGGAGGCTCTCGTGTTTCTTGCAGTGATGCTGTCTCTAAATACTCAGACGAGGGCCATGCTGGGAGGGTCTCCACTTTGGCCATCGTGGCAGTGCTGAGGAGTGGCGAGGGGATGGAGGAGGCTCCTGGAAGCGAGCAGGAGGCATTTCCCCTCCTGCAGCCCCATCCCTGCTCGCCGCCCACGCCGTCATGTCTAGACTGCCGCCCTGCACGGGGCAAGGCCTCTGAGCTCAGCCCTTTCAAGTCAAGGAAAGCTCCTGTTGAGGGAATTTCACTTCACAGACAAATGTGGGTTTAAGCATCCAGTGGGTTTTTAAGCACTTTATATCCCCGGGCTCTCCGTGCCTGCATTTTGCTGGCTCGAGGCCCTGAGCGGGTCAGTGCTTTGGGACATTATTGCTACTGGCTGGCAGCTGGACAGCTTGTGTCTCGGGAAGAAATTTCACTGCCATTTCAGACCTGGTTTTGTTCTGACCTGGGGTGAGACACACTGCTCCAAAGAGTTTTATGGGACAGGCATGCCATAAAAAGTTGAAAGCCAAAAATAACTTTCCCCCCCTCCCTCTTTTCATCTCCTACCTTCCAAGCCAATATTCACAAAGGGCGGGGAAAGGAAGGGAGAGGCATGAGAAGACTGTCAAAAAGAGCAGTGCCTGTAAAACTTTTGGGGTGGGCTGCAGTGTCTGCTTTGGTTGCTGAGTTCTGAATTATTTTGTCAGTAATAAAGTTTCACCCCAACGTTGTTTATGACAGAACTGTAACTCCTTTTCAAAACCACCCTCGGACATTTTATCAGCTGTAATAAGCACATGGACAGATTGAAAAGTAATAGCTACATCCTAAATGCAACCAGCAGTCTCCATGGGAATAAGGTTTGAAGAAGTAACACTTCCCCAGGAGATGGTGGTAGTGTGTTGCAGACATCTTTAAAAGCAGAGTCTGATGTGGTCAGGGAGAGGGAAGCTAAGCAGAATAGTTTTGCAACAAGATGCTGGATTTGAATGTCTCTAAGGACAGAGATCCCCCAAGTTTCTTTATCCCTTGTAGTTCAAAAAATTATTTCTCATACCTAACGAAAATCGGCATTGGGACTTGTGTCTGCTGCCTCTTGTTCCATCACAGTGCACCTTGAGAAGAGTCTGGCATCCTCTCTAAAGCCACTTATTAGGCAGTTGAAAAATCACCCCAAATCTCTCTGCCTATTCTTGTTTCCTAACACTGTTTAATGTTGTATATTGCTTCCAGAGAGTATATCTGGGGTGAGAAAACAGCATTAAATGTAGGTTTGCCCCACAAGCTGTGTCAAATGTAGGTTTACCCCACAAGCTATATCCCAGTGAGGAGTATGGGGAATGCCAGAAGTGGAAGGAGAGCTTGTGGGAGGAAGGGTGTCATGGGGAGAGTGTGGAGACTCCTGTTTTAGACCTTTGGACTGATCAACATAAACATTTCCTACGGCTTGGAATTGAATGGCACTTAATCTAGATAGTAAAAGTCTGGAAACTCGTGTTAGTGATCACTGCTGGAAGGAGTCAGATTTTACGTTTTATAAAATGTTCTTAATAAATGCAGTACAGTCGTGTCTCATAGCCACACTTTCTGTAGAGAGGTTTTTTTCCCCTGGTGTGGATGTTTTTCGGGAAGTGTGCATGACAGAGAGCCAGGTGTGTAATAGTGAACCAGCAGAAATGGTTTACTCACTGGCTACAATGGCTCAGTGTGGTCTTTGATCCTTTTTTGCCTGTTTCTCTGCAGCTGCAGGAGGTGAAGAGGGCATGGTCTTGTGCGGCAGATGCTGGGAACTCTGCTCCTCATTTGCTGACTGGTAACTGTTTGTGAGAGAGGGGGAAGGTAAAGGGGTACTTTCCAGAAACAGAAATAATCAGATGCTTGCACCATGGTTCAGAGTACAGTTCCTGGCTAAAGAGTTTACTTAAAAAAAAAAAATTAGAAGATGAAAACTTGAGTGATACTGCTCTTGACATCCAAACCAATTCTCTTCTGGTTTTATATGGCTTTTTAAATGGTGTAAAGGACTGAATGCGGTAGTGTCTGCCTCTGTGAAAGTCAGGTGCACCAGGACAGAGGAGTGCCTTCTGTCGGTCTTGGAGCCTTTCTGGCAGTGCTGCTGCTGCCACAGCAAAGCTATGTCTCGTCCTTTCCTGCACAGCGTCTGAAGGGTTAAAAAAGGACGGGTGCAGTGTAGAGTCCTTGTCAGCCATGTGCAGGTGAGGCTGCATTTTTTGCCTCTAAAAGCCATCCCCAACTCGCCCTCCCTAAATCTCTCACCCCTCTAATTTCCTTTTTACCGCTGCCTCTTTTTTGTGGGCCTTATGTGAGTTAGGGATTATACAGGCAAAAAAGGGTGGTTTTCATCTGTAGATTAAACTCAACTATGGTGCATGGGAAGCAGGTTTTTGAAAGTCATAAACTAGAGTGTTGGCTCAGGCTGAAGCTTGGTGAAGTGCAGCCAAACTGTGCTGTTGATTAGGAGAAACAGTCCTTGATCTATTTTGATCCATCCTGATAGGTTTCATAAGTAGAGGTTGGGAAAACTGATGAGGAAAAAGAAAGGTTCAGTTCCTAGTCAGCAGCAAGATGCAGTGCACTGAAAGCTGGCTAACCTCTCTGCTTTGTGGACCTTCCAGATGAATTTGTAATAGTGAAGGAGGAATGGTTTTGGAAGTAGGTGTTGCCAGGTGAAAAAGAAAACACATTTCTGTAAACACTACTGGTTGCATTTGATTTTTTTTTCTCAGAGTTAAAACTGGTGTTTTTTCTTTCACAGTCCTTCATGTCTGGTCACCTTTGCATCATTTTTCCATATTACCTGTTGCCATAGTATTCCAGAAATGATGCCAACGTGATTTGAGATGAATGGAATCGCACATTGCTGTGTGTTTACCTTTAAGTTGGACAATGAGACTATAATGGAAAACTGCACCAGATGTCTAAAACTAGCAGGGCTGAGACTGTATTTGGGTGAATATATTCACATGCACAGCTTTAGGTCTATCCTATAGCTCCCTCGTTTAATACTTGGGCCCCTTGCATGGTCAGTGGAGAGAGATGCCCCAATTCAGGGTATGCATGATTTTTTTCTTCTTCATGCATATTCTTTGCCCTCAACCACATAGGAATCATGAAATTAAGTATTAAATCATTGTTCTGTGCTGCTGCCAAATGACTAAAGCTTCTATTCAACAACTGACCATCAGAATATATGTGTGTGTGTGTTTTTCTTTTATCTTCCAGATACCGTGTTGAACCACAGTCCCAAATGCAAGCAAAATTATTGTCTTCTCTTGCCTGTGTGACCCATAGTAATATTGCAAGATGAAGAGTTGTAGTAAATGAAGGCTTACAACTATTTACATGTTGAATAATTCTGGTGGGAGCCAGTGCATGACTAATAAGGAAAAACTTCAAAATGGGTACATCCTCTACGGATTTCTTTTAGAGAAGTTAATTCCTCTGTCTTTTTCGCTGCACTTACTCAGCTCGTGACCTGCAAGGCAGAAAATATCTTTCCTTAGTCACTGAGTCCCAGGACAGGTTTGCCACTTTTCAGTTGGTTGTGTAGATGGCCTTCCCTAAATCCTTTCATCCTTGCTCCTGTAGTTCACATTCTTGTAGCTGGAAGTGAAGGAAACCTCAGTGAGCTGTGCTGAGCTGCAGGGAAATGTTCCAATGTGTCCCTCAGAGGCTGCTGGCTGGGAAGATGCCCTTTTCACTGCTCTGCATGCCCTGCTCCTTACTTCATGCCAAGGAGCTTGCATTCATTGCGTGGGTATCAATAAGCCTGGCCACAGGAAAAAAGGACTCTACCTTGGATTTCAAGTGTTGAAATTGGCTTTCCCATGCTGCAGCCAGGACAGCTGGTTCAGAGGTGTTTCCTATGGACATCAGTGGAAGGTGGCAGTCTCTGTTTGGGGCTGACGATTTTGGTTGGTGACTCCAGCCTCTGCCCAGGAGACCTTGAGCAAGAATTCAGCATTAGGAGCACCTCCTTAAATGTATTTGGAAGGACACCCATGGCCATCTGTGCTTGGACAGCTGAAAAGGAAAGAGATGGCTGGAGCAGGGGAAAAAAAATGCATCCACCTTCTGCTGCAGCACAGCAGACTCAGAGTCTGTCAGAAACCCTGGTGGAGACTGGTGCCCTTCCTGTCCTTTGGACCCCAAGCAAGATTACTGCCAACTTTTAAAAATTTTTTTTTAAATTTTTTTAGCTGAAAGTAGTTGAAGTAGCTACGCAAATCCTGCAGACCTGGTGGAATGGCTGTGGAGGCTTGTCTAAGCAAAACAAGCAGGAGAAATATTACTTCATCAACAAAGTACTAAGGATATGTTTTGAATCCACACATCATGAGCTAATTACCAGATGGGCTGAGTACTGTAAAAGAAACAGCTCAGATAGAAAAACATCTGATAGATAAAGAAGGATGATTCAAAAAGCCATCTGAAAATGCATTTTGTCTCCTTGCTCACACAAATAACCTTCAGTCATTTTGTTTTGCAATGCTGTACTTTTAGCTCTGTTAGATTTCCTCCGTTCTTTCAAAGTGCCTTTTATTAGGGTGTGAGTACCAATGTGCCACATCAAAAATGAACTTTTGGTGTCTCCCAGCGCCTCGTGCTAGTGCAGGAGTGAGAGCCTGCCCGTGCAAGAAAGAGCTTGAGGCTGGACTTGAGCTGGAATTGGTGGGGAGGAGGCAGGGCTGGCTGGCATTGGGATCTCTACACCAGAGCCCTGGTGGCAGCTGTGACCTTGTGCAGGTTTTTAGGGGCCAGAGAAGGGGATCTGTGATGTGGCACATGTGAGACTCAATGGTAAGGGATGGGGCCCAGCAGTAAAAGCCATGTTGGTCACAACAGGCAGGAGGAAGAGAGCGAGCAGAGTCAAACCATGCAAAAATGATGACTTTTGACCTCTAGGGGCACCATTGAAGCAATCTTAAGTATTACATTTTCTTATTTGTCCATCAGAGCAATTGGTAGAAGCATTTCTTGATGTTTTTTCTCATCTAACTCTTTGTTCCTTTATCTATTTTCTTTTTTCCCCTTCCCCTTTGAATAACAAGACCACAAGCAGCTGCTCATCTCTAAGCCATCAGCTGTAAGCGCCATGTTTCTGCTCAACTGATGGTGAGCTATGGAAAAAGAATTAACAAAATTGGGATCTTTTGCAGATCCCACTTGCCTTTTTCAGGACAGGTAGCATAGTGTTGTATCAAGCTTGAAGTATTTGGAGTTCATCCTTATTTTGTGACACTTTTTGAGGAAGAGTGTTTTGAACCTTTAAAAGGTAACTTCAGAAGGCATTCTCTGAAAAGGAGAAAGGTACAGTCTAAATCTTGTCCAAACTTTCCATGTGTTTCCTTTTAATATGCCATGAACTTTATAAGTAGCCTTGTCTTTTCTCTCTCTGATCCACCCATCCCTCCCTCCCTCCTGTCCCCAGCATTGTTTAAAACAGGGAGATTTTTTTATCTGGATGAATATCTAGTTAATACACTGCCTTGACCTCCGAAGTTTAGACTCCACAAGGTATTTAGAGATGTCAGCTGAAAGTGTTCATAAATATTTTAACTGCATTACCTCACTCTTGCTGCCACAACATTAAAAATGTGCTTTCCCTGAATGTTTGCTGCAGGAGTCTGACAGTCACCTCTGTGCCTGCTGGCAGCTCCCTCTTCCACCCCAGCACGAGCTGCAGGAGGCAGCAGCTTGAAATATTAATGAGAGCTCGTACAGCAAAACTGCGCTCTTGAAAAAGAGAAAGAGACACACACACGTGCACAGATGCAGACTGTCCATGCATGTGTGTGTTTGATGTACCTGAATATGCAAGGCAAGGTGCTGGAGCTGCACAGCAGGCGCTAGCTGGTGTCCAGCAATGCAGCACAGCCAGCACAGCTGGGCTGCCTCAGGCCCTGTGCAGGTGTCAGATTCCTCACAGTAAGACCAGATCCCCTCTGAAAAATGATACCACCTCATGAAAGCCTTTGAAAGGGATTTGGGTTGGAACCACAGCACTGAGAGCTTTACACAAGGAGGGCATCTTCATGTGTTCATTTGTGGCCCCCCACATCAGGGAAATGAAAGGATTGTGGATCTCACTGTGAGGAGAGGCAGGAAGAGATGGTCACAATACCTCTGAGCTCTGTGTGTGATGTGTTTCCCTCTAGATAACTAGTCCTGTTTTGGGCTTATGATTTGATGAGTCCAGAGTCTGGGCTCTGACAGGGTTAGTATTTTTTTTTGTGCATTTTGTTGGTCACAAGCATGTAAATAATTTCTGCATGTTGAGGAGGGATGAAGATAGTTTCCTTCATACATGACTACTCCCCCAGTTACTCTTGAGAGAGGAAAGTCTGCAGTTTCCCTGGCCATCAGTCGTTCTCCATGTAGTTTTCTCCATACATGCAATTCTCACACATGCAATTCCCACCCCTGGTCTTGGCTCTTTTTATTCTAAAGCTGTTTTCCGAACCCACCTACTTAGTCTGAATTGCTGTAAGGGTTAGTCTGCCTCAGATGCAGGACTTTGCTGCATTTGCCTTAGATCATGAAATACCCAGCAGATAATTTCTCCAGCATCCTGAGAGCTGCCTTTCAGGGAAGTCCTGCCCCTGGCTGTAGCCACTGCCCAGGCCATGCCCCAGGAGAGCAGCTGACACACTTGTGTTAGCACAGACCTCTCCAGACCAGGGTTTGGTGGGGTGCACACACTTGCTGGAAGTGCTCTCTGTCATGTCCTCCAGGCTGTTAATGAAGATGTTAGGTGGCACTGGCCCCACCTGGAATGCCCCTGGCAACTGGCTGCCAGTTCAACTTTATCTGGGCTGCTGGGCTCAAAGGATGGTCTGGTGCACTTCTCACCTGTTGCAGGTAGCTACCCAGTGATTTGACTGTAGGATGGTTTAAAAATAAATAAATTTTAAAAAAAACAACAGAAGAATCCTTTTATTTTCAAAGTTTGATCAATCCATGAAAGAAAGAGCAGCACATTTTTGCAAAGCCCAAATAACTGTACAGCTCGTTCTGAAGACAGATTTTTCTCACCAGAAAGGAAGTGCCTGTTAAAGACAAGGAACCAGGAAGGGAGCTGGGGACCAACTGTGGCCAGTGTGGTTCTGCTGGCTGGTACCTTTAGAAACTCATGATATCCTTCACACTTCTCCTTCCAGTGTTGGTCTCCTTAAAATCACTGAACACACAGGTGAGGATCCATCTAACTATAAAGGAATTTTAGCATCCCTGGATGCTATGTCAAGGCTGCCCTGTATATTTCAATTTTCATCCACAGGACCTATGGAAGAAATGGAGCAAAACTCTCCAGGGGGGAATGCTGCCTGGCTGTATGAGCAGCCACCTTTCCATTACACTTCAGAGGAAATCAGGTTGTCTTCCAGTGAGTTCCAGTCACCAAATTATTTTATTGTTACAATATCATGAAGCAATTTTTATTTTGTGCACATCAAGGTGCTCAAAATGTTAGTTTTCACAGTATAGAATGGATGTGACAGCATTTGTCATGGAAGCACTCAGCAGAGTATGTTTCAACTTCATTTAGTTGTGCTGTTTTATGAAGTTCCGCAGTAAAATGTGCCAGCAAATTATGTTAGTTTCTTTCTGGTGATTAACTAATCATTCATATAATAAATAGCAGCTAACTACAAGAAAGAGATTTATTTGTCACAGAATTAGAAGAATGTCAAACTTTTCCCATTTCATGTAAAAAGGCAGAGGAAAAATACTTCTAAAATGACTTCGCAACATGTGCTTTATTTTAAGTCATTACTGAATCAAAACTACAAGTATACCCTTGTAACATACCCTACCCACTCAATGATTTTTTTCTCAGTATTTTTTTTAACATGGAAAGAAACCTACATTGCAATTGTAAATTTTCATGCTACAATGTTCTCTAATGAGCCATTTGTTTCACTAGTAATAGCAAATAAAAAAAAAGGGCATTTTTCAAGCTCATATGTATGTCTGTATTTGGGAACTTAAAAAAAACCCGTCTCGGATGTAAAAATGTGACTTGGAATATGTAAACATTCGTATACCTGAAACACTGGAAGAAGAATATCAGCTAACAGCAAAACAACAGTTGCCTTAAGCCATCGAAATGGGAAAAAGCATGTCATGGGGAGCAGAGAGAAGCACACACCATTCAGTCTTTAAAGGGTTATAAGAAATGAAGTAGCTCATTAGGTCATTGAATGCACTTTCTTTTCTCATCCAATGGAAAGCAGTAATTCTGAAGAGAATGGCCCAGCAGAACACCCCATAATTCACCATCATTATTCTAGCCATTACTTAATCTTGACGAAGTGTCAAGTTTCAGTTGCTTTTTTTTTTTCCTGAGAAAAGTCATTGATGTTTGGTGGAAATGTCTCCTGTGACTGTACAAATAAAATAAGGCATTTAAAGAGATTGTTACTTGTTTTCTTTTTGCTGAGGGAGGCTTGTCCACAGTGTCCTTTATACATCAAAACCTCTGCTTTTCTACAAATGGGTATGGCTAGAATGTCTTCAGTTCCCATGGTGGCCCTGGGTGTTGGGTGTCCTGAAGGCTCCTCAGTGTCCCATTACTGTAGCTCGTAAGTCAGTGATGTACAACAGCATATTGCACAATCCAAACTGTGTGGCTCCAGAAAGGATTAAGAAGGTACTCTGGAGTCATCTGTGGGTTCACTCCTTTCGTTTCTTTTTTAAGTTGTAATGGTCATCTGGAAAATTCAATTAGCCAGACAAAGATGCAAACTTTTTGCTGATTAAATTACAAAGCAGTCCCCAGATTGTAGAGGAGTGGCACATTAAAAACAACAAATCGTTCAACTTTCTTCACTGTTGATCCTTAATTTGAAAGGCAGCATGGATTCCTAAGGCCGTAGCTTCCAGGATTCCTTCAGTGAAAAATCATTGCTACCCAACTATAAAAGGCTTGGCTTAGCTCTTAAGAGAATATTGTGCTTTTTTTCTTTTTCCTTTAAAATTCAGATTAAACCAACTTGATTTGCAGTGTGATGCCAAAGAGATCAATTAGTTTTTTCCCTAGTCCACTTGATCATAGTCTCTGGTGAACGATACAGGAATATTAGTTTGGCGTACAGGTCTTCTTCTAGTTCCAGTTCTCCTGTCTCTCGCACTAGGAAAATGTCAGTACACAGCTTCAGGATTCGGTCTACGTTGGGTAGCTCCTCAAACATGATGGAGTGAGAAATCCCACTGAAAAATTCACGGACAAACTTCCCTATCACCAGGACAACTGAGGCATATAGTCCCATAATGCTGAAAAGAAAGAAAGGAAGAGGTCAAATTGTGCCTTTTAAAAGGGCAGCCAAATGTGAGGAAGTTCACCAGCATGGCTGACTGTAGTCTGTCAGCTGGGTGAACATTAATTTCTAATTACGATCATGTTTCTGCAGGGTGAATGAAAATAAGATGTCTTCCAACACTACACAAATCTGGAATCATAAACAGCTGAGGCTGCTGACTTAAATTGTTTAATCCCAGTTGCTGATGGTCTCATGTCCTGCCTGCCACAGCTCGGAAGTCACAATGGGAAATCTGACAGCAGCTGGCTACTAGAGGCAAATAATCTGTCAGGTTTCATATCTATTATTTTTTATTAAGGTATATGTAACTGGTGGCAAACTAACATTTCCCTGTTCCCCCTGGTAATCCTTCTATGGAGACTTTTCCAAAATCCTAACAGAAGGGTGTATCTCCTGGGAATGCTTAGTCTCCTGCCTTCTTCTGTTTGTGGAGATGTATTTCATAACTGTTTCAAACCCAGCATCCTGGCTGCAAGACTGGGAAGGTCACCAAAACCAGGCAGAGTTTGGGCAGAACTCGACCTGCACCTAAACGAACATATTTTGAATTATTTCACTTCAATAGGAAATTGGGGTGAAGGGTGCTTCTGTTTCTATTCCCACTGGGGAGCAGTTATCAGGGGTAACACTAACCTTGCAAATATTAATCCTTCTATAGATAATATTAATAGACATGGATTTGAAAATCTCTCAAAACCCCTTTTTAAATTGTTGTAATGTTCAAATGCTACAACAACGAGAAAGAAGTAACCCCCCCAAAACAGCAAATAAAATCACTTCCACTTCTATCTTACGTGCTTTTAAAAATTTTGTGTTAAGATTTCTTCTTACCCATAACCAGCCAGGAATCCAAGGCTTGGTGGACTGACTTTATCACTGAATATGAAGAGTTCAAGACTCTCTTGAGAAGTTTCTTGGTTTTTTCTAAGCTGATTCAAAACCCACCACTCACGAACCCCCTCTTCAGATACATTTTTGACCAGGGAAACTGTAATATTTTCCCACTTGCAGTCTATTGAAAAAAAAGAAGTGTTAATATATATACAGCAAGAATTGCAAAAAAACAAACTATTTTGAGACAGATACTACAAACATCTGCATTATAAAATGACTGGGCAATGCAGAAGCAAAATTCTCCTAAACTTCATTCCACATTATTTCTGTATACAAAAGTATAAAACCCAGAGTTCTTTGCTTTTTCTTCTGCAAATCTCATCTGAATCTGCATTAAAGAAATAAAATATTTCATATCACCTACATTCTCTTCTGTACAACTGTGAAATAATTTTGTTTTTCTCAGGCCAAAATATCAATAGCACTCATCACGTCTGCATTTCAGGCCTAGAGAAATACATTTAACCTGGAAGGATAGCATTCAGATTCTCTGTCTCAAAGTGAAATTATCACTGTAAACCATTTGTCTTGATATAAAGTGTATTATTCTCTGGTATCAAAAAAAGGATACTATCCTGTTTTATGCGTACTGATCACACAGACAGGAGATGAGCCCTGCTTCTCCTGAGTATAGATTAGCAGTGCATACATTAAAGCCCTTCCAAACAATCTCTGATTAAGTACTTGACCAATGACAATGAAGCACCTGTGACATTGCTACTCACAGAGCTGAGTTCAGCCTCAAAAATTGTTTTTCCCAATGAATTTAATCACTGAACCTTGACAGGAGCATACTACGTAGCACTACTACTATTGCACTCAAGCTCCAAATGTAGCCTCTGTTGAGAAAGTTGCTCTTAGATAAAGACTTGTTCCTACTTTTCCAACCCAACAGATTTTTCACACGTGTGTATGTGCATGTGTGCATGAACTCTGTATGTCTGTGGGTACCTGTATGGATTCTGATTGGGTAATAACATTCTGAAATTCAATGATTTATCTGAAGTGGTTTCTTTGTAGCCAATAAGGAAGGAACAGCATAAAAAAGAAATAATGCAGTGTAATTATTTAAGCTGAGTAGGTGCATTTGCAGACGTGCAGCACTACTGACTGTTCACAGTAAGGTAGCAGGGAGATGTGGAGAATGAAATTTGTGATCTTACTTATGAAACAAAGGAAAACAGTTCCTAAAGCAGACTTAAGGAAAGGAGATAGACTTCATCCTTAGGTCCTTACTGTTAAATCCAAAGCTAAAATACATCCAGATACATTTTCTGCCTTATACTGTATTACCTTATCTCTTCTCAAGCTTGCAGACACCAAGTAAAAAGCATTTTAAGGGCATTTCACACTGAGGCACCCTATAACAGCCCAGTGAATGTACAAGTGTGAGTGCTGCCTTGCACTTCTTTAATCCATGCTCTGCTTTCCATGGTCTGGACACATACCTTTCAATAGCTGCTTTATGGGTTTTGCCAGGGAATCACTAGGAGCCTTGATGTAGTATGGGTACACTTCTTCCAATGTTCTGGAAAAAAAGGGAGAAATCAAATATTTCATATTTTTTACCTCTAAAATAATTTAAAAATACCTAACAGTGCTATGCACAGTTCCCGATAATTCTTGGCTACGTTATGACTTTGTAGTGTTCCTGTGTCACATCTGAAAATTAGCTGCATTTTTCAGCTATTTTCTGTCAGAAGTTTCTGTCAGAACTTCAGCAGAGTGTTCCATCCATAATGTCACCATTCACACACCATGAATTCCACATACATGGGGCATGTGTATTTGCAGGGAAAGTATACTTTATATTTTGTTTCCCTTTTTAAAAAAAGCTGCTTTTATAGTTAGCTATGAAGTCATAAATAAAGGCAGCACATCACCAGTAGTAAACAAGCTAGAAAAATATGTGGCGAGCACAGCTATAACTGCAGAATTGCAAGGTCTTTCAATAATAACACCTGAAAAGTGTAAGAATTTTGCCAGAATTTTTCATTGGGAAATATTTCCACAGTTTTTAGGAGGATTTCAAACTTAGAAAGAAAGATGTTTGTTCTTCTACTGATCTCACGTGGGAATAAATTACTAGTATCTAGAGTGAGACACATTTCATTCATTAAAAGCAGAGACACTGTCCTAACATTTTCCTCAAATGACTGAAAAGCTCCAGGGAAGAGGAGCTCTCAGAGAAGTCCTTTGACATTTGGCTATATGGCATACACCAGGCTGAGGAAGAACAAGAGTGGCCAATTGAGAATCTGTTCTGATCCCTCCAGCAGGTCCAAGAAAAGCTAAGAGCTCAGCAGCTAAATTGTCCCAGCAGAGGTGGTGGCAGAAAGCTCTCTGTTGAAGTATCTAAATGGCTAGTAGCTGCCACAACCATTTTTCCTTTATGACCAAGTAAAAAAGCTTTAATCTACAAAATTACTGCAAGACAGGCAAATGCAGCTGTATCTTCTATGTTACTGCTTGCCTCCTGCACAGAGACAATTATGAATTAATTACTTCTTCCCACAAATGTGGCCTTACATCTTAGGAAATACTGCTGTACCTTCACACAGCAGAAAAGAGGCATCAAGTATTTTTAAAGTGCAATAGCAGCCTGTTTGGATATACAAGTGCATGTGGGTGCAGAAAACGAGCTGTGCACAGAAAAGGCAAATCTAATTTCTACCTACTAACAGATAAGAACCTCTCAGAGTTTTCACAGTCCTGGTTGGTCTCAGATTAAACTTTTCAACTCTTGTGGCCACAAATAGATCAAGTGGCCTTCAGGGATGATGTGTTGGCTTAGCAGTACTTAGAAACTACTGCTATAATGTAATCCCCAGTGAGAAGGTAGAAGAGGAAGAGCCAGACTCTTTTCAAATCTGAAAGGAGGCACCACTGCTGTTAATGCTATAAGGCTATATCTATAGAATAATATTTGATATTTATATGAAGAGCATGCCTTGTGAATTTCCATCACAGGAAAAGATCTGATGTCAGAAACGACTGCAGATGTTACCCTTTGACCGCAGTGATTCAACACTTCCTTGCCAATCTAGTTCTATTCAAGAGTAACAATGTGAAATACAGTCTGGATGGTTGTTTAGAACAAAAAAATCCTTAACAACATCCTCAGATCAAGTTGAACTGATGTAACTCAAAGGAGAGTTGAACTGTGAATATTCTGTAATGAACTTGTGCTTATCCAATAAATCCAAGAAGCTACTAATAGCTTCACCATGCTTCTTGTTAGTGATCCAGTGCTCATGGTCCTCTCAGCCTACATTTATAATAGGAAACAAGTTTGTACATTTAATATTACTATTACTTGGCTTCAGTGATGCTGGCATCTGTTATTAGAGGGAGATAGATGGGCAGGCAAAGGAAACAATTGCATAAACTTGACCTCCTTAGGAAATCAGGCTTCAAAAGGGAAAGTTTGCATATAAACAGAAAAAAGAAAATAACTTACACCTTTTCCAGCTGTGGTTGCTGTCCATCCATCATTGTAGCAATATTTTTTCTGGTATGGTTTTGTAGTGAAAAGGTAAGTTTATCTGATGCTATTTCAGCTTTGGCACCAAGGGAGAGATTTCTGTAGTGAGTAAAAGGGAAAACACATTGACAACCTACAATGAGAGCATAACCTAGGCACTCATTTGCTGAATGCAAGAGCTGACTGTCTAACTAGTCTGGCTGCACTGCATCCTAGTCTGTGATAAAGCATCATGCTACCTTTACCTGAGATGGAGTGTTTTTTTCACACAGGATCTGTAGCAGCTTTAAAGGTGTGTTTTTTCTAACTGACTATGCCATTGCATGTATTACAGGACAAGGATGACAGATTAATGTAATTTTGCTCTGACTTCAGGCAACGGGATAATTCACTAGCTAATAGTCTAAGCTTCCAGGAAAATAAGTAGGGGGTCAAATAAAGTTGAATTAAGGGTGCAGATTCATTACAAGCCTATATTTTACTGTGGAAGAACTGACCCAGCATGGTCAGAGCTCCCATAGTGATTCAGCTGACCTGACTCTTGTGCATAGTCTTTTCTTATAACAATGCAGCTTCTACTTCCAACAAAACATGTAAATACCAGGGCTGTAAAGGAACATAATTTACATGGAGTGATGACTTAACTCCAGTTCAATCCAGCAATCTACAGGAATCTCAGCTGGGAGACAGTAGCCAGAAAATGACCTTGGTGACAGGGTGTGCTCTAGCCTGTGTGCAACAACTTTATATTCTAGGCTGTCTCTTTCAAAAACTTCATTGTAAAGTTAGCTCACTGGGGCCAAAGGAAATCTCAGGTGAACAGGCAAAGGTCTCAACAAAATGGATCTGTGCCTTTGTCATGGTATTTTCACATAAAAATAGTTTGTGTCAGTTCCATGCTCCCTTAAAAAGAGGACCAAGAGCTTCTGTTTGTATTTCCACATAGGTTTTCTGCCTTAGTTAGGTCTAAGTATTCACTTTCCATAAATGCTAATGAGGTTGTTGTTAAGCGCAGTTCATTTGAACATCTCCATGTAAAACTGGCTAAAATTTTCTTACTTCTTCTTCCTTCTTGTCAAGTCCAGTTGAAAATTCCACCTTGACATTCTAAATAGTCTACTTGGTAGTGGCTCCACTTCTTTATGTTTTGAGAATTTCAGGCAACAAATGTTTCCCTGGGTAACAAAAGTGACTTCTCTCTGTCTTCCTGCTACTCCCAGTTTTTTGCTCTGCCATGCAATAGAATTTGCTGAGAAACTAAACCAAAAATGCAGTGTGGAGCTGTTCTACTGAGCAAATGCTTGGCAAATGATCCATCCACCTTGTAACAGCTTTGTTTAATTACCTCTGAATGGTCCACGAAATAACTACTCTGAAATCAGCTGAAAGGTCTCGAAGTCCCTGTATCATTTTCTGTCTACTGGGAGGGCTGATGGTCCATAAAGAGTTTGAATTTCCCTCTAGATCTGCTCGAGTTATATCTTCTCTTCCATAGCCCTCTAGAAACTGCAAAGCAGCCTGTACATGCAGAAGAGGAGAAGAATATTTCAGTGCAGTGATATTCACAAGACACGGAGCCACATTTCCCAGTCAGAATTGTAAATATTTGATTAATTGTAAGAGCAGTGATGTGCACTGATTGTTTTCCTTACATACCAACTGGGGCTTGAGATAGGAAGGGGAATGAAAAAACTCTAGCGAAGCTAAAAAGGCAAAACAAAAAAGGCCTCATCGTTTGATGGCCATGTTGGCGAAAGTGAGTCTGAAAGTTCATGAAGTAAACTCTGTTGAGTCTATTTAAACTCAAGTTAAAATTTTACTCTTTCTTTTGTTAAGTATCTTTCTGCACAGAAAAGTGTGTGCAAAGGTTAAAGCAACTTGAACCTCCTAACTTCCAAATGGATCTAGGTTACATTATTAGTGCTATTATTCATGGGCTATTTGGTGGGATCTAATGTCAAATTCTAGTATCAAATTCTTGAACGGGCTAGTAGCAAGCACTTCTTTTAAAGTTATATCTGATCAAATGCCAGTTACATTAGCTATGCAACAGCGCCTACTAATTATGTCTTTTTCCTAGAGAAACTTGTGAAAACTCTGCATGTTGCTCCATGAAACACTGAGACTATGCTTAAATGCGTATGTTTTGACATTTTAATGTCAAAACATTTCTAGGCTACGCACACTTCCTTTTGGCAGCACCAGCACTCCTCACTGGGAGGTGAAAGATGTGTGTGCTCTAGGAAGAGGACTTAAAAGTGCATAAGACGCTGTCGTGTCCCCACAGCATTTTTTTTTTTTTGGCAGTACACAAACAGCATCACATCTCCTGAAGGTTTGTGTCATTCAGAGGGGAGGGTTTTATTCAGACAACAGGACATCTAGGGTTTCTGCCTGCCAGGATTTTGTGCAGAGATATGTGCATTAATGGTAACTTATCTCACCATAATCCAGCCCTGTCCTGGCAAATGACATGTCTGAACTTTTATTCATGCAAATCCTCTTTATAGAAGCATCTTCCAATTGATGACAGCACTGATGACCACTTATAACTATGCAAACAAAACTCACAAAAGGCCTCCATGGAAACATGCACACATTTTTAAGTAATGAGGAATTCTACATTTCACTTACAGTGTTACCCTGATAGCTTTTCAGAAGCTCATTGAACTCATGCGGCTCCAAATCCTTGAGCTGATTCTGCTGAGCACTCATGGTGAAAATAGGCTGGGAAACACAAGAACACACACTTATCACATTTACTTCACATTGGCTGCTACATACACAGTACAGCATCCTGTGTATCACAGTCCAAGACAATTATGGCACTCAATTCAACAGGAGAAGGTTATAATCTCATTCTGCTGAGATGCAAGCTACCTACAATTATCTTATATCTCCCATGTTGACCTGTAGGCAGTTATCTGAGTGTAGCTGGTATGGGATAATTTATTCAGTTTCCACTGCTGATAGATTCTAGTTTTAACTTGAAAATGAAGATAAAATTTTACATCAGTGACAAACTAACATGTTTTTATACCCCAAAGGGGTCATTTGTGGAAGCTTACCAGATACCTTGCAAAAAGCAGGACAGTTCAATTCAATGAAAGGAAGAAGAAATAGCACAAGGAAATATAGTGCAAGAAACAGAGTTTGCTTTTGGTGTTTCTTGTTTTTTACCTGATAACCTCCTAGAGTTATTGTGATTGATACATCTAGAGGCTTGTTGGTGATGCCTGCAACAGATTTGATTAAAGACATGAAGAGCAGTGGGAACCAGACAATACAAATCAGCAAGACGATAATCATGCCACCCATTCCATACTTCACAACTTTCTTTTTCTTCTGGCCTCTTGGTTGGGGATATCTCTGCAAAAGCAAACAGCAATATGGTAACATCTCTTCTGTCAGATGTACACTTCATATATATATAACAATCTTAAGGCTTTTGATCTCTTGTGGTAATTTGCTAGCCCATGTCAGGCTAGCTATTTTAAGATTTTTTTAGCCAAACCTGCACAGACACCCGATTTCTGATGACAACAGAGAAAAGTGACAAATGAACCCAAATCAAGTGCATGTCCAGTGTGAAAAATATTGTAAACCCCTGTGATTTTTGAGTCTTCACAACCATAAAGAAGGAAGAAATTAGGTAAGATAATATTTTTGTCTAAGTGCAAGCATGAACTCACAAGAACAAAACATAAAATAAGAGCAGAAACAGTGATGCAACAATTTGTTCCAAAAACTGCTATTGTAAGTGACCCCCTTGTATTTTCACTTCCAAAAAGTTTTATCTCAAAATTCCTGAAGGCAGACTTCCTCTCATAGACCTTGAAATCCTGCTAACTGTATATTGTGGAGGATGGGAGGAGCAGGAAAATTGTTTGCCAGCAACTGACACACACAATTAGTAAGACTGTCTGATATTGCCCTGCCTCCACATGCATTTCACACCTCACTTACAGTATTCCTAAGAGTTCACACGCTTGATCCAATTTGTTTCTAGTGAATTCCACACCAACTGCAATTAACTAATGTTTAAAATTTTGTTGCTGTTCCTAAACTCTTGATACTGCTGATGTAACATCCTTCTCTTTCTTAGCTTATGAGGCTAAAAGTGACTGTTTTTCTTCTCCTTTCAAAGCAGATCAAATGTATGTCTGTTCTGCTTTGCCTGTAGTTCCTGTCCTCTGTTACTTGCCTCATGGCTGAATACTCTTAATACTCTTCCCATCCTGAAAAATACCTTAGTTTCACTGTAATTTATTTTGGAGTAATTCTCTTACAGGATTTAACTCCGCGGTATTTGGTAGCCTGTCCTCCATGCACTGCATGCCACATGTGCAAAATAAAGATGCACTGTACTGCACTGCACCTCAAACACACCAGGAATCTGGCTTTCAGGAAATTGTTCTTGCTTTGCAACATGAATCCATAAAGCCCTATGAGAATATTAAATGTGTAATACAATGCTATATTTAAAACCAATTATTTACTTTTCAAAAGTAGTGTATCAAGTCATTTGTTTCGCACTACAGAATACAGTTTTCATTAAAATATCCTATCAAGATCAGCAGGGGCACATTATTTGTCTGTAGGAGATTGCTTCAGGCACCTTTAATGATGTTATAGAATGTCTCAGAGAGACTCTAGCAGTCCAAGTACTTAGGCATACCACTCAGTGAGAGAGAGAGAACCAAAGTACCTTGAGCAACACATAAAGCCACGGCACAGTTATTTTGCTGCATGGCATTAGCTCACACACACCAACTTAGACATGGAAATCTTCCCATGTCAGATCCCTGCTACACATAAGGTGAATTGTAGCGTAAAAAAATGCAGCAAGATGGAGAGTCAAAGTAGAACTGGGTTATTACTTCTCCGACTCCTGAAGTTCCTTAGAACTCCTTCCATTCATGGCAGAAGTGGGAATCACAGAGAAAAAGCCTATATGCAAGACTTGTGTGCGCTTTAGCTCTGAGTTAATCTAAGTGACATACTTGGAAAGTAATTGCCATTTAAGAGACAGGATTATAATAAAAGTAGAAATACGTCAGTAACACTTAAAAATAAATCCATTTCAATGCAGGTGTAGGATTTCTGACTGGTTTGGTCACTCTTAAAATACTGTTTAATTTCTTTTTCAAATTGGCAAAATAAGCAAGCATATGGTTGCAATCTTTACAGCAGTTATAAAGAATCCAGAATTTGCAAGTTTAATTTGAACTGAAGCTTAAGTGATTTAAAGAGACTGAAATTTCAGTGAGACAAATGGTGGGCTTATCTGGCCTGCAGTTCAGTTCTGGATGTGTATCTCAGGGACTTTCCTGAGATAAAGGAGCCAGCTGAGCTCCCTCTGCAGTTACATGAACCCAGTGTCCCTGGGACCTACACTGTGGGGCATGAGCTCTTCCTTCTACTGACCTTTCTCCTCAGCTGCAGTTTCCCTGCTACTCATTTCGTTGTGTGTGAGACTGTGTGAATACCAGGACTTCCAAACCCAGCCTCGAAACCCAGGCATGCAATTAAGCCAGCAGGCACATGCTTGTGGAGTTCACGTTAATGGTGGAAAAATCAGCCGGGCACAAAAGAGAAGCCATTTGAAGTTTCACTCACTGTGGCTGCCAACTAACGTAAAGTACCCAACAGTCTGAATATTTCTGAACATAAGTGCCAGGCACATCTTCTAACAAACTTTTTATGGTGGATTTTCCATTTATTTAGGGACTCGTGATTATTTCTCTTCCCTTTTGCATGGGGGAGAGAAGGCTTGGATTGCTCATATGGAGTTTCCTTACTTTTTCTGACTCTCGCCAACACTTCAGGATGAATATATGAGCATAGATATCTTCAACACAGATCCAGCTGGAAAGACTGAGAGTGGTATCAGTCCAAACCCAGTCCATTACTGCTCTCAGTTCAGTCAAAAATGGAACTAGGCGGAACCTGAAGGGAGACCACAGCAGATAACTTGTCAGAAGCAGAGGCATCACATCAAACAGGCACAGCAAGTGTATATTTGACAAGAGGGAGAATTAAGATAACATGAAAAGAGCTTAATGGGGGGTTTTGTAAACACAAATACAATCACATCCTGAAATTGTCATAGCTCATGTTCCTCTGGATCTCCTTGTCAGGCCATAAACATGCTTTTGCATCATTATTTCCAATAACTGTGACTGAGCCACTGCTGGAATAGTACAAGACTTTCCTGTATCCCTAAATTCCTCTGACCTGGGAGGGGAGGACATGTTTTCCACAGGATGGGAATTTGCTTTATACATCCTTACAGCAAGTGCTGCATGGCATCTTTGCAGCAGGTGGGCAGCCCTCAGCCACATGTGGAACTGGGATTTATGGCTCAGCATTAAGCAGCAGCAGAAGGTGGAAATCAACAGGAAATAAGAACACATAGAGGAGCTGTTCAAAGTGCATCATTCCCTTTCCTAGTCCCACACTTTGCTGCTCAGCCTGGTCTCAAAGAGTATTTCATGTGAGGAAAGCTTTCTTCTGTAACTTCTCCTTGGAATGTAAGAAGCCCATACTGCAAATACTGTGAAAAGGCTGAAATTATTCCAGTTTTCTGTGAAATACATACATGCTTCAAAGTGGCTTAATCACAAGACCACTGTAACAGTGTAAGTGGAGGGTGGGGTCTTCCTCTGTAAGGCCACCTTTCACTCTGAGGTGACTCTGGACCTGCTCCTTGCACTAAGATTTTGAACTGAAGAGTTTCAAATATGCAGCACTTCTCAAAGCAAACATTTCTTTTTGT
The DNA here is from genome assembly GCA_013397895.1 of Origma solitaria. Lineage (NCBI taxonomy): Eukaryota > Metazoa > Chordata > Aves > Passeriformes > Acanthizidae > Origma > Origma solitaria. The sequence goes on along the minus strand of VZRL01006198.1, from coordinate 943,512 downwards.
GCTTATTTTTTAGTTCTTATTTATCAGGTGTATTGTCTTTCATTCTATTCCTTTCACCTGCTGAGGTGGAGCCTGTGGACTGGCTCCAAAAGATCTCTTTGGGTTTTGACACCTTACTACTTTTTAGGACTGCAGAACTAATAACATTTCCTGTTTACTAGCACAATGTGTAGCCCATTTTTCTGTGCACAAAGCTGATTTCTTAGAAGTGTTAAAAATGTCTTGTTCATAAGGGACTGGATGGCTGACTGGGATATCAGGCTTCTGGTTTCAGACTGGGAGATGGAATTTTATGAAGTTTGCCTTCCAGAAATAGATTTTTCTTTTTTCTTGTGGACTACAGGGGACATACGGCATATACAGAGTGTGCTGTGCAAAATTTACTGCCTTATTTCCATCAGCCTGTGAAGAAAAGTCATGAATAGCCCCAGCATTTCACCATAACAGATCCCTATAACACAAAGAAAGAAGAAAGGCAGTAAGTCTATGCTTACCCTTGAAATAGGAACAGGTTGACATAGTTATAACTTTTAGTGAGGAAGTTGCCAAGAACACGAGTTGGATATCCGCAGCGTATCTGATAAGCTGATAAGCCAAAATAAACACATTTCACAAAATACCATAGCTGGGCAACTGTGTTCTGGCTAAATTTCCTGTAAAGGAAAAGACAGATAAAGGAAATTGATGAGCTTTGTATCTATGACCAAATTAGCTTGAAATAATTTTTTGCTCCTTCCAGTTTCCCCTTCCTGAGGTCCTGTGAAAAGCCCTTGGTTTCTGACCCCCCGGCAGTGTTAAAACAGTATTGGAAAGACACTGAATTAAAAAGGCTACAACCAGCATGCAGTGCCACCTCAGGGTCCCAGGGGCTCTGCAAAGATCGAGGGCTTTGGGCCGTGCCCTGTCCCTCTGGATGCTGGAGGTCCCTTGCTGCCCAACACAGACTGTTCTTCCTCAGCCCCCAAGGTGGCACAACCCTCTGGGAGCCCTGGGCAGGGGCTGAATCACGGCAGCTTTAGTGGGTATTTGTGTTCATGGCAGTACCTCATACAGGAATTTAAGATGGAGTGACCTCTGAAAATATTTTTCACCCTTTGCTGCTTGACTCGAGTCTTCTTCCAACAAATAGCTCAGAAACCTGAGTTTTGCACATCTCTGAAGATGGAGATCCTACAACCTGTCTGAGGAGCCTGCTCCAGTGTTCAACAACAGTCAAGAGCTTTCACCATATCTAACTGGAATGTCTCTTTTTTTCCAACTTGTGCCCTCTAGTCCTGTCTGAAAACAGCTTAGCTTCTTCTCAATGCCCTATTAATAGGCAGCTGGAGACAGTCCTTCACTTTTTCTTCTCCAGACTGAACTAACCCTCAGCCTCTCCTCACGTATGCCATTTCTGGTTGCTATTCAATAGCACAGTGGAACTGCAGCAGATGCCTTATGATGGACAGAATGTGTCAGCCAGCCATAATCCAATATTTTCAACTAAATCCCACAGAAGTATTTTAATTCAGAAATTTGCAGAGGTTTCTAAGACTCGGTCTGATTTAGAATGAATACAGGATATTTCAGATACATATTTGAGATTAACAACTTGATATAGATTTCCCAAAAGCACAGATAAAGTCAAAATTATTTTATTTCATAACAATTGTCAATGGGAAGCAGATAAGCAATCCATTTTAAAAATGCATCTTTTCTTTTTTTTTTTTCAAATTTGGGCAAAATTGCTACTGCACTGAGGAAAAATAAAACATTTGGTTTTGAGAGAAAGTGAGACCTTTCAGTCTGTCTTTACACTATGCACCTATTTTTGTTTTTCCAGTAAAATAACTTGACTGTTGATGAAGTGTAATGTGCCCAGGTGACACACTCAATTTCCATGTATAGTCAATGGAGTGAGGGAAATACTTCAAGGCAACTTAAAGTAGGAAGAGGGGAGTTAGCCAAACACTAAGGATGGAACCTTAACCCATCTGCACTGCAGACTAAGGTGGTAAGTGCTTTGAGCCATGAAATGAGAAATGTTAGATTTGGGAGTGAGCCTGACCAGGCACGTGTCACAAAATTTCATGCGGCAGGTGACCATCTCCATCTCCAGAGCCAAGGGGCAGGACCACGGGAGGACAAATTTGCTCTTCAGAGCAGACACATATTTCAGAGATCGCTCAGTTTAGAGAGATTTAAATCCATAGTTGACACGTCTCAGGAAAGTGCTAAATTATAAGTAACTCTGAGTGAGGCATTTTCTACTTGCTCTTCTAAAGCAGCATGCAGCAGTCTTGGGAACAGAGAATTGGATCAGAGGCCAACACTGAAGGCTCTAATCACTCAGTTACAGGCAATTTCTCTTTCACCTGCTTGCATTTTGGCCTAAATTGAGAATATTTCTGTACGTATATAACTAATTCTTCCTCAAACTTATATTGGCCAGAGTTACTGCTGTGGAAATGCATTCCAACATTCTGCTGAGAAATGAGATGAAGAATAAACTTGTTCATGATTCCAAAGCCTAGCTATAAACATCTCAAATTTAAACACAAACAACTTGGTAGAGCATCAGTATTCAACTGATATAGTTTGTTTAAAAGGGTTATACCTTTCTGTCACTCCAGGCAAGATAAAGAACATCCAGAAATGTATTCCGAAAACAAGGATGACCTGGAAGATGACTTTTCCCATGACAGTCTTTTTGAGGTACAGTGCTCGATCTACCACCATGGTACCAAACTGAATGAGTACCATCACCAAAAATGCCTCTGGGACCTGGTCCTCTGATAATGAAGAGGTGATATCTGCTGCAGCAGAGTGTTTCTAAAAAGCAAAATATAAGAGCGGTCAAGGACGAAGGACATTTGGATGATATTTAGCATCTACAACATGTAAATCCTGCCAAGGATTTACAGATAGATGCCTCTGTGACATACCCCAAAAGCCCAAAATCCAAACACAATGATGATGAAGTCCACTGTATCTGCGAGGAACATCAGCACGTACACATCAGTCACTGCACTGTAGTCTGGATGAATAAGATTGTAGAAAAACTGTCTGATGGGCACATACACTTGGAGAGTCCTAAAACAACATAGACCACAATGGGATTTAATGACACATAACTTGCACTGAAGAAGCTAAAGGCTGAGTGTGGTATGATTAATATTTTTAAATATATCTAAGATCTACTCTGACAGCCTTTAGAGGACTTCAGAGACACCAGTCCTTTGTTCTGATTACTTGTAAACCACTGTATTAAAACTTTTTCAGTAGCAATATATATAGCCAACCAAGTCCACATGGGATTTTTTATCAGGCAGATGCTATTTGAACCACTGATTTGTCTGATGTTCAGCTGGTTGGACATCTGCATACAATGAACACTTGAATTAACAGCAGTAGTAGCCTGCTCCCTTTAAAATGCTGGCTTACTGCTTTGCTGTTTGGAACGTCCCCCCAAACCCATCCTACTCCTCATATTGCTCACTTTTTAATTGTAAAGGCCTTGGCTTTGATCATTTGTTCTCGAAACTTTTCCATGAGAAGCTCTTTTCTAGATTTTTGCTTGATGCTTAACACACTGCTTCCCTTCTGACTGCTGTTTCGTGTACTGGTACTTCCTGGAAAAAAGGGGAGGGAAAGAGAAATCAATACAAAAGAAAAGTTTAAATACTAAAGGTAGAAAGTGATAAATCTTGAGATTTTCGTCCATATAACTCTCACATTTGAAAGAAGCTTTGAAATTAATTCTTCTGCTTTTTTCCCCCCAGTATGATAAAATCTTCAGAGCATTCAGTAAAGGTTTAATCACTGGCAGATCAAAACTTGATTAATAACTATAAAAAGAGAAGACTAGCCATAAAAGCAAGTATTTTATTGATCTGATTCAGTCAGCTCAATTAGTAATGCATACAATTAGGCTAGATTACCCCTGCACTTTGTACAAGATAAGACATGTAATCTGTTTCAATATACCTCATAAAAACTTTTTCTCAGTTTAAGTGTCTACAAATGTAGATATGAAAAATACATATGCTTTGCATTCCTTCTAGCTGGAGATTATGCTGGACCAGAATATCTGGATCTGGGCCACACTGAGCATTCCTTTCCCAGCTTTTGGATAATGTCATTTTAAAAACATAATGAATCACAAAGTATGGCTCTCCATTTGAACTTTAGGAAGGCTTGGAGTGTGCTCAAACATGAAGACATGTTGGTTCATATCCTATTTCATCACTGAGAAGCAGCAGCATTCAGTAGCCCCTGGGAGCTCCACAGCAACCAGCCTAAGGTTTCAGCAGAATGATCCTATGGGAAATGAACATTTGTTCTTCAAATCCCAGACATGCCATGACATTTACCTCTCTTAGATCTGTGTGAGGAGAAGCTGGACCTGTGAGAAAGCTGGGATATGCTGCTAGAACTCTTCCTCCTGATGGCAGTCTGCTGCTCAGGGAAGTGGACATGGATGGACTCCACTGATGCGGCAAGATTGACAGATTTCAAAGAGGCAGAAGAGTCTCTCCTCCCTCCTGTCAGAGAGAGCTCATCATCAGTATCCTCTTTATTACTGGAGCTGTCTCCTTTCTCATCCTCATCCCACAATCCGTGGCACTAGTGGAAAAACAAGAAGAGAACATATCAAGCCTGTGTTTCTGTTACAGTATTGATGACGGAGGCATTGTTCAGTTCAGTCCTGTGTTCACAAGGGAGAAGACAAATTCAGTGTGTTGGGATATCACAGCATCACTTAGGTTGCAGAAGTTCTTCAAGATCATCAGTTCAACTGATAACTCAGTTCTGCAAAGGCCAGCACTAAACCACATCCCTCAGTGACACATCTAGAGGTCTTTTAAACCCTTCCAGGGATGGTGACTCAACCGCTTCCCTGAGCAGCCACTTCAAATGCTCAATAACCCTTTCATGCAAGACATTTTTCCTGATATCCAAATGAATGACTTTCTTGTATCACACGAGTGACTTAAAAAAATTAAAACTAAAAATTAAATATAAAATAAGAAACTACCAGAACCCAGGTTACCTTTAAAATGGATCTGTGGAAGAATAAAGCAAGAAGCTGAACAAGATCATAATGCACATAACCCTCTTTCTTCTCAATGCCAATAATATTGGGTGGATGGTAAGGTTTATCTTTTGTGTAATCCACATGTTTATTCCAGGGAAAGAAGCCAAACTGGAAGAAGTACTTGATGACAATGGCCACCTGTTCAGAAACACAACACACTTTGGGTGTTTTATAAGCGTGTCAGATATAATAGCCTCATGACAATACGAGGGATAAAATATAACTACTTTGTCAGTTTTATGAGAAGATAAACAAGCACATTCATTATTACAGAAGAATAACACTTCACAATTCTTCAGTAATAAAGTCAATCAACATTCACCAACAGATGATACTCAGTGGTACTTGAGATACCCTAAGCAGTGAATACTGTCTCTTGATTAACAATTGCATAGCAACAGTTTGCAAATGGTCTGTTCTTGTGAGAGCTGCTTTACATGCCAGGAAGGATATTGCTCATTGCAATGGAAGAAATAACAAACAAGATCTTTCTATACCACAAAAACTGCTGAGGACTTTAGCAAATATTTGTATTAACATGAAGGGCCAAAGGCCCACCCCCGATCCTAGAGATCAAAACCAGAAAAGGGACCATGCAAATCTTACAAATTCACATTTCTATGTTAGACATGGGCTCGCAAAACCAGCAGCATACCTCAGTGTAGACAATGGCTGTCATCCAGAAGCGTTTGCTTGGCCGAGGAACAGACAGCATGGCCCACAGGAATATAAGGATGGGAAGCACCAGGGTTATCATGGAGGCAGAGATCATGTGGTTAAGGATAATCACAAAATAGCACACCATTTCTGACCGGGCCACCAGGGTATTGTACAGGGCATAAATAAGGAGCAAGACTCGAGGCTGACCAACATAGAACTTCTCTGACTCCTCCAGCTCATCATCATGAAACATCCTGTGAGGAACAGAGTACCATAAATGAACTGCATGTGAACCTCACAAGAGCTGCTTCTCAAATTGTTACTGTTTTTCCTTTAGAAAAGTATTAAATTCTGCTGCTTTGTTCAATGGAGGAGAAAAAGTAAAGGGCAGGGAGGATGATTTGGTATTATAATCCAATAGCCTGATTCTAAGATCAGAAAACAAGAATTTCAGGCAAATTAACTACAAGCACTGTTCTGCTGGTTTTTAATTTACCCAGAAAGAGAATCAGCCTGGCCTAAGAACTTGTACAAAGACAGCATTCCTACAGCTGCCCAACCAAAATATCTCATGCAAATCACCCAGTACTGCTGTGGATTCACACCTGATTTATTAACACAGGTAGAAATTTGGAGAAAAAACAGAGGTACATCATGAGACCTACGTTATGAATAATCCAGGGGCACAAGATTAGAACATGATAAATTATCTTGAGCATTAGATGTGTCCAATCTCCTCTTTATATGACTCCAATAAATATAAAAGGCAGTGACTGTCATATACATTCATAATTCTCTCTGCTTTTCATGAAGTTTCCCAGCCTGAGATCTTACTGAAAAGCAAAAGAATTACTACAGAAAACCAGAAGATAAGAAACCACATCTGACAAAGTCAGATCTACACATCCTCTCTCTCTCTCCAGGTGCAGTGAGGCTGAAAGGCCGTTCTGTGGTGCAAGATTTTGCCCCTGCATTTGGAGAAGCTCTCCCCAGCTGAGCCAGAAGGCAGCTGAAGCAGCGCAGTGGCAGCATCCCCACCTCAGTGCTGGCTGTGCTACTGAGCACAGGGGTGAAGAAGGGAACATCCTCTCCCTCAGGAAAGCACTTAGCAACGTGGTGTCTCTACATAACCCTCAGCTCCCACTGGTTTAAACAAAAACTGCCAAAGGTCAGAGCTTCCCTTACAGTAATCCAAAATAATTAAAGGAGAAACATTTTCCCAAATAGCCATGGAGGAAACTCGTTTGAAATGGTAGTTGCCTGGAGCAGAGAAGCCCTTTCCACAAAGAATATTTAGAAAAGCCCTTGACCCCAAGACAATTGCAGCACAGAAATTCAATGCTAATCGGAACAATTAGATATGGTATCTAGGGAGAAAGCAGAGATTCCTTCCAAGATGAATTTGAGTCACTTTAGAAATCTGTAATTAGAACAACTGCACAGGAAATGAGCTTCTTCCGTTAAACCAAACTTAGCACAAGGTCTGTATCAAACTGTAGGCTAGTTCCGAGACAAAAACTCGAAGTAATGACAAAACTTTACACATTGTGACCAACAGTTTTTCCTGGTCAAGGATTCTTACTTGTTCAGGAGCAGCTCACTAGCTGTTAGCTCGTGCGTCAGTGGGGGGAGAATCGTGTCAAGTTTGTCCGTCCGACTGTCGTCTGGGCTCACCATCATGAGGCTCTTACCAGCTGAGTCATCTGGGGAGCCAAAGGGAAGATGTTCAAAGCTGACAGCTTTGCTGTAGGAAGGTGGAGCTTCTGCATTGCTGTCCACCGTGGAGTACAATGGCACATCGGTATCGGGAGTATACGCAGCTCCTTCTGAATCCAGGCTATAATCCTCCACCTCCTCTTCCTCCAACCTTGATGTGGAATGAGCTCCTTCTTCCTCGTGCTCCCCTTCTACCTCCTCAATGGTTTCTGTGGTCCCCTGGCGGGAATAGAGCATGGTGACCTGCGTAGGTTCACTGTTGGGGATGGATGAAGAGAGTGAGTTGAGGTTTACAAGACTCATGATCAAGCAAAGTTTGTTAATTGTACCTTTATGCAGACAGCTGAGCAACCTCATTGCATTCCCAGGCCTTCACAGTTCATATGATCTGGTAGAAAATATACCATCCTGATCCTCTCTTACACAGATGGAACATCTATATACCATCCTGATCTTCTCTTACACAAATGGAACATCTGGGTCCATCTGTTCCCTGAATGACATCCCACTGAACTCACAGTGTTTCACAGTCTTTTAACACCAATAAAGGGCAAATTAATATTATCAATATGAGAAACTATGCTACCTTTCTGAAAGTAGTTCAAACATTTCTGAACAGAATCAAGACTTACATCTATTACATCTATTTAAGACATGCTCCATGGTGAAGGGTAGGCTGCCATGGGATTACTTATAAACATGGTGCTTTTAACAACTACTGTATGAGGGTTGCATACAACTGGAACATGAATTCAACACACACATATCAGCTCTGATTCAAATGAAAGAACATGTTAATTGCTAACATGAAGAAATACAAACTGGATTACAAAACTGTTCCAATAACGGGATATCTTGCTTACCTTTAGAACATTGTCCTATGTTCTTCAACAGTCTGCTTTTTTACTTTACCTGCCTGCTTTATTTCTGTATGTACCTATTTCCTTATTCAACTGCCTAATGCAGTCTGATCAGTTCTCTGCTTGATTCACCTTCCTTACTCTCGGCTTTGCACAGAATCACACAATGGTTTGGTTTTGAAGGTTCCTTAAAGACCCTCTAGTTCCAGCCCCACTGCCATGGGCAGGGACATCTTCCACTAGACTAGTTTGCTCAGAATCTCATCCAACCCAATCTTGAACACTTCCAGGGATGCAACATCCACAACTTCTCTGGGTAGCCTGTTCCAGCATCTCACCACCCTCTGAGCGAAGAATTTCTTCCTAATATCTAATCTAAACTTGCACCATTTTAATGTAAAGCCATTTCCCCTTGTCCTATCTCTCCACACCCTTGTGAAAAGTCCCTCTCCAGCTCTCTTGTAGCCATCCTTTAAATACTGGAAGGTTGCTATGAGGTTTCTCTGGAGCCTTCCCTTCTCCAGGCTGAACAGCCCCAGCTCTCTCAGCCTGTCTGCATAGAAGGGGTGCTCCAGCCCTCTGATCATGTTTGTGGCCTCCTCTGGGCTCATTCCAACAGGTCACTCTTTCTCTTTTTAGTCTCATTCCACTCATTCTCCACAGGTCAGACAACAGGCACCAGCTCAGTGTCTTTTGTTGGCTGCATATCCCTGCATCTCAACAGAGACAGAGCACGGTTTCACATAGCTCCTATGAAATGAATGGGGTCATATTTTCACCTAATAGATAAACTTCTAGAGAAAACTGGCACTGGCAAAGCCATCTGGCACTACCATCTTCTGCCAAAATTAAAAATTAAGCTCCTTCTCTTTTTCTTTTACACGGCTTCCAGACTTATCGTGGCTCTGTTAGATCACTTTATTTGTAGCAGAGTTTTAATTAGAACATGTAACACTTATGATGATGTGTGTTTTGATGATTCAGAGCAGCACTCATCCTTGTTAAAATGAACAAAATCATAGAATCTCACGATTTCAGAACTGATTGACTCAAAAAACTTGTAAAACACTTTCAACAGTGAAAAACAATGATGCAAAATGACATAAAATTTCGTATTTATAATATTTATAAAATGAGTTGAAACAGTTTCCCAATATCATGTGAATCCCTGGTTTTTACCTGCTAACTGCCATGGGCACAGCTCTGAATATATTAATATCCACAGTTTTCTCTTGCTGTGGATATTAATATTATTTGCTATTTTTTCACAGCTATTTTTCCTTTCCTAATTCCAACACCTTACTGTAAATCAATGCTAAACTAATCAAAACATATTTAGAAACCTTTCCTATATACACAAAAATAAAAATTGAAAAACCAGCACAATGGTGTCTGTCTTAGTTTCTAAAACTATACATCTCAGTCCATATTTAGGATCACTGATTAGCTGAGAAGCTTAATTTCCAGCTTCCAATTTAAGAACAACCATCAACTCAGTAACTATGAAAATGAGACACGTTTTTAGCTGAATAAAGACAGATTTTAGCCTGGTTTTATATACCCAGAGTAATGTTATGGAACAACTTTTAAAAATATGTGAATTAAAGATGAAAACAAAACCAAACCAAAACAAAAAAAATGGAACAAGAAGTGAAACAGCCAATGAATCCTAGACTACGATCCTGACTTCGAATCTCAGAACCGTGCCACGACACAGGAGGGAGTAAAGCTTCCTTTAACCATGCAAACCACTCTGCACACCACGTGTCTGCAAACACAGACCCATGAACACTGCAGTCAGAATATGGTATGGGTAAACAAGTGAACAAAGCATGCATGAGTTAAGCACCTTGACACTATACTGCCACTGTCAGCTGATGAGGAGGACATATCCATGCTCTGCATTTTACGAAGCCTAGGTCGAGCGCGCTCACTTGTTTTAGGAACAGAGTCTGGTCCATCTAAATCATCAAGGGTTGACTGCCTTGAGAACAGCATGGTTGCTTCAGTGTAGCAGCTACAGTAGCGCAAACAGTTATAGAGACAGTGTTAAATACAAATGGTATTACAACACACATGGTTCAGTAAACAAATATGCTCGCCATGCAGCTAAACACGGACAGAGAGATAAAGGTTCAGAAAGAAGATAAGGATTTGTTTAGAGTCACCACAGAAACACATTTCTATGCACAGGTTAGTCCTGGACGGTTTCATATAGGGGCTATAGAAGACCATCTATTCGCTATTCAAGCAGATATGGAGCCAACACAGTGCTCTACATGCTTTCCAGGGGAACAGTCTTACATATGTGAGCAGATTTTATTTTGTTTGTTTACCCCTGAAATTTCCAGATTCCACAAGGATGTTTTGGGAAGTGACCTCTGTAATGGTATTTTACTATTTTACTAATGATATACCGTGCTGAACCTTTTTGCACAGGTACATGCCAATTTCCTAAAAAAGGCCTTAAAACTGAGTACACTCCTATTCCACAAATAGAAAAATAGCTGTCAGACATTGGCTAGTCCTCTTTCCAAACCGAGGAGCCAAATCGGATATGTTCCTTAGCCAGTAAATGCATGCCAAATATAACCTGCTCTGCATGGGATGGCTTTTATTTTGATATTTACTAGGAAGTCCTGATGATTCTTTCCAGAAGATTTCATTTATTTCAATCACAGCTTAAAAGTATTTCAAAATTGGTAACATGCGCATCTTGAAATAAAGAACAGATATAATAAACCCTTATCTCCTTTCACTTATCAAATACAACAGGACACCAGAGACATACACCATACATTGAGCATTCATTTGTAACTGGAGAAAAGAACTGGATGAGTTATGAGAAAGAATGTCCATAATTAAATACAAGCATTTAACAGAGCAACAGGAAAGAAGCAAACACATTAATGACATATGGTAGGTAAAAAGATTATTTCTTCTGTAAAAATCTTTGACAAACACAGATGTCAATGAAATGAGTTGAATGACCTGGTATTTTAACACATGCAGTGACCTGCCTGAGTCTCTCAGACAGAATGAAAGAAAAGACCCCAAAACTCAGGATTTACACTCTACTTTTCTACTTTTGGCTCCATCTGTGTTACACCTGAGCAGTGGCAGCACGGGATTTGCTTCCTTGGCAAGCATTGCGTTTGTCCAGGGGCACAGAGAATTGGGAAAGAGGTCAGAAAGGAAGGGCAATGCCGTTTTCCACGTTACTTTGGTTTGCTAGCTTGAAGTGAGGAAAAAAATCTGCTGGCATGAAGTTACAGTCTGCAATTATTGCCTTTAGGAAAATGGGGAGGAAAGAGCAAAATATGTGGAGAGAAGAAGCAGTTATTCTTAGGCCTACCCACCCTGATGATCTTTTTTGACAGAATGTCTTTTTTGACTGGGGCTAAAAGTATGCATTGGCTTTTGAACAGAAGCAAAGAATCACCAAGATACCAAAGGCACTGTGAGATATTTTCCTTAAGACCTGCCTTAATGGCAGAGGCACCTCTGTCCTGCCGGTTCACTTGGCCAAAACCCTTTACAAGCCACTGCATTGCTTCTGCGTGTGCACAAAGGCACACGAGGTCCTCCAGACAAGACCTGGAGGGATGTCTGCATGGTGTATGGTTCATGATATGGGACCAGGAGAGCTGCCCTGGAGGTGTATTCAGCAGCATGGGAATCAGTTGAAGCTCTGTGTTACTAACTCAGAGGGCTCTTGAGGGAGGTTTCCCTCTGCACATGCACAAAATACAGCCACGCTGTTCTATCAGTGAAGTTTCAGTGCTAAAATGTGGGAAGATGGCAGCAAGTAGACAATACAGATGAGCTTTCTGTCTATGTCTCACGATGCGTTATCCATGTGTTATTTTAGATCTCAGGGTCTGAGTTTATTCTTTTGAAGGGCAACACCTAATACCAAGGTGTTGAAGGATTTTAAATGCAGACATAGTTCAAAGGGAACCATCCAAGGGCCTTAAGCAGAGCAGCTGCTCATATTCACATGCCCACTCACATGTTTTCAATGGAAGAAACATATGCCAGCTGCCCTCCCAAACATGCAAGCTCTGACCTCGCTCCCAGAAAAATCAAAGAAAAAACATCTATTAATACCAAGAGATAAAAACATTTGTCCAGCTGAGTGCCTGCAACATTTGATTTAAAGCAGTTTTAAATGAAAAATGAATCATCAGAGTAATTACTGACTGAGCAGCTGCACTGTATCCTCGAATATCAGGAGATGTGTATGAGTCGAGACCTGTAGCACAGTCTGTGTATTCTTTATGTGCTTTAGGAACATGCTTCTGGATGTGGAGCAAAAGGGGATACCAATGAAGTGGAGAGATTCGCACTGAACAAAGCTGAAGTGGAGTCAAGGTATTCCCTATCACAAAAATTTGATCCAAGCTTCTTAAATCACGGTCCTAAACTGGCCTTCAATCCAGCCCTCACAGGGATTCTCCTTTCAGCCTTCCTCTTGCCTCCCTAGGCAAAAGTTACCTCTCCAGTACTCCCTGCCTTAAGCCCTATTCTCCCTTCTGATGAGGGAAGCACAAGTAAAAGGTGGTGTTCTTAAACAACCTGACAGGGACTCCCTCCTGCAGTTCCTATAAAAGTCCACACACAGGTAGAGCCAGGAACTGAAAATGTTATTTGTTGAGCACGAAAATGAATACAAACTGAACTGGATATGAAACCTTAGATAACCTGAAATCTCACTTAGGACCAGTGTCTAGCTGCTATTACATAATGGTAGGCAAGGCCCCATAAAAGCAGCCCACTAGTTTTAATACGTTCCCAATCATCTTACTGAAATGCACAGACAGTTTAACCTAATAAGTAGTTCATCAGTGAAATGGAAACAAACTGCAGCAAATGCTCTGCCATGTTAGATCCCAACCCCTTCTGGTGGTGCTCCTCAAAGAGCTTGGTAAGAAACAGCATCAGTCTCTTCTCCTGTCCCATATGAACTTTGCACTTTGCCTTTAGGATACATGGGAGTATTTATACATAAAGAGAAACCAAACAAATATCCTATGAATACCCCATACTTTCTACTGTGTAGAAGAATGACTGAGAATAAATGACAGCCCTACTAAAAGAGAAAGCCCCACAAAGGTCAGTCTACAAAAGCGCTTTTAGAGCTTTACCCAGGCTAAGAACAACATCCTAGGATTAGATTTATGATTATCAGCCTGGAACTTCACAAGAAATTTACAGTTCCTGCAGCTGATCAGGAGGGTTCTTCTCTCTGAATATCCAGTGTTTACCTACAGTAATTCCTGTCCTGATCACTGAGGGTTATGTGTTATTACAATGGAGTAGCTTCTGTGCTTCAGCATTCCTGTGTGCTGCCAGAGGTGTTCATCTTCCTCAGGGTCCTAATGTCTACTACAGAATTTTGTCCTCTACAGAATTTTTAGTAGTGTAACCAAAGGACAACCAGAACAAAAACCCTCTGCCCCTTCCCAAAAGTTTTCCATTGCAACCTGAGATCCACGATCACAGGGAGGCTTTAGATTTGTTGCGTCTACATTTCCTGGAAATCATTACTTTAATATACAAACTGCCACCTGCTCTTGTTTATGCAATTAAAAAAAATCAATCAATAAACTCAGATGAAGTTTCATATTTCTGAAAAATGTCATAGGCACTTCTGTAATCCCTTGAAGAGATATGCAAGGGTGCCCCAATAGACAGATGGCATTATCATTCAATCAACAGACTCATTATTGCTTCCTCTATTATTATAGCAGATGTCCACAATTCGTAATACTCAGTGCAAGAATATTTGATTGCTCATTACCAGAAAGAGAATTCAAGATTAGAGAAATCAGTCATAACTCTGCCTTTGCTATTCCTTTGCTTATAACAAATGACTTCTTCAAAGGAAATGGAGATGACAGAAACACATGTGAAAGATTTAACTTTTTCTGTTGCAAAGCAGCACCACAGAATCACTGAATTCTCTGAGTTTGAAAACAGATTTTAAATGTGCAAGTGTGCTGAAAGCAGGGTGGAAAATGGGTGGTTATTCTGAAAGAAGAATAAAAAGACAAAAGTAGAGCTCAACATTCTCATTGAAGAGGCAGAATCTATAAAAAAAAATTACAAGATTTGTAGCTTCCTTTTGTTTATGGTTAAAATTCCTGCTAATGATTGTATAGTAATGATAACTTCTATCTACGGTAAACAGGGCAACTAAAAACTATTTCATGAAAGTAGGACTGATATTACTCTTCATTCTGTAGGTGAGACTGAATTTTGTGGAGTTAAAATCTGCCCTGCAGATATTAAAGTGGCTCCAAGTGAGCTTGTAACAGAATTTGACTTTACATTTTTCTCACATCATTGGACTCATGTAAAACTTTGAGACAAAACACAAAGGTGTTGCTCAGTTGGGTAACAAGAAACTGAGAAAGTTTTGCTTGGATTTGGTGTTTTTACTGGAGTGAACCTCTCAAAGGCCTGAGCTCACTGAAGAGCAATTAATGGATATTCTGTTGAAGCATAATACTCACAGGCACTCTCTTGCCCTTGCTTTCCAATAATATCAGAAAGGAGGACAAGTCCTGGTTATTTTCAGTCTGCCTATATGTCATTAGTAAAAGCTATGCATAATTTACTGTACACAGAAGTTTCTGAGTTTGCTGGGATTATCAAGCACAATATGATACTACCACAGTTCAGAGAAGAACAGGAGACAGCAGAAGGCCATGGATTATGAAACAGCTGGATTTCCAAAGCCCTCCCTTCTTCCCCTCATGTTATACAAATTCTGCAGTATCTTAAAAGTCAAGAACTCCAGGGACATGGTGGGAACAGACTGCCTCTGTAAGAGAAGGAAGTGAATGTGTGTGCCTCTGTGTGCATGAAGCAGCAGGAGCAGGCAGTAATTTTGGCAAGGGACTTGATGGCATCCGCTTGCAGAAAAGAATGAGGAAGGTGGTTTTCCTGAACTAGTTTGGGTATTTGATTAACAACCATGTGGCTCTGCTGGACTGTAATCCTGGCAGTTGGGAAATCAGGCTCTTCAGATGGTTTTTACCCTGTGGGTATGAGAGGGGATTTTGTTCTTTCAAATGCAGAATCTCTTTCAATGCAAAACCTGTTCTGATTTGTGGACAACAGACAACAATTTATTTTACAAAGACAAAATATTCACAATGAATGATCCCCCTCCACCCGCGAATTACATGCCTGAATTCCTAAACCATTATCCCAGAAGCATCCTCAGCACCTCTTATTTTCCATTGCTTTTCACAAGAACAGAATGCCAATGTCAATGACTCCTCATTCTAGGGGAAGCTAAAAGTAGTGGGGTTGTCATGCAGTGGAAAAAAAGTCAAGCCAACAACTGAGTCCATCACTACAAAGGAATAGTAACATACAGCAGTTTTCACTATTAAGATGGCATGAAACAATCAAGAAGAGAATTCAACATTGATTAGAAAGCTCATCAGTACTTAGACAATATCTAATATTACACCTACTGCATGATCCCTCTGTCTTTCACAAAATAAAATTAAATCAATACCTGGAGATGCTGTCATGAGACGCTGCTGAATCTAAACTATCCATTCTTTCAGATGCTTGCAAACCAGAAGCTTGACTGGGATTTTTATCGATAGAGTCTAGTCCTGACTCCTCAGAAAGTTTCATCATATGGTTCTGGTAATACAAATGGATGCTCTCCCGTGTTGGAACATTTCCCTGTGAAGAGAGTAGAGGTAGACAGACAGAGCCAGGGGGAGTTGTATTCCTGAGGAAGCAGTTTCTTCAGTCATTTGGCAAGCAACAGGTTAAGGACTGTGCAAACAGCTTCCTAGTAAAGAGCAAACTCCCACCTGTAGTTCCTTTCCAGAGTGCAAGTCAGGTTCTGACTCAAACTACCATGGCCCAAAGTGTTTGGTTTTCAAGCAACACAGGAGCAACCCATGTGGTTTCAGGCTATATTTAAGCACCATAACTCTGCTGGAGGGACTGCAGGTCCTTCTGCATGAGAATGAGGAGTGGATCACAGCCATGACTTGATCTGTTCTCCAGCAACTTTTGATGGATCTCTTACTAGCCAGTAGCAGAAATTTTAAACAGAAAAAACCCAAGAAACAGTTCATGTACAAACTGATCTAGATTTTAAGTAGTGTCCCAAAATCACAGTTTATTCATAAATTATGGACACAAATGGAAAACCATGAATAAAACAGTAAAGACCTTTACCCTTTCTCCGTGACTTCACAATCAACCAAGTTCATGAAAGGATAGTTTTATTAAGTGTCAGACCAGATCTTGGCACAGAATCAAGTTTTTGTGGCTATGATATTGTAATCAGAATTCTAAAAGTGTATCATAAGAAAAAAACTGAAAATTTTCTGTTCTTAGTCAGAAACACATCCAACTCATTCCATTAGTGGTTGCATTGACTTCAGATCATACACTGAAAGGGGAGATTTCTATTCTTGAACAGTATTTTTTCTGATTTATAATGAAGCCTCATGCAAGGTCTTTTTCCAGCTAAGATAATAAAAGTAGTCTAAAATATTAGCTGCATTTCCTTTACTAATTTTAATAGTTTCTCATGTTTCAACTCAGGTCCTCTGCAGTGTCCCAAAACTACAATACTCAAAATTGGATGTTTGGTGGGAAAAAAAAAATTAAAAAATATGAAGAACAAAATTTGACACTCAGGTTTTTTGCTAGGTTTTGTGTACAAGCTGTGCTGCTTCTGCAGTGATAAATGTAGGTGCCATTATGACAGCCTGACTCTGAAATCACGGCACAATTACATTCTAGCTCCACTGCATGCCTGGGGTAAAGGGTAAGAGTTGTATCATCTATTTGCATTTGGAAGACCCACATACATTTCTCATTTCACTAACAAAATTAATCCCTGCTAATAATGGATTTTACTAATATGCAGCTAGCTTGTGAAGGACCACATAGCTTCATTCTCATTGAAGAAATTTATGCCTGTACATTGTCAGTCAGTTCCAGAGCAAGCTGATATACAAGAAGAGTGAAATATGCAGACTGAGGTAGTTTTTGAGCTGTTTAAAATGCTATGCCTTTTCCTCCCTTCTTGAATCCATTGTGTCCCCTCAAAACCACACTATACTACAGAAATGTTTCAGCCAAAACCTTACATCAACGTCTCAAAGAATTATTTTTCCCATAATCTGTTTTGTGTCCAGGTAATAAATCAAATAATTTATTATTTATGGATTTATAAACCAGAAAACAGTGAAAAAGTCCAGACTTATTTTCAAAATGCATGTGTATGTGAGATTTTCACAATTTTCCTCCTCACTGCCATGATCTGAAAAGACAGCCTTTCATTTTTCACCAAGCTGGAAATGGCATTAGCAGACCAAAAGACCGAAGGCGTTACCTTCTTAATCTCCCTGGTCAGCATACAGCGCTCGATCCTTAGCACAGTGGAGATATCAATGTGTTCTCTGGAGATGGAATTAAGCCAAGCTGTGAAACTGTCTAGCGTTGCCAGGAAAAGGACCCAAGTAAACTTCAAGATATTGAATATCCTCTTGATGATGTTATCTAAGGGAGGGCAAAAAGCAACAGAGAGTTAATGAACACAAATATCTTTTATTGTACTTTTGCCTGGAGTTAGATTCATTTTTCTTTTATTGTCTAATAATAATAATAATCCAGGCTGTGAGACCCTGTCATACTAAGGAATCTTTGAGGATGGCTGGAGGCCTTTTGGCTGTCTGGACCATTTTCCTGACTGTATGTCTAGGCTTATCATCTGGAATCCCTTTTCCACCCTGTAAGTCCTTGGTCCTGCAACTGTCATATAAACAGTTCCTGATTTTAGAGGAACGCTGTAGGCACAGGTCTGTAAAATGAAACGCAAGGATTTTGGCATCTCCTGAGAGTATTCAACATGCCCAGGTCCTGTGCTCTGAACCAGTGCTCAGTCAGCACGTTGAGTTGAACCTCTTAAACTGCAATTACTTGTGCTTCTCTCTGCACAAACTCTGCCTTTTGTGTTTGAACATTGCTAAGCTGAATTTTAAAGTCTAACCTGCCCAAACAGTCTTTGAATCTGACCTCACATCACTTTGAATCACACTTCTCTCTATTTACTGTTTTCAAAACCTCTGTTTATCTAAGTAGGCCGCACTGTGCCATCAGTGATATCAGATCAACTAGCAAAACTAGGACAAATAATAATTTATAAAAACATTCTTGAACCGTTTTCACAAAAGAGCACACTTTCCCATGAATAATCCTTATGGGTTTATACTAACAATTGTAGCTTTATTTTGCTCAACACATCTCTCTCAATTTAATTTCTCATTTCAGTAGTTCATTTAGCATTAATAATGGTATTTCTCATCCAAAAAGCAGCATTTTCTACTTATTTTTCATCCACTCATAAACATACACACCACACTCGAGTTCCCATATGGTATTGCAAGTGTTCAAGGCCAGGCTGGATGGGGCTCTGAACAGTCAGGTCTAGTGGATGGTGTCCCTGCCCATGGCAGGGGGGTGAAATTAGATGATCTTTAAGATCCCTTCCAACCCAAGCCATTCTATGATTCCATGAATCTATGAAATCCTAAAAGAATTCTTTCCAATTGCCAGTTCCAGAGCTAGTTGTCCCTGCTAGGTTCCAAAGCCCAGAGCACCAGGTATAAAGACGAATTTTTAAAGATTAATAGATTAACAGCCTAAGAATTAACAGAAAACTGTCAATAATCTGCCATGCATGATGCTCTCAAAAACCTCACTTCTTAGCTGAACCACAAGATGGCACGCAAAACTCTGTGGAGTGAGTGCACAGCTCCTTACAAAGACTGCAAAGGTGAAGCTATAATAAAGCAAAATATTTCCCTGCTCAGGCAGGGTTGTATGCACATTTGTGTGGAGAGAAACTGTGGGAAAAAACCATTAGTGGTACCTTCCTGGAAAGTGGGTGCTGAGATGGCAGAACATACCATTTACCTGAGCAATGCCATGCAACTGCTCTGCTATCACTGAGCATAAGATCATTTAGCACCCTTCACTTGGTCATATCATTATTTCAATTATATTCTGGCCTTCTATTTTCAGGCCTTTTCTATGTACTTTAGAATTTTGGGGGTTTTTATGAGCTATCCACTTAAATCTTATTCATTCAATGCGCAGGTCTTGAAGTTAAGGAAATCTTGCCATTAGAAATATAAAGCTGTTTCTACTTCAGAGGACCATTCATTACCTTTGAATTCCAGACAATATTATGAATAGGTGAAAAGAGAACAGCACATATACACAAAAATATATAGCATATATTCTCTTTTAACCCACACTCTTCCTCTCCAATATGTAAGTTCTGCTACTGACTTCAGGAGAATCACTGCTCTCAGATGAAAATTACCTTTACTACTGACCACCGCTGGCCTGCCACAGTCTCACCATGGTGCCAAGCACTTCCAGTCTAATCTGGAAGGTCATTTGCCTCACTGGGATGGAGGTGACTGAGCATACATTTTTAACGACATTGTAGCTGTTCTGGAACCTTTGCTGTTCTTCACAATTTTTTAATAATAATCTTTTGGGGATCAATTGCATCTAAATATCTTGAAAAAGGGGAACAAATATTTACTTTGTGCAGATAAGAGTCATATGCAGAGAAGGCTTTTCTCTGCCTGAGATAGGATTTGATCTAATGATACTAATGATTCATTACTAATTACTGGCTAGTTTTTCTAGCTTCTCTAACAAATTTTACCTAGGAATGGCCAAAATACTTCAACAAAAATATAAAGCATTTAAAATTTATTATTTCCAATATAAATTAATTATAAACCTCCATCTTTTTCCCCTAAGTCCTGTGTAGCACTGACAATATATACCTAGAGATGCATTTGAGTGATTCACTTCAGTGTTTTAAGACAGATAACTGCATTGCCAGCAAGTAACAAATAAAGAACGCACCAGCCCTCCCATCCTCATAGCAATGCAGCTCATTTATTTGAGACCACTGCTCTTATGAGATAGAAATGACATCTCCCGCATGCTTGTAACATCTTCTACCCCGTGAGTCATTCAGGGACACAATTCTAACTGGAACTGTGGGAAACAATTTCACAGAGAGAAGGAAAATAGCTTTTCATGACAAAGTCTCACTCAAGGTAAGCCATGATGAAGACTTAGGAGGAATGTCTTTTTTCTTCTTTTACTCGTCAGAAACACAGAGCCAAGCTTGGATTTATGATCTGTTACATTTCTTTGTAGGAAGACTGAATGTCAGCAAGATCCTGAAAACTGCTGGCATTTCTTCTGTCGTACAGAACTGCCCTAAGCCTGATTATGATTGAGAGTGTGTAAGATTAGGAACATATAATTTTTTAGAGGTGATTACTGTACCTTGCTCAATGGATAACTCCAAGAAAAGCATTGTACTAACCTTGCTAAAACACACTCAAAATCAGTGGAGATTTTAGCACAGGGCTGTATGCAACCAGGTCTGGAATCTTAGCTTAAGTTGCTCTGTAAGTAAAATAAACGGCAGCGATCAAGTCTGAGTTGGCAGATGCATTCACTGAAGTGTTTAGAGAGTAAGTGCAGTAGCAAATAGCCCAGAACCAGAAGTTCCTAAGCTCAAGGCTTGTAAATCTTGTGTCAGAAGATCTGGCAGTAGTTAGGAAGCTCTTACTGGATGGGTTGGAGGGGGTCATAGCAATGCTGTCTCTGTGATAGGCCACTGGTCACAACTGCACTGTAGCAGCAGAGAAACACTCGTTTTGCCTTCATACCTGGTCCATCAGATTTCTTCTTGACAGGTTCCTCTTCACTGTCTTCACAGTCTGCATCATTGCCACCTCCTGCAAGCAGTGAGCAAACCAGTGAGTGTTACGCCCACAGAAGTGCTTGTGTAAATGCCCTTCCAGCTAGAAAATGCTTCAGTTCCTAAGCAGTAGTGACTGGTTCCTCACCTGGCACCGTACAGAAAACACATCTCCATTTCTAAAGCACTCAAGTGAGGGGACAACCCTGTCAGCAAAGGTGGTCTTGGATGACCAAACCTCTCTTGTAACTTGCAGTGGCATTTCCTTACCAGATAGGCTGCTGAGCAAGATCATCTGTTGGGGTAAACCCAGATAATTTCTCAGTCACTCCTCAGCCACATTCAGCAGTCTCACCTTCTGCTGACTCGCACTTGAGCTCATTTCTTCATCTCCAGCAAACCTGATCAGTGCTCTGATCTCCTCCTGCCTCAGACCCACCAAACCTGAAGGAATTGAGTGGGACCTCCAGGCGAAAAGGAAGCAGCAGAGTTGTTTTGACACCACCACATGCATTTATTTAGGTCTGTAGCAGAAAAGTGTTGTAGAATCACAGGCAGAAAAGAAGGACAAACAAGTGACCCTCCTTCTATCTAATGCCCAATAACTGCAGCAACAGTTTCAGTGGCAGAAGCCCAATTATAAAGCTCCTTCTTCTTGACAGGGGAAGATTCCAAATGGAGGAAATGTCCAGTTGATTAAACCTATATAAGCCCCTCTCATCCCCAACTGCACTGACCAGAAAAGCTTTTGAATCTGTTTTCTAGCTTAAAAAAGGAGAAAAATATGAAGATATATAAACCCCTTATAAACTGATTTTTTTTTCAAAGGCATAAATTATTTTACACTGCCACTAAAACTCAATCAACATTTGTACGTTTTCCTTTTGCTATCTCTACTGAATTCAGGGGGGTTGTGGATATTTGGGTTTCTCAGTGAGTGCAACATGTAAAGTGAAAAACATTTCTCTATATTCTTCTTCATGTATCAACTCAAGCTTCTTCAGGGAACAATACAGGAAACGTGGCCAAAAGAAATAACACGTGGCTATTTAATTGAATTTTTTTTAAGCTTCACTTGAACTACAGCTGTTTGGGAACTCCCTCATAAAACAGTTCTTGAACACCTTTATCTGGGAATACACATGACTTTACCATCAAAAAGAGTGATTTGATGAACTCTAGAAACACCTGGACAGAAAGATAAACCTTTTCAGGAGATGAGAGAGTGAAAGGGTAATGTTCTTGCTTTGTCTGATTCTGGCCAAACACCTGGCATTTACACTACTAAATTCTGGAGAAGTGCTGTTAACTAACAGGTTATTTGCTATATGAACTTCCATCTTTACAATTTATTATTGAAAGTACTGCCACAAATGTTTTCACATAGCTGATGTTTTCTGCAATGCGTTGAGTCTTCCTACTTACCAAAAGTTCTGGGCATGTCTTGTAACTCCACGGAAAATGCATATATCCCCTCTTCCCCTTTACCTCCCCCAGTGTGTGTTATGCAGGACAGAAGGATGTGGCTATGGCCGACCTTGCCATGGGCTGGTGTAGGGAAGGACCGCCAGGCAAAGGGAAACTCATTTTTCCAGTTTCTAGTCAGCAAAAGCTGACTGAAAGCACTTGTTCTCTAAACCTCATCTGCCTTTCACTACCACGAACAACAGGCAAGAGTGAATACTGTTCGTTTTTTTTTTTTTTTAATGCAAAAGGCTACCTACCATCCCCAGATCCTTTACGCCTTCGCTTCTCTTTCCCGAAACTTTTCTTCTCTTTGCGCCTCTGCCGTAGAGCTGTTTTAGGGTCAGTTATCCAGGCTTGATAAACAAACTGGAAGAAAAAAACCCATTTATATCAAGGTTTCTCATGTTCTGAGACTAAGCCATAGAATAAGCCACAAGCAGGACTATACAGTCTGAGTAAATGCATGCTGTTCTGCGGGGGCAAGGAAATATTTTTAATCCCAAATCAAACACCTCCCCCGCAGATCTGCTGAGTTTTCATGTGCTATTTTTGTAAGTGTAAAACCAAATGTGAAAATACTTGTGGGTGAACCAAGTTTCATCAGAACCCACAAAAATTCATGCTCTGGGGAATTATGCTTTGGGAATTAATACCTTGTTGTGCATATGGGCTACCTTGTCTGAATCTTTCAATTCTGTATTTCTGCTTTATCATTTAACAGGTAAGATGCAGAGTAAAGAAAACTTTTAGAGCAACTGCTGCATTCCAGTGACTAAAACATCAAAAGATGCAGAGATACCCCTGTACAGGTAATGGTGTCTTTTTCATGGCTTAGATATTTTTTCCCCCCTCTGCAGGTCCCAGCGGAATATTTACAGATTTTTCCTCTATACACAGCTCCAAATCTAACAGTCAGGAATTCCTCACATTGCTTCCTGATTTTAACAATGCTTTGTTGATTCAGATAAATCACTTATGAGTACTTCTTTTACTCTTTTTCCAGTTGTAAAATGAAGACAGTAATACTTACCTATTTATTCAGGGTATTTTTTATTACCCCAAATCCCGCTCACAGCACTCACTCAGATCAACAGTCTGTTGACCTGTATGACTGCATGCAGCATGGAATTGGCCCAAAATATTTATAAATTATAGAGGAATCAGGGTTAAAAAAAAAAAAAAGAAAAAGTAAAAATAGTTACTGAAAAGTAACTTGTAATAGTTCTCCTTAAGCTGCGAAGGAAGATTACAGAAAAAAAGGAACAAAATCTGTATCTTTTATCCCTATGTGCCATAAAATGTATGTGAATAACAGAAACTAAAGTAACTTTATCTTCTCCACAACTTTTTAGGGCAAAAGGTGTTGTTTTGCTAATTTAAAGGTTTTCATTGAAAAATGGTAATTATCTTCAATTGTCTTCTATTTCTAAGCAACGAAGGCCACTAACAGAGACAGGGGAGGGAAGCACACAGATGCAGGCAAGAGGCTGAAAAAGCACAGTAATAAAACAGCTCTCGCTAATTCACAGCACAAACATGCAGAGGATGACAACAACACACTTGTGTCTCAGTGAAGCTGGAACTGCCCCTCACACAACAGAATGGCAACCTTTCTGTTTGATTTGTTAATACTTTTTAGAATTTTCCTACACAAATTGCTTTGGAACATTGAAAGTATTCTGTTAAAACTATTGAACTGATACTAAATTAATTTAGAAGGGAAAAATACTTTGTTTTGTTTTGTGAATGTATACAGAAATGGAGAGGAAATTATTTTGGTACTGCTGATAAGAAGATCCTTTTCCAAATCTCTCAAAGTCTGTACATTTATTTTTATATGTCTGAGTTGTTCACAAAAAACACCACATGAGAAAATGTGGGGCATCAGAGGCCCTGGTTTCCCTTTGCTTTGTAATAGATGTTTTCTAATAAAGGTGATCAGGGGGAATGGTGATACTTACATGAACTAATGCCATATTACTTTACTGGAAGTCAGAAACTGCCAACATCTTCTATTGTCATTTAACTGTGAAAGTGTACACCAGCACAATTATAGTGTGAATAAAGAAATAAGAGGTAAAAGGCAGACTTGGAAGGGGGTAGAAAATTAGAATTAAGAAAAGGCAATTGGTTTATAAATTTAATGGAACTACTTATGCTAAGCAGTGAGTATTTTAGGAGCAGACTGGGTGCATAAATACTGGAGTTTTACCACTGCACAAACTTTCAGGATCTTTTAGGCACTGGAGCTGGTACTCTCAATCTGTAAGGCTCACTTTTTAGAAATGTTATGTTATCTATGGAGTGGAAAATTATAGTAGTGCCCAAAGGTAGGAAATGCTAAAAGGAGGACAAGAGAGAAGACACACAAATCTTTTTAATGATGATAAAGGCCAGAAGAAAAGTGTTTGGAGCAAAATGTGTGTTTTAGAAACCTTTTACCAGCTTTCTGAGAACAATTATCACAGTGTTCAAAAGATACATGCAACTTGATGTGAAAATCAGTATCAGAAGAAAATTAGAATTTGGGTCTGCATTTTCTCTCTGAGGTTATGCTTTAAAAAAGAGAGACCACTTTGCTTGTGACTTGACCACTCCAAAATTATGAAATGCATTGCATTTACAAGGAATGAGACTTTAACTGTCACAATTTTTTAAAAATCATTCATGTAAGAGGAAAAATGCAGATGAGGACAGAGGTATATATACATTACACCAGGAATTACAGAGTGGGTCACATACTGAGCATTTGCAAAATGTTAAATACCTTTGCTGCTTTGATTAAATACTGAAGAATTGTTTTGGGTAGTTTAATGATAGACTTTGGCAAGGCTAAAATGGCTGAAGCAAATTTTCCAATAGCTCTCTATAAAGAAGGACAAAGCAAGAGTGGTTAGTAGAAAAGAAGAAAATATTAATAAAAAGGATCTATTGAATTACTGTATCTAGAATAATAAGAAAAAATTCACATTCATAAATTTCAATATGAGAAAAAGATAATTTATGATGTTCACGTTAAAATTTCAATAATGGGACCTTTAACATCATGAGTTCTCTAATATTTAAAATCTCCAGCTTAACCCTTGAAGGGACTATTGCACACAATTTACACTGAAAGAAAGATCAGAAATTAGAAAAAATTCTTTAACAGAATCTACAACGAAGTTCACTTTGCTAGTATTTATACTAAGATCATGAACGTGAGGATGGAAGGTGAATAAGATATGCTAACCAAATGATGAACAAACTTTTCATGAACAAAACCAGTTTTCTGTTTTATGTAAGTCTCTGCTTATAAAAAGCCATCCAGCATCTTCATGATGCACACACTGCAGAACAGGCCACCTATCCAGACCATCAGAGCAAATTTTGAAATAATGAACAGATTCTCCATCCTCAAACTAATAGTTTCAGGACTGAGATGAATTAAAAACCCAAACCCCAGAATAAATGAAAAGATCTTGTTAACTTCTGACCTCAAGTTTAGAACTCTTTAAAATCTCAGTGCTTGGCACCAGCACATCTGAACAAAATATTGTCACCAATTTTTAAAAAAAAATCATCAGAAAAAAGAATATAAACTTTCCTCTATACCGGCATGACAACCAGAAGAAAAATTACATAGAAATTCATGAACCATTTCTATGGTCCAAGGTAAGTTAAATGCAAAATAAATTAAAGAAAAATAATGCAAATACTAGAAAATAAATTACTTATCACATTGTTTTGATCCAGATTTGTTTTGCCCTTATTAAGGTCAAAACATTTTTTTTTCCCATGTCATTGCCACGTAGGCAAATTAATGAATGTAATCAGCTGGTGATGTAGTGTAAGTATATAAACCAAAGGAACATCGTATTAACGAATTAAATAAAGCATTTCTTCTTGTAATTCAGTAACATTGTCTGGGAAGCTTTCTTTGAAAGATTTTGGCTTAAGGAACAGAAGAGCATGGAGGCAGTTTCTTGCTTTTGCTTACATTGAACATTTAGTAATGCATCGAGATGAGGCTGCCTCTGAATGGGAATATTCATATCTACAAAAAGCCACCTCCTTGCTTAAGCTTTTGAAGTTACAGACCCAAAAAACTTCTGCATCATTTCCAAAAATTCTTCCACAAGTGAAACTTTAATCTTGTAAAAACAAAAGCAATCCTAGATGCAGGAGTATTTCACTAACTTCTTCACATAAACTCTTCATTTAAGCCACTGCATTCAGTATCTGGTATTGCCTAAAACCAATCAGTCCATAGAGAGCAACCCAGACAGGAAACCTCAGATATCTTTTTAACATTACAATATCCTCCTACATCAACACAGTCTGGCACTTAAAATGCAAATACAATAATTAACACTGGCCTGAAAATGAAAGAAAAGAAATGGATGTGGTCTCCTTTTGTAATTTGAAATGTTAAACTCTTTCAAACCCAAGGCTATATTTCTCTGCCTCACTAGGTTCAAAACCTGCTGATTTTGAGGATCATTTCTTCATGGAATGATAACACCTCCTCAAAACTAGAAAACCACCTGAGGCATTGCACAGTAGCGCCAGAGGCAAGTCAGTTTCCTCAATTGTCTTTATTGTAATGCAGAAAAAACAAAAGCTTGGATTGCTAACCTTTGTTTTTTGCATTTTTGCTATCTTCAGGCATAAGTGAATGAAGATATGACTCTATTACAGTTTCTGGAAGAATATGGCAATGCTAAAAGCAAGCAAACTTACATTTTTAAATTGGCAAGAAATTTAATTTCCAATACTTTTCAGGACTACTTTAGAGGATCTGGCAGCTTTAACATATGTGCCTGTGCTATGAGAAACTTACTTTTTTTCCCAGATGTCAATGAGAAAGCAAATTACCATGAAGTACCTGAAATGCAGATTTTTTTCGAGGCTCTTCCTCTTCTTTTTTTTCCTCTTCCTCTTCCTCTTCGCTATCCGTCTCAAACAAATAATAATTTCCACTTCTGACCACTAAGTGAAACAAAATATTTTCTTACTTTTCTGAAAAGTTCTATTCTTAACACCCCCAAGATCTATGAACAGGCAGCCAGTCATTTAAAAATTCATAACCAGAAGAGGTGAAAATAGAGAAGAAACAAGAGATGAAAAGGTCTCAGGCCATTTATTTCATGTTAGCCTGCAATACTTTGGGCATGAATAAGAACTATACAAGAACTAAGGAAAGCATCCCTATAAGAAGAAAATGTAAGACAACGATTGAAGTTTATCAAGTTACAAGGTTGCATTTTTAGAAAAAAATTACAATTAAGTCCAAATTTATCGGGGACTTATGATTATTTGAGGGAGTAAAAAAGGCCCAGCAGGTAAGTAAATGAACTTACATAAACAGTACCACTGGACAAAAAATACAGAACTTCTCTTTGAAACACTGAGGCAATCCTTTAAACTATGCAATTGGATAGTATTAGTTAATACTTCCTTCAAACATTTAAGCTTTGATGAGGTAATGGAAAACCTTGGCTTGTTTAAAACAAATCACTTGGATTCTATTAACATGATTGCAAATGAGTTTCAATTTTTTGCCCATGGATTCAGAAAGATTCTGAAACCTTGATACAGTATAGGTGCACAGTGATTAAGCTAGGCCTTATATCCTTGAACAGAAGCAATGTTTTTGTTTCTCAGATGGCAACAGGCCTACATGGACAAACAAGGGAAACAAAAGAAATAAAAATAAGGTAATGAGCAAGAGAAAAATAAAAATCACAGCATTACATTCAGCAGTGAAAAAATGGTAAAAAATTTCAACATTTAAGCTGAAATATTTAAAGGAACAATTACTTAGATGAAACTTTACAAAATCTGGATATATGGAGCAATACATATTTATATAAAATTATATCTAACCATCATTACAGGTCTCTGGAAAAGTAACAATTGCTTTAATTCAATCATACCTTGAATCCTACACAGATCCTGTGCACACAGATGACCACACATAACTACTGTACAAACCTCAGGATAAGCACACTGTGAAATTTGCCAGAACTCTTTGGATCATAACTTTGGCATCTAAAACTCCCTCACAGAGGGAATTTTGTGCCTCATGTGCCTATTTATGAGTTTTAACATGCAGAAGGACAGAAAGTCCCTTCAACGCTTCTAATTGTTGCACTGAGTTGCAAAGAAAGTTTGGACACTTCCTGGGTGAATCAAATGAATTATTTGTTCCTGGGCCATCCAAGAATGCCCAGTTAAAATGTGTTGAAGAGATAAAAGTATTTTAAGAGCCAGTAGTCTACAGTTCTCTGTCATAAAAAGGTATCTTGTAGTCAGCAACAGAAATTGGCAATGCAGATCAGATGGGTAAGGTTTGATATTAGGGAAAACCTCTACTGCAGCGCAGCTCCATAAAGGCTCAGAGTAGCACTTAGTCAGGCTTGGAATGCCTGACCTGGCAGCAAACAAATCTACATTGATCTCCCTAAAAACTTATTAGGTTAAAGTGTGTCTGAGGGGCCACTCCAATGCAGCAGCTGCATGGTGTTTCCAAAAGAGAGAGGTATGATTGAATAGCAATAATGCACTCTTGCACACATCAGCATGGAGTAAGGGGCGTGTTAGACACCTACAAGGATTCCTGAAGGGACTGTTCTGCTAGTAACACAATTCATGGCCACACTGGGCTTGGCAGACCCCTCTTGTACTGCAAGATGTGGCTTCCTCAGACTGAGAAGAGGGATGTACAGCCTTTTCTTGTGGGATGAGGTGGAGGAGGCAGAAGAGGAGCCATGCAGGAGAAAGCATAATCTCATCATCTGCTTGTGGCCAGAGGGAAAAAGGGCTTCCCAGGACAGCTGCAGTCACCATCTTTAGCACCACATCAGACACAACTGTGTGACCCAGGAGGATCTGAGCATGTGGTCCTAACTCCTACTGATCTTTGTGAGACTCCTTAAATAATCCACAGGCACAGGAGGAACCACACCTCCCTACAAGGGAGACTGTGAGTGACTGTCAGTGAGAAAATCCTCACTGATGCTTTTTATCTGTTCTACTCAGACCCAAATTCATGACTGTTTTAATTGCTACGATATACAAAATGAGGTCTCTTTCTGCACAATAAAATTATAACAAGTGATATAAAAGTAGCAACAAAAATCTAAATTAAAAATTTCAAGCTTGAGTGACTTCAATGTATACATATATACACCCACAACCCCATTTGCTGATGAACAGCCACATGCTGCAGAATGCTGCAGTTACAGCAGTGTTTCAGGAAGAATGCACAGGGAATATCAGTCTATTCCCAGCCTGCATGTCTGTGAACACCTACTGGCAGTACTGTGTTTCAGCGAGCGTGGATGCAAGACACGTGGCAGGCAACCACTGGTGGTAGGATGAGGGTCTGTGATGTTTCCCACAAGGTTTTGCATTATTGCAGTAAAAAGTTTCAAGAATGCTCAATATTTAAATACCAAAATGCAACTTGCCACCTAAGGACATTAAATAATGAGGATGAAATAAGAAAAAGCCAAAGTCAATATCTTTCTGTGCAGTTCTTCTTACTACAAAACCAATGGTGAATAAAGAAGAGACCATATCCCATTCCTTCAAAATCACCATAGCTTGAAATTCTATAGTAAAGACTCACAAATTATAGTTTTTATCTGTTTTGTCATTGTTCTTAATGAAATTACAGGACAAGAATTTAATTTTCATATGACTTTTGAAAAGGATAGGTCTCTCTAAAGTGGCAGTGTGCCCTTTAGAAAAACAAAAATAGAGGCACAGTTTACTTGTGACTTGATAGAAATAAACATACCATGTTCTGTTAATCAGTTCTGGCAAATATATTTCTGCTGGACTTATAAATAATTACATATAGGTAAATGAAGCACTAGGTAGATTTGCAAAATTATGACATTATAACTAAATGACCAAACACAATACAGATATTAATTTTTTTAATGTCATGAAGCTGAGATAGGGGAGGCTTAGGTTGGATATCAGGAAGATGATTTTCAACCAGAAGGTGGTTTGGCATTGGAACTGACTCCCCAGGGCAGTGGTCACAGCCCCAAGCCCAACAGAGTACAGGAAGTATTTGGACAGTGCTCTCAGGCACATGGTGTGACTCTTGGTGCGTCCTGTGCAGGGCCAGGAGTTGGACTCAATGATCCTGATGGGTTGCTTCAAACTCAGCACATTCTCTGATTTTGTGATTCTATGATTTAACTCTGATCAGTGCTCTACATTTCAGTATTTTTTTCACATCTTCAGAGTTACTAAGCAGCTCAAGTCTGATTTCATTCAACAAACATCCAATTGAAGGACATCTGATTTGAAATTGCAGCCTACTCAGCTTTCCCATTTTACCTAATCCATAACACAGCAAAGAACTCTATCCTCTATCATATGACAGAGATGGGCTACAAACAAATTAAAATATCATAATGCATCAATTATATGAGTGACACATGCTAATAATTGCTTGTGTACAAGGCTGGACATATTTTTGCTCACCGGTAAACACACACAAAAGAATTGGAAATTGCAAAACAACTGGCATCAACAACACAATAGTGTTGTCAGAGAGATGCAGCTGAGCTCTACACAGCCTGGTTCTGGGAGCAGTCTTGCTGCCTTACTGTGGTACTCAGATTTCTACAGCTGACACTAGAATGATTGATGAGCCATGCAAAAAGATGCATGAAGTGTGTATATGAAAAAGAAATTATGACTAATCTTAGAATGCATTGGCAAACTTTCACATTCACGTTTTTAAATATATTGAGCTCTGCAGTATCAGGGAGTTCAAACTTTTGAGGTCAAGACAGATTCTTTTTGGCACATGTTTATCTGATTTGATATTCTTCTAAGAATGCTCAAAGTATCATGAGCTAGCTATGGTTCCAACACACAGAAGTTCGAAATATAGGTGAATTCTTTGAAGATTAGAAAGTAGAAATAATTTTTTGAAAAAAACCCAAAGCCTTCTATCAAGTCACAATCACAAAATCAGGCATAAAAAAAACAGGTTACAGGAACGCCTTCATTCTGATCAAGGATATAAGGGTTAAATCCACATATTTGTAAGAGGATTGAGAAAACCTACTGGAAGCATGATCAACCCAAGGCCGCCACCACAGCTTTTTTTTGCCCTTGGCTTTCTCTTTCTCTGCTTCTCCTAAAATAAAATATGTTCAAATATTAATTTTACAAAATGAGAAACATATTTTTACACTGATTAATAATTTTTAATTTCTCTCAAAAGAGCTAAAATTTCATGAGCACATCAGATTTCAGACCTACTGAGTACATTTAATATTAAAATAATTCAAAACCATGACCAGTAAGCAGAAATACTCTGGTTTATGCAGCAGTTAAAACAGCATTCCACTGTAAAATAGCTAAAAAGTTGTGTTTTGTATTTTAAAACATACTGTCACACTTGACAGTAATTTAAAGAGGAAAAAAATTCCCCTCTCTCAAATCCCCTTACATTTCAGGCTCCAAAAATTATTAAATCCAGTGAGTGCTGATCCCAGGTCAGTGCTGGAAATGTGGCACTAGATAGGTATAATTTTGTCTGTTACCAAGTTTTAAATAACATTTAAAAGTATACAGACTTTTCAGTGACTGGGAAAAAAATCCAGAACAGTGTCCAGAAAACACTGCTGGAAAAATCTTGTGCTACCTATTTGTAAAACCGTGGTTTATAGATAATGACTTTTATCAAAACAAACCTCTGATTCTTTTCAGCTCTTTTCCAACAGCCTGAAGTTAACCAAAAGTATCCTCAAAGCAAACCGTTTTCTCTAGACCTTGTTACAGTACATAACACAGATTTTTTTTGGCTGAATGGAGCCTGAAACTGATACTCAGCTAACAACGTTGTTACATTCTGGCAGTTTTCAAGAACAATTTATTGCTTTTCTGCCTAGCAGGTCTGTCAGATCCTTAGTGCTGAGCTGCAAATATGGTACAAGAGTAGCTAATGGTACCTTCGTCATCTTCTTCAGAAACCTTCTGAATCTCCGGCCCCTCTGAGGACTCCTGGTTCATGCTCAGCATCCGCTCTTTACCCTTCTTGTATTTTTGCTGCCTGGCTTTGATGCGATCCATTCTAGCAAAAGGAAGAATTTTGTTAGATTTACGCCTTCAGCCTTTTTGAACCGCGCTGAAAAACAATGTTAAGCCCATAAACACACATACACACACATTCTGCAACACTTCTGAGGGAAATATTCCACACTGTCACTAACCCTGCTCTTAAACAGAAGGAGTTACATCGCTCTGAAGGGGCTGGATGGAAGGACCAAGCATGGTCAGTGAGAGCTGGGTTTCCTGCTATCACAACTGCTTTACTACTTCCACTCAACTATCTTATTATCATTTAAAATTGAAAGGGCCGTTGTCAGGACTTACAACACACCAAATGAAGCACTGAGGAAAAAAGGACTTCTGCCTAATGCAGTGCTTTTTCCTGAAATTTGCCACTCTGAACCAGGGATGTGGCTGTCCTATTCCTGCACTATTTGTACTACACCTTCACCCTTTAAGATCATTTGTCTCAATGGACACCAGGGACGAGTGCTGTCCCTTGGGGGTCCAGTGCTATTTTTAGTGTCTTCATCAATGACATAGATGGTGGGATCAAGTGCACCCTCAGCGAGTTTGCAGATGACAGCCAGCTGTTGGCACAGCTGAAGGACGGGATCCAACCAGAGGGACCTGCACAAGCTCAAGAAGTTGGTGCACAGGCACACCATGAAGCTGAGTGAGACCTAGTGCAAGGTGCTGCACCTGGCTCAGGGCAGCTCCCGGTACCAGCACAGGCTGGGGTGAACTGATTGAAAGCAGCCCTGCTGAGCATGGCTGATGGATGAGAGGCTGGACATGAGCCCCAACGGGCACTCCCAGCCTGGAAACCCAACTGTGTCCTGGGCTGCATCCAAACCAGTGCGGGCAGAAGGGTGAGGGAGGGGATTCTGCCCCTCTGCTCTGGGGAGACCCCACCTGGGATGCTGCATCAGCTCTGGGATGCCCAGCACAGGAAGGACATGGACATGTTGGAGAGAGTCCAGAGGAGGGCCAGAAGTGTGATTAGAGGATGGAGCACCTCTCCTATAAGGAAAGGCTGAGACAATTAGGGCTGCTCAGCCTGAAGAAAAGGCTCTGGAGAGACCTTATTGTGGCCTTTCAGTACTTGAAGAGAGCTTACAGGAAAGATGGGGGCAAACTGTTTTGCAGGGTCTGTTATGAGGACAAGCGGCAGTGGTTTTAAACCTAAGGAGGGTCACTTTAGACTGGCTATAAAGGAAAAGCTTTTACAATGAGGGTGGTGAAACACTGGAGCAGGTTTCCCAGAGAGGTGGCAGATGCTCCATCCCAGGACACATTCAGGGTCAGGTTGGACAGGGCTCTGAGCAAATAGATCTCCTTGAAGATGTGCCTGCTCATTGCAGGGGGGTTTGACTCTTAGAAGGTCCCTTCCAACTCAAACAATTCTACGAGTCTGTGATTCTATATTGGTAGGAAACACGGACCCTTCAATCTTGTGATGATTATTCTGTTTTGTAGCTGTGGAAGAAGCTGTCGTGAGTGGGCTTCGACACTTGGTTAGGAAGCAGTTAGGGCTTTCCATGCTTCATGGTGGAGCAGCTTTGAAAGCTTTCTGCAGTTAGGAAAGCAGCATGTTGGCTGCATGCAAGAGAAATCCAAGTGACTTATGGGCTGTATAAAGAGAAAGGATCTCCAGGCCACTTAAACTGAATGCAAATATTTCCAGTGAAGGTAAACATATATTTTGCATGAGAGGAGGAACCACAAATGAAACAGAAGGAGCAGTCATGCAACAAATTTTTCCAGGAATACAGATATACAGAACAAAATTATAATAACAGTAAAGCATTTCTATAAAAGAAAGTGCTAGATAAATACTGTAAGAGAGTATTTCTATAAAAGAAACTGCTCAATATATAAATATAAAGATACATATATATAAATGCATTAAATACATACTGTCTTTTCAGTTGATCCATTGATTTTTTTTCCTCTTCAATTCTTGCCTTTACAGCCTTGACAATTGTAGCCTGAAAAAGCTCAGCACCCCTACATCAGAAACGGGGCGGAGGAAAAGAAAAAAGGAGATGACATGTTAAATGTTTCTAAGTTTTCCTCATGGCAACTAATCACAGAGAACTCTCTGTTCCCTCTATTCATGACTTTATCTGCATCAAACAAAACTAATCCAGAGCCTGAAAGACAAACAATTGCTTTAAAATAGCAATACCTTTACAGTCAATAATTTCAAGATCTAGGGGAAATATTGTGAACCCTACTCAGCCCTCTAGTTCCTGTAGCAGTTGCTCAAGGGATTTAGTTTCCAGTCCTCAGAACACAGAACACAAGTAGATTCAAGGCTGAGGAAAGATTTCTTGCACAATTCCAGGATTTCTTTACAGTCATTTCAGCATTACAATCACCTTACACATCTGCCTCAGTCCTCCTGGAAGCTGTCAGCAAGGTTCAGCTTTTTCCAGGGCCATGCTGAGTATAGATTCAGCTTCACTTTTACCCTCTGAAAACTACGGTGCTTTCAATCTGGCAATACAAACCCTTGAGCAAGTTTCTCGTGTGCCAAAAGAATATGGCTTCTCACCTCATTACATTAGAAATGGAATCAACCCACTGATTTGGATATCTTGGCCATTCTTCCTAATTCACACGTGAGCTCTTGAAAACTCTTAGAAGAGTCTCGAAGTCTCTTTCAAAGAAGTATCCTAGATCTAAAGCCTTCTTTTTGTCAGGAATTCCGTAAGAAAAGCTATACTTTTAGAAGTCTACTCTTTCATTCAGGATTCACATTTCCCTATTTAGGAGGTATTTTGATACTCATGATTTTGCTTTATGCTGTTTTCACTGTGAACCCAGCATACCAAAAGAGCTACAAAAAAGCCATATCCAGCAAAATTGTGCATCAGCACTGAAATTCACCCCAGAACAAAAGCCTAAGAGATGTAATGTTGGGTGGAGGTATAGGTCTTTTGGTAGCCCTCTTTACAGTGCTGGATTTTGTTTAGTACAGGCAGCGAAAGATGTCCCCTTCTTAAAATGATCCCTGGAAGGGGAAGGTAAAAACTACTTCCTTTCAGAACATGCAAGCCAAATTTTGCCCTGAAACACAGTCAGAAATCAATGTCCATATGTTTTTCAAGGGGAATAAAAAGCCACAATACACTTAATCCAATATTAACAAAGGTCATTTCTTAGGAATCTTATGGAAGTTAGAACCAGAATTTCATTCCTCATCTGCCTTCTTATTGTAAACCAGAAAAATGTTTATGCTAGTGATGGCTGTGAGTGGATGCTTGTGGTGTAACAGGCCCAACGAGGTTAACACTTCCTTGTCAAACCTAGTCAGTGTTCAGTGATGTGACACTTCCCAAAACTGTTCTCATTTCTTCCCAAGCGAGATGTTAGAACTTTCCTGTCTTCCTCCTCCTGCAACGTTTCTTGAGATGGGATTTCTAAGGACAATTGCCTCAAACAGGCTCTGACAGCAGAATATTTTCTAAGACTTAGAAAGTCTGGCATTGTCTCTCAATGTTGAGAAAATGCTGCAATACACATGAGTTTTCAGAGCTTTTAATAGGAGCAGCAGATGCTATCTGGTAGAAAGGATGGTTTAATTTCAATAAGATTCTCAATTTTTTTTTCTTGTGTGTGCTCTGTCAAAAGTGGGCTTATAATTACGAATTTAGTATGGATTGTTTAAATCAATGTTCCAGTTTGGCACTATTTGGTACTACAATGTTTTGGTACTACCTATCGTAATCAGTAAG
This sequence comes from Origma solitaria, assembly GCA_013397895.1. Classification (NCBI taxonomy): domain Eukaryota; kingdom Metazoa; phylum Chordata; class Aves; order Passeriformes; family Acanthizidae; genus Origma; species Origma solitaria. The sequence continues at coordinate 907,128 of VZRL01006198.1, read as the reverse complement.
TACTGCCACCATGAGACATCTGAGTTTTTAGTTTAATTTCTTTTAAATATTCTGTTACCTTGATGCTAGGATCTGAGAAGCTTTTATATCTGCAACCACATGAAGGAAGTAGTAACTCATGAAGACTCTTCTTTGCAGCAGCAGGAAAGCAAAGCATATACTGTCCCAAATGATTCCTGCTTCTCCACTGGGAAGCTTACAATCTATATTGCTCGTTGCTGGAAAAAGATACCATCAGTGTTAAGTATTCTTTTATAATGTTTAATCAATTAAATAATCCTAGCCTTTAAATAATTATTTGAGTTATTTTAGTTATATTTTTCTGAAGAAAATTGTGACACATTTCCATTTGAGGTATACTGTAATTTCTTTTACAACAAACTGGAATGCTTCCAACAATGTGATGTCCCATGAAAATTGAGAATTCATCAGAAGTGAACCATTTGCATATAAATAGACCATACTTTAGTAAGTACTTGAAAACAAAGAATGGAAAAGACATATCTTTTGTTACACAGAATTATTTGATTTCAGTGTTTTTTAAAATGGCATATATGAATTTTTTCTTCACTTCAAAGGGGCTTTTTCTGACATTTTTTAATTAAGGAAAAAGAAGTATTTTATTTTTGTCAAAATAACTTTTTGACTGCCACCATCTCATATTTTTATTTTTCCTCTCCACAACTCAGCTCAATATTCCTTTCCATTGCATAAGAGAAGAAATATTTGAAACCACAAAACTGCTTCCTTTGGGGTAGGAGGAGACAGGCAGAGAGGAAATCCCATTCCTCCTACTTCTAGATTTTGGCTTGGGCTATTTCTTTCTTTCTTTCTTTATTCTCTGTAAGACAGCACTCTTGGGGATAATGAAGAATGAAAACTGGGTTTTGTGGAGCTGGACTATAAACTACATGGCCTATGCTGCCCTACAGAAGGCAGTAGAAGGACTCAAGGGACAGGCTCTGGCTCGAAGCTGGCTTTTCAAGAAAGCAAGCGAATCAAATACCTCTGGAAGGTCAAACTCCAAGAGCTTCAAAGCCTGCTGTGCCCAGCTCCTGGGAGGGTCAAAAACCTGTGTCTGATTTTCTGTTGCTGCCAAAAATTTTAGGCTAACACAAGAACTACTGGGCATCTTCCATCCTATGAATTTGTGTTATCATATTTACTTTCTTTTCCTGTACTCCACACTTACCTGTTAGGATCAATCATGATGACAGTAATTCAGAATTTTGCTGCAGACTCACTAGGATGAAACAATTCTTTAAATTCAGGAAAAAAACCAAACCAAAAGTACTAAAAAAACTCCAGGTGTTTTCAAACTGTCAATTCAGGGTGTCAGGACAAAGTGGAGACAAATTAATAGCTCACTGAGAGGTGACGAGTTTTGTTCTCCATACTTCATTCATCCCTTCCCTCACCTCCATCCACAGAAATTATCCACTCCATTCCTTTTATCACCACGGGAATAATCACAAGGAAAAAAAATGACTAAACTCACTGTGCATGCAAAAAAATTACAGCTTTCATGCCATTTGAGTGAGCTGAACTGGTTTACCCTTGGAACCACCAAACCCTGGTACGCAGGGAGGAGTGGGAGTCCGCATGGCACACGCGGAGTGCAGCTGGGAAAAGGTGCCCTGTCCTTGCAGGGCTGGTGAGCTGACACTTTAGCTCAAGTTGTACAGTAAACCAGAATATCACATCACCTGCATGTGCAGGGAGACTGTGTAAAGTGCCAATTATCAGTGAATTGTTAATTTACAGCAAACGCTGGCTGTGGGTGGATGTATGGGGGTGGTGGTAGATTTCTCTCTATGTATGTCTCCCTTGGTTCTATGAAATATTTTCAATATTCTGTGTTGCTAATCAATATACGAACAAGATTTTTCAAAAGGTAATATGCCACGGGAAGGCACGACTTAAATCTGGCAGAAGATTTTAAAGGTGGTTCTTTATTTATAGAAAATTATGGAGAAAAGCAAGCTATACTTACGAATATGGTAGCCTTTAACTGTACAAGCCAGGCTGAATGCCTGAATCACCCAGCAACTATTCTCAATTAATGATTCAATGTAGCCACATGCTCCTATCTGCAAAGCAAAAGCACAGTTTCATATAAGAAGACATAGCAGAAGCAAAGAGAAGTTGCATCTTTTAACATTACACAAGAAATAATTCAGCCAAGGGCGGTCAAATTATTCTCATTACCAAAACAGCTTGGAAGAAAGAGTGGCTTTACCAGTGACACACAAACTACATTTAGATAGAATTTGTTTTTCTGATTATCAGTGAGATAGGAGGTCTGTGGGGTTTGTTTTTGCACAGAAAGTGACACATCTGGCATATGATGCAATGTGACAACTAAGCAACTTTTATAAATCGCTGATTTAATCTTGCAAACATACATGGACAAGCTTAAGAGACACATAGCTCCAGAGCACAGAGCACACTGAATTCCCAAGCATAAAATGAAGAACATGTGTAAGCATTTAGAACATTTGAAAATTCAAACCATCCATAAATCAATTGTATTTCAGTACAGTGACTTAAATAAATGTAAAAAGAAAAATATCTGTTCTTTGCCATCCAGCACTAAAAATGTTCAAAGCTAAAAAGCAATTATCAGGAATAAATCTAAATTTATCTTTCAAAAAGATTGAAATTACTGGCTTGTCTCAATCACCTATCAGTGCCACTGTAAGAACACACACAAAAGAGTTAATTAATGCAAGAAAATCTTTAATATTTTGCAGAAGAAATCGACATTTAATTATCAAATACATCTGTTTCCACCTGAATTTCACACTAGTTCTAAACGAAACAGAAATGGAGTTTGTAAATTTGTAGTCAACTTCACTAATTACATTACATCACACAGCTGCTTCTCATGCCAAGTTTGAAAATTCTTCATTTAAATAAAATACCTAATTAAATGCGCACTATTTATCAACAGTATGACTAATCTTGTACTTCTTACTCATTTTTCACTCCACGGAGACTTTCATGAGACTTCTACAGAGAGACTTGATTAAGCAAAGAAACCAGAACCTGGCCCTATGAAAACAGCCTGTGAGCTTTCACAGAGCCTGACTGAATACATGGGTGCACATTTTCCTGTGATGGATGTGCATTGCCATTCCCCAGCAATGCTGAGTGAAAATGGAGACTGCTTTGTGCTTGCAGAAGGTTGTGGTCTTGAGAAAGGACTTTCAATGACCACTCAAGGCACTGTGCACACTTTTCGTGCAACTGGAGTGCTGAGGGAGGAGGAAAGGCAGGCACTACCTACCGACAGGATGTTCTTCATGGTGATCACAAAGACATTGTAGGCAATCAGCCAGTCCCAGTAGCGCAGAATGCTCCTGATGGGCTTCAGCAACAGGTCTCCACCAAAGAGAAGGAAATAGAAGCAGGCCACCAAGTAACCCATGCAGAATATGCTGATCCTTGTGGTTCCCGTGATGAAGATTATGGTAAGCACGAACCAGAAGAGGTAACTAAATATTATCACCTTATACATGTCTAAGTAGGACCTGGAAGTAAAACAAGGAGGAGAAGTTACCATTTTTTCCTGAGGGCAATGTTACTTTTCCTCTTTCTGCACGACTGGCTGACCCTTGTGCCTAAGGTGCTCTGGGCATCCTGTCCCAGTTCAACATTTGTGCTCACCACTAACACCACGGGCAGGGGCTGAGTTCATGCCTGGGTCTGCCTGGCTCACACACTCCACTCTAGCTCATTCCTGTGTGTAGCCACCTTGCTACACCTGCTCAGGGCACTATGCTTCCTTCAGGATCAAGCCTTGCAGCATGGAAGGTGGGAAAACCTGCTCTCACCAAACTCCATGGTAGAGTGATACTGTCTGGCAATGCCATGTATGTGATCTAAAGGCTGTCTGAGATAATTTTTAAAGACATCTGAGAAAAAGTATAGCAAATCTGCTCTAAAAAGCCAACTACAGTACACCACTGCAAACAATTCCATATTTATTGATGACTTCTAGGGAATTCAGCCTCATCAATAGAGTAGTTTTCAAAGATAACTGCTAAAAATATCTTTTTCTAATGGAGATCAACTGTAAAAGTTTTGAGGGGCAAAAGGTTTCTACAGAACAGAAATATGACAGAATTTACTGAAATGTTTTCCAGGAAGCTGAGACAGAGCTATCTGAAATCAGCCTGGCCCACAGTGGGAAAGACAGAGAAACAATTAGGTGTTTTCAGATTCCTAAAGATCTCGACTCAATATTGGCTCAGTGAGCTTTCAAACATGAATATCTGCCAAAGGCAATACCAAATACTACATATAGCTAAAGACTGCAAAACCAACCAGTTCTTAGTTTCCTCCCATTTATAGTGTTTTGATTCCAAATCTAACTGTGTTTTCAGAGTCTGTTCACCCAGGCTGTGAAACTAGATTTGTCAGGAAACCAGGCAGGGAGACAGAGCTACAGGAGTGCACATATACCTAAGCCAAACCATGTAAGGAGCAAATGAACTAAAAGCACTGTATGAAGCCACATAAAAAGGCCCCTGCTGCTTGATGTTCTCAGGCTCAGAACTTTCTAGGAGTATGTATTTATAGTCCTACATTTATAGGCCTGCATTACACATTTCACCAGAGAGGCATTTCATGAAAGGTAACAAGAAAGCTCCTTTATGTTTATTTCCCACAAATATCTAAGAAATTTGTGAAATTTTATGCCTGTGAAATCTGAAATATCATGACTTTGGAGATGTTACTGGGTTCTGGGTGATAAAACATTAACAAAGAATCAATATGCACTGGGAAAATAAAGAAGACATCAGTCAAAGAGGTCTTCATTAACTTAATATGCACTGGAAATGGTGTCGCATTGTTTCTCCAGAAAATAATATTCTGTTTGATATTCCTTTAATAATAACTACTGGTGTGTAAGATGGCTAGGATGAGATCACTTTCCTGACACTGCTCTATTTCAAAAAGCCTCTCCTTTGCTACCAACAAAATGCATCACCATCTTTTGAGAAAAGCCCGAAATGGAACTGAATTGATAAAAAAACCAGCAATATCTTAATACTCTTCAATAAAAATGAACTCTGAGTCTTAGAGACAACTGGGACTGTCTGAACCCAAACTTTCCAACAAACCCACTTGGTGTTCGCTTGAGTCAGTACAGCAGATATCCCTCTTAAATTAAAGTTTTTGGAAATTAGTGGGACTATGAAAAGAAGAAAAATAATCTAGCTTTTTTTTCACTGTAGTGGTAGACATTTGCTACATTTTAGCAGTCATCTAAAATATTAAATACATCTGCTCTTCTTATATCCAAAATATACATCAAATACAATAGCCTTGGGCATCTCTAAACCATCAAACAACAAAACTGGATGTAAAGGAAAACTTCTCAGATGGCAGGAGGCAATACAATTGTGTCAAGTGACAAATGATGCAGTTCTTAAAGATGGAAAGCATTCTGACTTTTATAACCATGCAGTTACAAGCACATCCATCAAGAAAAATGGCTCCCAACAATTCATCTTGGAGTGGACATCTTACAATATGGTGTTTGAACAAGTCAGCCAAGACACACCTAGCCAATGAAGATCCCCAACCATCCCAGGTACTTCTGTGCTATCCCAAGAAGAATGCCACACTGAACGCAATGGAGAGAACCACTCAAGTTGGTTCAGGTAGATAAAAATGTTCCTGAAATCATGCTTCTTTCAGTTACAATATACAAAATCCTGTCTGTTACAGCACAGAATCAGGCATGCCCCTAATTTTCATTAATTGTTTATATTGATATGGATAGGTCAGGTGCTATAGGGACAGGAACAAAGACATGTCTTGGTGGGGAGTTCTCAACTCATTGCCTCTCAAATTATTTGACATGTTCTCATATGCAAACCTTTGAACTCTGCCTCAAAGCCCAGAAAATTAGGAAGTGAGGAGTTTCAGTTCCTTTCCCTGGGATCATAATTCAACAATGGGAGGCTGAAGGACAAAGGCACCCCAATAGTTAAAAGACCCTATACAAGCCCACCAGGACAGTAAAGGTGCTTCTGATAGAAAACTTCCATATAGACAGGGGAAAATGCTTAATCTATTTATTTTGAGGGAGGATAGAAGGAAGGGATACTTTTCTGCCCATTCAGCCTCCAAACCAGCTCAGTGCTGGTGTGATGAAGGCAGAAAGGTGTGAGGGTGTAGCAGGAGACTAAGAACACAGTCACACATCTGAGGAAGATTAGTCACTGCACCAGCACACCGAAAGCATCAAGCTATGGCTTTTGGTAGAATGACAGACTCTGAATGAGAAATTACACAGAAGAAACTTGAAAGATTAATGAGAAATAAAACCCACTGATTTTCCAGCCATGTCATTAGCAGAACACACTAATACTCTGGATAACATTTTGGAAAAAATTACTCTATCAATTTGCTCAGAACCAAGGAAGACAAAGTCTGAATTTCATTCCACACATCCATCAAAGCTATTGTAACCTCAGATGGCTCTCTATGTCAGATTATCTGCTTTTCTTTTCCAAAGCTTTATTGGTCTTACCACAATTATTTCAATATTTCATTTCCACAGGAATTAATTTTTAACTGCAATACAATCCAGCCTGTTGCAGAGAGATTGCTCTAGGTGAAGTTGTTTTCCTGGCACGCTACACGATGTGTTTGGCTATGACCAGCCTGGTGTCTGGACCTCTGCCTGCAGGCACCAAGAGGTGCTGATGCTGCAGCCGATAATCTCTTTCAGGAAAGGTATTTGCCCTCAGCCAGCGCTTAGAAGTTAAGGGGAAGAACACACTTCTGCTTACACACTGGTGAGAGCCTGTTGTGCTGCTGTGGAGACAGATGCAGCTCAAGGCTTCTTCAGGCTGGAGGAAGTGGCATTATGTAGCTTCACTGCTTTCCCTTCTCAGCCCCCTGCTCTGTTTTGAGTGTGGTACCCACCTCCACATAACCCCAAGGCTCTTCCTGTAGCACTCTTCTGATGTCTCCCCCTGCCCTTCCTCCAGGCACATCAGCCCTATACATATGCATTCTGCAAGCTACACCTACTCCCAAATCTCTTGTCTCTTTCTACTCTTCCATATCTCCTATTCCTCACACTCTTAGCTGCCTGTGTGACCTTACATCAGAGCTCATTTCCCCTTTTAATCCCAACACTGCTAACTTCTCACCAATCTTCCATCCTCAAAGCCTTTCCTTGGAGCTCTATTTCAGCTTTCAGAAGGCAGTTTCACTGATTTTCCCATCGCCAGTAGCAACATCCAGTCTTCTGAAACCTATTCCCTTATTCCAATGGATTTCTTCAAATATAGTGTTTTGGATGCCATAGGTCTTAGTTCCCACTATTTTTGTTAAACTTGCTCCAAGGAATGATATTCTTTTACTATTACTTTCTTACCAGTGAAGTCGTTCCTTCATGCTTATATTCACTTTAAAAATACCCAAATTCACAACTGTGTTATTTGTTGAGGCTCATTTTATTAGCAACAGAATTTTAATCTGCTTTAAATAACAAATATGACAGGAAGCCTGTAATGTTCTTTTGCAGGTCCTATCTCACTAACCTAAGTTGGAAGGCAGTTCCAAGACTGGCATTAGAGCTGCATTTCAGGCACTTCAGCTGACTCCCTTTGTGATGGTTCTCAGAGGAGAGGTATCAAAGGGGACAGCTCAATGACTCTTTCTGCTTTTAAGTGGAAAAAAGCAGAGTACAATCCCAAGGTTTTTTTCCCTGACAATGTCTAGGAGAATGTCTGAAAACTTTTTGGGAACTGAAACAAGAATTTTCCAGCAGTGGAGACTGTGGGAAAGGATTATCCTCAGTGAGGTTGCTTTAAATCCTGTATCACTCTAAAAGCTCCTATTTCTATTCTTTGTTCTTATTTCTATTTCAAAGTTCTTTCGATGTGCACTCTCTTGGGGTCAAGCACGTATCCCCTGAGAAATCTGGGGGTGGAAAGACAAGAAAATTTCAGGAAATCTCTTACTTAGACTCTATTTATCATTGTTGAATTTGAGTATTTCTCCAGAGAGAAGAAAACGAAGCATTTGGAAATATGTTCTTTTTCTGCCACTGTTTATGTTGCAGTAAAAAGCTTTTTATCCATGCCTACTAGAACAGTGACCAAACGGTATCTTCTCAAGGGAAGTGACACTTCAGAAAGGGTGCTTTGGTCTGCAGCTGCCATTCTTTTACACAGCAGTAAATACACATCGGGCTTCTCAGAAAACATAGTAATACCAAGCACAACTTTTTGATTCTTTTTTTCTGCTTCATAACTTATTCATAACCAGGTTGTCTTTTCTTGTTGTTTGGCTCTTTCTGACTGACTTTTGGAGACATGCCATTATTAATTTCACTTGCTTGGATAAGGTTTGAAACAAGTTCTTTCCATGTTACTAAATATTTAGACCATTCTGAAACTTCTATTGAAAAGCACAAGAAACATTTTTAGATAAAGCCCTTTCAGTTCCAAATTGTCTTGGATGGAGGCCAGATACATTTTTTTTCTTCTGAGGGAGATCTTCAGTGGATTACCCAGAGCTTGAGAGTCCTTCTTTTAAAGATTTATAACTCCTAATAAAAGATTCACTCACCTTTAAGGTACTGTCAGCTATTCTCTGGTGCTTCTTTGAAGCAAATTAGGCATTTAGGATTGCAAATGCGCAGTGTAACCTCTCAAAAATAACACAACCTAAAACCTGGGATTGTCTGCATTGTAATGAAAGCATTGAAAGTGATACTTAAGAGTTCAAAGAAAGGTAGGATACCTTTAAGAATACACGATCTATTATGCAGACCTAAAGGAAGGTCTCTTTATACTTAGAGATGCCATCCAAGATGCTCCCATTACAAATTCATGCAGCTAATACTACAAACAGACAAACAAACAGACAAACAAACAAACAAATACAAGAAGTTATAGCTTAAAAAGGGAGGAGAAAGAAGACCTGGAGAATTACAGATGATCAAGCCTTCCCTCTGTTCTTGGGAAGATCATGGAGCAGATCTTCATGGAAGCAATGTTAAAGCATATGCAAGACAAGAAGGTGATCCTAGCATGGCTTCACTAGAGGAAAATCATGCCTGCCCACTCTGGTGGCTTTTTATGATGGAGTGACTGCAACACTCCATAAGGTCAACAAATGGAGAGATGTCATATACCTGGACTTCAATAAAACCTTCAAGATGGTCTTACATGACATCCTTATCTCTCTAGATTGGAGTGACATGGATTTGATGAATCAGCTATTCAGTGGATAGACAATTGGTTGGGTATGCACAGCCAGAGAGCTGTGGTCAATGGCTCTGTGTCCAGGTGGCGGTAGCTGACAAGTGGTGTCCCTCAGGGCTCTGTCCTTGGACCGATACTCTTCAATGTCTTCATCAGTGACACGAAACAGTGGGTTCGAGAGCACCCTTAGCAAATTTCCAGATGGCACTAAGCTGAGGTGAGGTTGGCACAACAGAAGGATGGGATGCCATCCAGAGGGACCTGGAGAAGCTTGAGAAGTGGGCCCAAGAGGACCAAGTTGAACAAGTCCAAGTGCAACTGGGTCAGGGAAATCCCAGAGATGAGCACAGACTGGGAGAGGAATTCATTGAGAGCAGCCCGGATGAGAAGGACTTGGGGGTTCTCATGGATGAAAAGCTGGACATGAGCTGACAACGTGCACTCACAGTCCAGAAAATCAACTGCATCCTGGGCTGCTTCCAAACAGGTCAAGGGAGGGGATTCTCCCCCTCTACTCTGCCCTCATGAGATCCCACCCGGAGTACTGTGCTCAGGTCTGGGGTCCTCAGTACAACAAAGACATGGACCTGTTAGAGTGAGTCCAGAGGGCGTCCAAGAACAAGGTCAGAGGGATGAAGTTCCTCTCCTATGAGGAAAGACTGAGAAAATCGGGGTTGTTCAATCTCAAAAAGAGAAGGCCCTGGTGAGACCTCATTGCAGTCTTCTAGTAATTAAAGGAGCCCTATAAAAGAAGGGGAGCAAGTGTTTACACAGGCATAAAGGGATAAGACAAGGGGAAGGGTTTTAAACTAGAAGGCAAGAGATTTAGATTAGATGTTAGAGAGAAATTCTTTACTCAGAGGGTAATGAGGCACTGGAGTTACAGATGTCCCATTCCTGCAAGTGTTCAAGGCCAGGTTGGGTGGGGCTTTGAGCAACCTGGTCTGGTGGAAGGTGTCCCTGCCCATGCTAGGGAGGTTGGAATTAGATGATCTTTAAGGTCCCTTCCATTTCAGTGCAAACCAGCCTATGATTCTACCTGCCCAAGCATCTACAGGAAAGGATATCATAAACAGGAATTTCCTTTGTTCCTGAATGGGTCAACTAATGGGTTTTATATTAATTCATGATTGATTTTTCAAAGATGTCCCTATTCTTTTTTCTTTGTCTACCTTGTTCTTTTCATTCTTCTCCTTATCCATACAATATAAAACTGTCACATGAAAGAGTTGCACAGCTTCGAGCATTTAGATGGAAAAAATATAAAGCGATCACAGTTTATTTGTTCAGCTCACCTCCACTAGTGGGTTTTTTGATTTTCTCAGGTTTTTTGTACTCTCCATCAGCAATATTACCTACTGCATAACACACGTAGCAAACTCCCAATTAAATGATTGGCTCTGCACAGGTGTCCTTGATCAGCACAGATTTACCTATCAGATTCCAGATAACATTGAAGAGATGCCAAAAGAGGCGGTTTTACAAGCAGTGATTTTCTTGCCTTTTTTCCATTCGGAAGATAGCTTTAAATCGCATTTTCATCATTAATGAGCTTTTTCCATAATGATTTTTTTCCTGGACTAAGGGAGGAAAATTCTGGGTTTTTTTTCTGCCAGAAACCAGTGATGGTCTTCACCAGTGACCAAACACATTGGTTTGCCTGATGTAACTGCTGCATCAGCTGTTGCTAAGATAGGCACCACTTCAGTGGCAAGGAGAAAACCCCAGACAATCTCCAATACACTTCCTCTCAACCAAACCCTATTTGTCAGATATCTTTTAGAAAGCATTCCCACTTGGTGTAGCATTTTGAAGAAAGATTAATACTTCTCCCCTTCTGCTTATGTTACTGAATCTAGAGCATTGGGTCCACTTTGTAGACTGGAAATTCTCAAGGGGGAGAACTGTTCAACCTCTGCCCAGCAGTGACTATAAATCTCTGGACAAATGAGTCAACTGAATGTTTCAAGAGTCTCCTCTTCAAAGCCATTTCAAGATAGATTTGGCAACCAATTATAACAGAAATAGCAAGATAAACCCAAAGATCTTGAGAAGGGCTTCTGGTGGACACTTGACTAGAAAAATAAATAAAAAGGAAGATTTTTATGGACATTAGTTCTGTCACCAGAAGGAAGATTTTTATGGACATTAGTTCTAGACATTTTTCTGTTCCTTTCAAATTCAGACTATCTGTTGATAACATGCATTCACAGATCAAGTGTGACAGAACACCAAAGCTAAGGAATCTTACTCTTCCCATTTGTGATACTGCACAAACTTTCAGAGACAACTTCAATTAAGAGCATGCCCAGCACAGTTTAGAAGAGCTGAGCTAATCTGTGTTTGCTGAAATGATCACTCAGGAACAGTTCCATTGTTTGAAGGCTATTCAGAACAGACTGCTTCAGGCTCTGTCCCTTTATGTATTATTCACTTTCTTCAACAACTTTGTATGCAATGGTCAGGAAGACATGTCAGTTGTCCTTCCAAGACTGTGTTAAGTTTCCCATGCCTAGATGAAATAGCACAAGGGACAGTCTCTTATATTAGAATATTATTTTAATTGTGCTTAGACAGAAACTCAGCAGGACATGACTGATGAATTTTTGGGATTAAACACATACATGGGGAACTGCAGACCACAGTGGATTCTTGCTAACATATTTGTGTTTTGGGAGAAGTCACTGAAGTCTACCATAAATTGCCCACAGGGCATTCATGGAGGGAAATTCAAAGTTGAGTACTATGACTCTTTCTGAAGTTTAGATTAATCTAAGGAGCTGAACTACTTTCCCCCCCCCCCCCCCCCAAACTTTCTAAATCCACATGTGCACAGACAGCATACAAGAACTTGTGACCTAAAGGTGAACATTTTTCAATGCATTGGTTGTCTAAGACAGCGGTGGGACGTGATGATCTTAAAGGTCTTTTCCAACCTAAACAAGTCTATGATTCTGTGAATGCAGGCTTTCAGGCAGATTTATCACTGAACTCCTCTAGAGGGCACTTAAAACAATCATCAGTTTTAGGAAGACTTGTTTGCATCCACCCTGTTATGAACCAGATGCTGATTATCCAGAAATTAACTATCTGCTGTCTCATACAGCAGTTAAAGGTATGTTAGATGGAAACACACATGAGTACAAATTCCAAGTAAAATAGGAAGCTGTGAGAATTACTTTTACAACAGAGAACTTCACAAAAAGGTAAATTTTCCAAGTGTTTAGGATTCAGTTTTTACCGGCAGTGAATGAAGTCAGGAACGGGATTATGCTGGCTAAAAGATGCTGCGTCAAGATTCATGCAAATTTCTACATTGTCTCCAGCCATGATTCGTACTGCAGCTTTATTTTCATCCTCAAATGTCTGTCTTTGCAAGGATGCACACAGAAGCAGCATGAAGTCATCTAGGAGAAAGCAGTGATTACAAGGAAAAATTCAGTCATCAACACAGGTGTAAGGAGAGTTGTGATATAATGTAGTTACCAGACTGTTTTCTCCACACTTTGAACCTTCAAGGCCGAGTGGTTTTCAATGCATTTAACTCTGATTTGAAATTTATTAATGTATTTAGGTTTTTTACCTGCTATTTTCAATGACTTTTATAGAAGAAACAGGAGAAATAAATGAGAAAAGGGGAAATAATTAACACATTTTGATGTTGAATTACTAAAAATGGGGTACAGGAAAAGCAGATACAAAATTTACTAATTCTGTGAATTTTTCTACTACATTCAAAGCCATACTTAGGATTCAATCTCCAAGAAAATATGTCATCTTGCTACTGGAGAGTAAATGAAAGGCTGGCTTCAAATTCCACTGTACAGATGTTTCAAGCAGAGGACACAGAAACACTTCGTGACTATGTGCTAAAATACTTACACACAAGGAAGACAGGGTTTGGTCTCACAATGAAGTCTGGAAAGTATAACCACTTTATGATGTTGGAGTTGAAGTTGGCATTACCACTTCTCCATGGATAGTCTGTGTGACAGAAGCATGCAAAAATTCAATCAGTACCTTGTAACAATTACTTAATCCTTTTCTTCTGAATACTTACCAATTTTCCAGCACTTTTCTGTAAAACCAAACAGTAGTAATTTTCTATAAAGTGTGAGTGTCCTTACCTTTACAAGGAGCAGGTGGGATGCCAATGCAAAGGAAGTACTGGAATGTAATGATACATGCTAGAAAACAGCAATATTTTGGCCAGATCTCTGCAATAGCTTTTCTTCTACGTCGATACAACACAGCAATCAGCCAGAAGGCATGAATCATTGCATAAAAATCCATTCTCTGACCAATTACATTCACTGATAGAAGAAAACAGGTCTGGAAACAAAATAAAGAAATGTAAGCAACATTTGCAACCTGATGGCTGGTCAGTGCAGCAATGATAAATTATTGTGGATCCTGACACAATGTCTGGGACCGTGCTGAGCCTGACTGCAGGAACACTGTGCAAACCGACACGCTCTGACAGCAACTTCTGCCACTCCACCCAAACACCCAAACTTTTAATATTCTGTCTAGAGCAGATTTCCATTATGTGTACCTAAAGACACAGAAAGGAAAGAGACTTGTCACAATAGCTGACATGCAAAATGTTTAATTGGTGTCAAGCAAAGCACATATTACACAGCCATACATTTTGATAGGACTTACAGACATGGAAAAGACCAGGAATTACTAAGATCAGTAACAACTAAAATGTTTCCTTGTGTGAGAAATGGACAAAAGGAAAATGGATTTAGGTCATACAGCTTCTATTGTTGATAGACAAATCCAGTAATTTCCGGTAAGACAGCTTTAGTTCTCCATTATTCTAAAGGTTCTGCATTCCAGCATTTCTGTTTTCTGGCTCCATTGAAAGCAGTCCCTTCACTCAGTACCATGAAACATGTTTTCAAACTTAGTGAACTCTTCATAGTGAATTATTTATTCAGTGCACTACTCTATTTTGATTAGGATGATCTTAAAATTATTTCCCAAAGGAAATAACTTGCTGGCTTCTTTTAATTTTCACTTGTTTTTTATCCTCAAACTGGCGGAGAATAGTTTACTCCATTTATCAGTAGCAAGTGGTGGTAGTGTTTAATAGATAAGTCAAGAGGATCATTATGATTAGATTTAGGATGCATTACTCTGGTAGTTGTCTTCAGATAGGCATAGAAATTTTTGAAAAATCACTATTTCTGCAAAGATGTTTTGAAAGTACATTTCATGTGCAACAAACAGACAAGATAAGGGACCAGAGATGACTAACACAAATGATGACTAAGAAGAATCTAGATGTCAAACAAAAAGTCAAAGCTAGTATTCAAAAATAGCACAATCAAAAGGTTTGGAACGATACCATAAAGAAAAGTAACACATAGTTATTTACCTCCAAACCAAACTTGTAGAAGAAGTAGTTTATGAAATACTTGACACAGTTCACCAGTCCATCATCCAGATGTGCTCTTGTAATATCATGAAAAATGGTTTTAGTCACAGGTGCAGTAAGGTTGTTTCGACATCTGTAGTATTCTTGATGACGGTAGATTGTAACTTCAAAAGCCAGAATAGCCAGCATCAGCAAGTTATTCTATGGCAGACAAAATCAGAAGAATATTAAATAAAAGTCAAAATCACAAGAAGCTCTAAAATTTTCTGATAAGCATAAACCCATTAATACTCAAATTGATGTTACCACTGAGTACTTCTGCACTCCAGAATGCACTGGCACCTATTCCCAGTTACTGTCATTGAAACAACCTAAGGTTCCTACCAATTCTTGGATTTTGATGAATCATACAGACATCCAGAAGACACATATGAAGACACTCATTAAAAATAGTACAATGAACACTAGCTGTGGAAAAGAAGTGGAGGGAAAAGGCATTGACCCATCCATGTGCCCTCTCGTATTTCATAGCTTCTCTTAAGGTATCATGCTTTGTTTGGCAGGAGATAGAAAATACACATATACATGAAAGTCATTTGCAGGAGTTTAGCTGTCAAGCACTAATGTCCCCAAATGAGCATGTTGGGTAGAGCAAATTTAACCTGGACACTCTTTTAAATGAACAGTCTATCTGCCAGTCTTTGCTCAAGCACAGCTCCTTCTGTTTCAAAGTCAGATTGATTAGGATGCAGTCTTGAGTAGCCACTCAAGAATTGAGTTTTTACTTAGCTCAGGAGGAAGATTTGCCCTATGCTCAACAGAAGACAGGTACTAACTAACTCCAAAAGCTGGTTAAAAAGCCCAGCTCAGAGAAAATCCCTCAAGGAAGCCATAACTGAAGCAGAAGTGGCTAACTCTAGATTTCTGTTCTCCAAGAAATATTTGGGACAAGAATCTCCTGAATCAGGTGCTACTGGGGTTTTTATGTTGTTCTGACAACCTTAAACTGTGTGTATAGAATTTTGAAGATCCTTTAAATTAATAAGAGATATGGTTTCCCCAGGACTCAACACATTCTCACTTTAAGTAAGGTTTTTTAATCAAGACAGGAATAATAAAATATTGCTCACAGGTATCAACCAAAAACAAGAAGAAAAACAAAAGACATCCATTTACTTGCATTTGAGTGAATGATTCTTTTAACTCATTACATTTTTTAAACTGTGGCTAAGGAATAAGCACTTAAAAAAATTAACTGCTTACAGCCACACTGTCACTCAGGGCAATTACTCCAATTAGACCCATCAGTCCTTTGGTACCTGAAAGCCATGTACCTCTTAATTACTTAGCGTTCTAAAATATCAGATTTCCTGAAGAGCTTTTAACAGATTATAGAGTCCAAAAGCCATACTTTTACATGAAAGATTATCTTAATTGGTACTGAATCCCTTCTGGAAATGTTCTGTGTAACAGATACAGTTTTCTGTTGCCCCTTTCCCTCTGTACTTCCCTATTATCAACGGCTTGCATTATTTTTTTTTTTTTTTGTGTGGCATCATTTATTTCAAAGACATTGCTACTTCCATCACAAATAAGAAAATATCTGAATACAGATAATTAAAGAAGTTACCCTTAAGTACACAAGAAGGGGTTTAGACTTTCTCAATCCAACCCACTCTGCAGGATCAACTGGCCCACTGTAGAGCACTGAGGTTTTGAGCTCTTCTAAGGTGACTTTGGTTTCATTCTCTCCTGGCTAAAAAGAAAATGCAACAGTTATAAAACATGACTTTAAGACTGCTTGGGGAGGGTATGATAATCAACAACAATACATCAGGTGAACTGTCATTTTCAGTACTTGATATGCTTCTTTTCGCTCTTCTTCTCTGAAGAAGACAGCAGTCAAACCTTTTTAATATGCATTTGTACTCACCAATGTACAGTTACTGGAAAAAGTCTTGGGATCAATAGATGAGAGCTGGTACAACATTTTGCAGACAATAATCACACATGTCCAAACAGTGCAGATACTTGATGCCAGTGGGCGAAACTGAGCATATGGCAAAGCAAGAGCCCAGGCAATTAAAAACACAAAGTTAAACAGAGACACCTGAAAACACAAAAACAGTACAGAAATTACATGAAGTAACAAAAGAACTAAGAAAGTTTGACCTTTTCCACAGTAGGTAAAAAAAAGAATCATTCAAAAGAAAGGGACATGTAGAAACTTTGAGGAAAATACTGGAAAAGAAAAATAAATTACAACAATACTCACAACAACACAAGCACAAAATGGTAAGTGAAGAAGGAAAAACTTTACAGTTGGTTTAGGAAAAAATTTACCACCTACATAATATTAATACTATTAGACCCACAAAACTCCATAGCTTCCTTGTCAACAGATGCGAAATACAAAGGACCACATGCAGCTTCTGCGGCTTTCGTACACACATGAAACAAAGAGATGTCACAGATCTGGGTGTCAGTGCAACTGACCTGCAACCTCACGACTTTTCCTCCACAAAAATATAAGAGAAAAAGGTGGGGTTTTTTTGTTTTTAGTAAATCCTGTCCTGCTACCCTGTTCAAGAAATGGCTATGTCACATAGAGAACTCACATTGCCCACTCCAAAGCGTTGCATCCTTTTACTTTAGGCATAGTTCCACATTCTTGTTTCTTAAGCAAATGAAGTTTAAGTAGTTTTCCTGTATGTACCTTCCCAGTTATTTTCTGCACCTTCTATCCCTGGATGGTGCCCACAGCAGGAGAGAGGTTATGTCTCTCAAAACCAAAGAATTAGACTAATAAAACTTTAATATGTGGACAAAAGAGGAGGGCTGAGATTCTTGAGACAGAGAGAATATGGAAGATGTCAAAGCAAGTTCTCAGCAGGTGACAAACCCAGCTGGATCCCATAATTTCAGTCAGGTCTGACAGGAGGAAGCCATCTCCCTGCACCTGGGTGTGCAACCTCATGGCAGATGTTGACAAGCCTCCAAGATGTGTAAGAGTTTTTGACAGTGGGTGTTTACTTGCCTCTTTCACTGTGACCCAGATGATGTAAGAGGAAACAATTTTGATGATGTGCAGCTCCAACAGCCACCACACGAAGACTTGCATCTTGTGAAAATACTCCAGGAATTTCAAAAACAGCACTGTAAGGCGGTCGATCACCAGATGCCACTTGTTCCTTAAGTCTGCAGGGATGTTCAAGCAGAATCATTGTGAGGACAAAACCAGAAGGTCTCTGTGAAATGGAATACTCCACTAAACAACAGTGAGCTTTCTGCTTCTCTTCTAAGCCTTAGACTAAGACAAGATGGAAGATAAAGGTATGGCTCGGTGGTTAACTCACTAAAAATGGGGTTGAAGCCCACTTAGCTATGGTGCTTTCCCTTCTGACCCACATTTAGTGGAAGGATTCCACACTTCAGAAGCAGCAGGGGTGACCTCCCTTGCCAATTTTGCTTTTATTTCCCTCTATCAGAGCTCCTTGAGGACTCTCGTCCTCCAGTATTTTTGGACCTAAGCTTAGACATCCCATTCAGGAACTAATTCCAGCCCTGGTCTTTTTCCAGCTCAGAAAACTAAAATTTTTTTGATGCTTGGAAGCTATGGACCCAGCCCATATTCATAAAACACAGACTACTACTACTACTCAGTAAGATTTTCAGCCAGCTTGGAAGAAATCCATGCACACTAGGACCTGGATTCTTGTCACATGGGTTTAGACAACTGTACTATAGACATCTTCAGATGTCAGAGTTATCTAAACCGCCTTGAAAACAGCACAGCCTCCTAGAGTGTGATCTGTGCCTTCACAGGACAGACATTTAGAACAAGCAAGGCAAACTGTAGTCTGGTCAAATATTTCTCTCAGTTGAAAAAGCTTAAGCAAGTGAAGATCCTGAAGCTGGGTGAAAGCATCTCTTCAAAGGGGTGTTTTGCTAAAAAAGCCATCCTCCCAAACACTACCCCAGTGAGCAAGCATGTGGCATCACCTATTACACATGAGGGTACATGAGGGTACATGACAATATATTTGCTGAACAGTGCTCTCTCAGTGATGACTTTGCTTGTGGGCTGGCCATAAAACTCTTTCACCTGTCTGGCACATATTAGTACATATTCTTCACACTCTATTCAGGTTTTCAGAAGCATTTTGGAGATTGGGACATATTAGTATAGATTCTTCACACAGTATTTAGGGTTTCAGAAGCATTTTGGAGATTAACAAGGATTTTGCATGCTGTGAGAACATTCTTACAGTTAACATCAGAGATGGAAACATTTGCAAGTGATACCAAAACACATCACTGTCTAAGCTGGTAAGAATGCAAAAGAGTTACCATCTTCTTTAAGTAATTATTTCAAATTATCACATTATTTTATACATAAAGTAAACCAATATGGTTGCTCCATACATATTTGTGTGAAGAACACATGCACATTCATGTGAAAAAGCAGACTTCTGGAACACATCACAACCAAATTCCATGTTTTTCCCTTTGCCTTTTTTCTCCAAACACAACTTAGAAAACCCTAATAAAAATGCTGAGTGATGTAAATTCCATGAGCACATAATTAAACTTGAGAAATTAGTCAATCTACAGAACTCTAAGCCGGCATGTGTTTTTACAGGCACAATGAGAGTATTTAAGGGAAGTATTTACAGAGTTAGATGTTCTCACTCATTCTTTCATTGCATTTATTTTCATTTGCAGTGTTGCATCATGCAAGATGTATCCAGGCAGTGCCAGTGAAGTGGAGCAGGCAGATAAGGTGCTTTCGTGAGCTCTGGCTAGCATGGCCAGGCACTACACACACAGGGAATAAAATACAGGCCTGACTGCATCCTCTGAAAGATGGCACAACACTGTGGAGTCTGCACATGTGAACATGTTTAATGTCAAAGCACTGGCCACATGGCTGCGTAAAAATTGTATCATTCCAGTAGAAATAAATGCATGTGCAGCTTAAAAATGGATCTGCTTGTGCTCTTTCCAAGCCCCACCACCTGCAGCTCCCCACTTCTCTGCTTGCATGTGTCACTGCACAGAGTAATGTCCACCTGCTGACCTCTGTCCCAAAGCCCTTCCAGCAAGCTGGCATGGCTGGAGTGCACCAGACTCCTCACCCCTCACAGATCGTATGAAATCTGACCAGTAAAGGTTTCCATGACCCATGAACACCCCTCTGAGGGCAGATGTTCCATCCAGAAAAGATAAGTAGTTTCAGCTGAGGTTTAAGCACTGGAACAGGCTGTCCAGGGAAGTGGTGGAGTCACCAGCCCTGAAGGTGTTTAAAAGATATATAGATGTGGCATTTAGGGACACAGTTTAGCAGTGGATGTTGCAGTGCTGGATTAATGACTGGACTTAATGATCTCAAGAGGTCTTTTCCAGCCTAAATGATTCTATAATTCCCTGGGGCAGCTAAGCCTGATGTGCTGCCATTTTGCCTTGACAAAGACCCTCTTCTATTTTTGTGTCACAGTCCTGTGAATATTGGCATGCGTAAGCAAATTTGTAGTAAGGCCCTTTCCAAAGAATACAGCTTCCTTGGGTGTTAAATGCTCTTCCCTGGTTTCACTTTTGGCTCATATTACAAACTGAGTTATAGTAATAATTCATTTTAGGAGTTCATATTAGCAATGTGAAGGATGACGATATAAGCTGTACCCATTTTTTATGTTCATCTGGCATCAATTGCACATTCCATATTCAGAAGTGAAAAATATGACACTAATGTGCACATAAATAATGAAGCAAAGCCATTGAGACTTCTGGGGAGGGGTGCCTTGAAATCATGCAGTATCAGATATTAAATATGTATGTGTATTACTTTCTTTGTTGTTAGGATATTTCACTCTAAAGAAGTTCTTGAGGTTTGGGGTTGCCTTCAAATAATTTAACCCAGACCACCTAGAAGAAAGAGGGAGGTTTTCTGATCATTTCTTCCTCTCGGCATCCTGCAGTATTTTCCCTGGACAAGCCTGTAGCCTGTTGAATAATTGACAAGTAGCCATCTGCTCAGCTCAGGCTCTTTGACACAGACTGCATGCAAAACTAGAAGAAAACCTGGTGATTGCAGTTAGCAGGGGTGACCAAGAACAAATCACCTGTTGACACTGTTAATTAAGGCTGAGGAAAGAAAAATTTGCATTCTGCAGAGCTTACCTGTCGTTTCTTCTTCCTCTGATTCATTGTCTTCATCATCATCATCATCATCATCTTCATCTTCTTTATCCTCATCCTCCTTCTCTTCTTCTTTTCCTTTTTTGACCCTCCCTTTCCCTCCCTCCCCCTCTGGCTCTTCCATTCTTTTCTCACCAGCCTCTTCCAGCATTTTATCCTCTTCCTTTTCTCTGCTGGCTGTTAAATTCATCATAGTTAAGTCAGGCAGGCTTCCATCTTGGTGCACCAGTCTGTTGGTAAATAGTAGCATGTCAGCAAACTGAGGAGTAATGACATCGCAGTCTTTTTCTTTTTCAAACTGTATAATTAGAAAAAAATAAACTGTTCATAGAAAATGCCTTAGAAGTAGAAAAGTTAATGATTCTGGTATTCTCTCCAAACACACACTGAAAATTGGGTTGTTGGAATGTATTAGTAACTACTTGTCACTCAGATACTAATGGTTAGTTAGTAATGAGTGGTATTGACACTTAAACTTGACATTTTCCCCACCGGAGAAAATGGTCAGAGTTTAAGATGTAGAAGCATGAAATGACATTATTTAAGAGGAAACATTTCATGACTTCATAGGGGACTTACTCATTTTGGTGGTTTGGTATTTTTTTCTTGAGGCTGCTCAAAGTAATTGGAACAGAAAGAAAAAGGGAGATGAGAACAGAGGGGTTACAGAAGAAGGTCATTGACAAATACGTCATGCTACATCACAAGTCATAAAGCATTCTCCTACTCCATCTGCAGAAGCCTTCTGATGCCAAGAGCATGCCATCGTGACATTCATGGGGTGCTTCTATAAAGGAACATGGAATTGCAGCACAGATGGAAAGGGGGCAACCTATTTACACCAGTGCTAAACGTGGTCAGTGCTGTACTGTGCTGTGAGTAACGTGGCTGAACCGTCACAAGTATCTGACCTATTGCTGTAAATTCATTTCCACCTTCTTCCAATTAAAAGATGCAGCTGGAAAGCCAAGGAATTTGGAAATTTTTTTCCAGCTATACGTTTGGGAACAAAGGAATGCAAGAATTCCATGGCTGCACCTTCAGAATATTTTATCATATCTGCCTTTGATAGTGCCATTCATTCTCTCTTTGCTATATCTCACAGAGAATTTTTCTTTAATTTCTAAATGTCTCTAACTAAATCTATCAGTAAGTTTCACACTACCAAAATTGGGATATGCCTTATTTAACACAGAAATGGTATTTCCCTAGTGCCACAGTGCATTCTTATTTCTGAGATTATTCAGTATATATATTACCTTTACTGAGAAAATAAACATTTTCTCATGGTTTTTCTTTTTCTGCCACAGCCATGCTGTTAGGACTCACCTCCCATAGTTGCAGAGAACCCAGTTCCCCTTTGAATATGACTTCTTGCAATAAAGTCTCCCTTTGGCAAGTGTATATCTATGTGATTAGGTCACTAAATATTTGGTTATGCTATTGAAATTACTACAGCATACTTTCAAGCACCTGTGAGACTGTTCTAATATGCTACAGTACCATCTCAGGGATTTGTTTTTCTTGATGTGAATTCTGGCCTATAACCATTTAGACAGGAAATTGTGCCAGTTTTAGGATTTTTACAGTCCAAGAAACTAAAAATCTAGATTCTTTTTCCTGATCATTAAAAATTAAGGCATTAGGCTAGTCAGTTAATGAGAAATTCAAACAAGCAGAATTATTTTTGAAACATTTGGGAGTTTCTTCAAGATGGAAACTCTGGTGTCTCAAATGAAGGAAAAACAACAGAAATCTGCCTAAAGCATCCTGAAGTAGAAATACCATGGCAATTGTTTAAAAGTAGAAGTGCTTTAAAATTTGAAGTTTAAAAAGACGTTCAAACACCAAAAAAACCCATGTAATAAAGTTTAATCACATTTTAGCCACATTCATTACTAAAATTCCTCATCATGGGTTGGGCAATGAACCTGAGTGTCTAATAACATGAAACACTCTTTTACTCAAGAATTTATTCAGTAGCTTTGGCTACTGAAAATAGAATCATAGAAAGATATAGGTTGGAAGGGACCCTAAAATCCCCACCCCTGCCCTGGGCAAGGACACCTTCCATTAGACCAGGTTGCTCATCCAACCTGGCCTTGAACACTGGGGCATCTAAAACCTCCGTGGACAATCTGTTCCAGGGTCTCATCACTCAACAGGAAAGAATTTCTTCCTAATATCTAATCTAAACTTCTCCTCTTTCAATTTGTACCCATTACTCCTTGTCCTGTCACTACAGTTCCAGACAAAGAGTCCCTCCCTGGCTTCCCTGTAGGGCCCCTGGGTACTGGAAGGCTGCTATGAGATCTCCAAACAACGTCCTCCAGTTGAACAGCCCCAGCTTTCTCAGCTGTCTTTGCAGGGCAGTTGCTCCAATCCTCTTATCAACTTTGTGCCTCTACTCTGGACTTGTTCCAACAGTTCCATGTCCTTCATTTTTTGGGGACCACAGAGCTGGATGCAGCCCTCCAGGTGGGGTCTCACCAGAGCAGAGTCACCTCCTTTGACCTGCTGGCCATACTCCCTTGGATGCAGCCCATGATTCCATGGGCTTTCTGGGCTGTGAATGCCTGCTACCGGCTCAGGGTGAGTCTTCATCAAGCATCACACCCAAGTCTGCCTCCTCAGACCCACTCCCAGTCACTCCTCTGCCCAACCCACTGGTGTGTCTGGGATTGCCACGACCCAGGCGTAGGACCCTGCACTTTGCTTGGTTGACCCTCATGAGGTTTGCATGGGTTCACCCCTCAAGTGTGTCAAGGTCCTTCTGGATGCCATCCCTTCACTCCAGTGTGCTGACAGCACCCCACAGCCTGGTGTCATCAGCCAGCTTGCTGAGGGTGCCCTCGATCCCACTGTCCATGTCACCAACAAAGACGTTGGAACAGTCTTGGCCCTACCCACTACTGACAGCACTCCTCACTGGTCCCCACATGAACAATGAGCCATTGATCACAATTCTGGGCGTGGCCATCCAGCCAGTTCTTCATCCACCAATTGGTCCATCCATCAAATCCATGTCTCTCCAGTCCGGAGACAAGGATGTCATACGGCACAGTGTCAAATGCTTTGCGTAAGTCCAGGCAGACAATGTCAGTTGCTCTGCCCCTATTTATCAATGCTGCAGCCCCATCATAGAAGGTCATCAAATTTGTCAGGCATGATTTGCCCTTAGTAAAGCCATACTGGCTGTTACCAATCATCTCTTTCAGGGCTCTTTGATTATTTTCATATCTGAGTCATGGATTAGCTAGCATATACACTAACAGGATATTCAAGTATCTATAAAGTGACTAAATATCAATGCTCCCTAAAAGGACATAACTAACTTATATTTACCTAAAACTCTAATAAAGTACTAATAGGGGGGTCACGTATAAGGAAGAGAGAATGAATTTTCACTTCAGTTAAAATGTTAAGGAGATGCCTGGTTACTATAAACCATCAGAGCCCATTTAAAAGGCAGTGCATCATGAAATGAAAGTAACTATATAATCAAACAGGCTTTGTGTATATGCAGTTGCATTGATTTTTATGAGGTATCTTCCCAACTGACTTTTATAATGGAAAAATCTATATTCATACTAGTGTAAATCAAGGACTTAATGACTTACCTCAGTGTAAATTGCACAGAAACACAATAACCCTATAGGATTTTGTATGAGTGGACTCATCTTTCTCTTATTCATTTAATTCCCATTCATATTCAGGAGATCTGGGAGGTGATTGGATTACACAGATGGGCACATGCAATATATATACCCGATAAAGTCTCAGTATGAGTTTAATTTTCAGTAGGCTTAGTTTTATTGGCATCAGTAGGCTTGAGCATTGGATCATATGCTTAGGAGATCCAAGGCTAGATAAAAAGCCCCGCCCACTGGAAAGTTAGCCTACTTGGAATCTTTCTTCCAAATCTTCCTTATGTATTGCCAGGGTTGTTTTTCTTTTTTTTTTTTTCTTCACTACAAGATCACATCATACTGTAACAGACAACACTGAGATATTAAGATATAAAAATTTCACTAATTTAGAATTTTTAAACAAGCTACCCATACATCTTCACAGCTAGTGAGACATTGCTGGAAGCCACATACCAGTGGGAAATTATCCAAAATAACATAAAGTATTGTGTCTGATACTTAGAAGAGAAACAACTAAATAGTAAGGCAGGTAGGCGACAAGCCTTGAAGGTACAGCCACTAGTGTTTTTAGCTTCTTACCCCCAGGTACATTAAATAGGATATCAATAATGAGAAGTATACCAGTAGATCCAGTTTTCAGCAACAAAGCAATTTGAGTGGCAATAAACAATTTGAGTGGCCATTCCCTTAAATACAGGCTTTCCGTAGACCAGAATTCCAGCTCTGGTGAACTTTTAAGAATGGTGACCCCATCTACATGATGACATTTGAAGAATGAGTGTGAGGAGCAGGTAGTCACACATATCTAAACAAGGGATTTTCTTGTTTTTTGTGTTTATATTCAGTAGTGACAACTAATTAGGAAATCTTTCTATTCTCAGAGATGATTAAACAATAGCCCATATTTATTCCAGTCAAATATTTAGAAAGAAATCTAATTCATAGAACAGTTTTCAAGATGCCTTTTATAAACGGATGATGATGATGGCAGTTTTTCTGGTTTGGATCCTGCAGCACCCAACTCAGCCTCAGCATGCAGTGGTTTCAGTGTTCCCTTTCCAACTCTGAAATTTCAGTCTGTACAAACTCATAAGACATATCACAAATTTAATTGAACGGGCCCTCAAATTCCCTTTTTTACTTGCTTAGAGGAAGACAGGGATGTGCATCTGTGTGTGTGTGTGTATAGAGGCGCATGCAGGCATGCATCTTTCCATGCACAAACAAAGGGTAGATAAACGAGCCTCCTCAACCAAATCTATTGTCTGCAGCCAATTACAAATAGCACCAATTATTCCTGCATTGAGGCGTGGGCAAAGTTTATGAGAATTCTCAGCTGGGAGAAGAAACTCACAATGCATAAATATGCAGAAGAGATGTATTGAGTGCTTCCTCAGCTTTAGGAAACTGCAATACCTGAACAATGTTATCTCCCTGCTTACTTAATAGTACTGCGTAGCAAGAACATACTTTGCTTTAAGGCAACTAAGTAATAAAAGAAAACCAACGTATATCGGTTTTAAAGGAAAGGAAGAATTGAAGTACCCACCTATTAATTATTAGATATACACGGCCATTGACTTTGGCATGGCTATGAGGTGGGAGATGAAAGCAGAAGATGAAAATGGGAAATGAATTAGAGAGAGAAAAGAAAACCATTAAATAGGAATGAACGCACTTTCCTGTCCACCAATGTGTTATGACACATTGCCATAACAAAGCACACTCTGAAATCTTAACATACACCATGCAGTGAAAAGTTTAGGAAGCTTCTAAACGCAACTCCTAGACATTTAGATCCTATACAACTTCAGTCAGAACTACAGGTAATTTTCAGAGGCCCCAAAATGTGAGAATAGCCTTTACTGCTTTACTTTAAATAAGCCTTAGAATACCACCATTAAAAAAAAAAATCCTTTAAAAAAAATATGTAAAGGTAATTATGGCAGGACATCATATCAGAGAAATTTTCTACCTCACAGCCTTTATCTCTGCCATCCCACAATTCAGGGTAAAGCAAGGAAATGGGCTTGGAAAGTCCTAATCAGAGAATTTTTCTTTCTCTTGCAGATGTAAAACTGAGACACTCTGTTCCGACACCTTTATAAATAGTGAGAAGTGCCTCACTCTGCCAATTTGTGCACCAGTTTCTGTGCCCTCTCTTTGCAGCTGGCAGAGCTTTACTCTTGAACTCACTCCGCAAACTTTGCTCATGTGAAGTAGCATTTTAATAAATGAACATCCTCAGCAATTTTAACAGGACTCTTCAGTTAGACACAACTGCAGTACCATAATCATACACGGCAGTTCAAGGGCAGATGGAAAAATGGAACGTGCTTTCTTTATTACTTTCATTCACCTCTCACCTGCTGTGATTATTTTAAGAATTTCACTATTAAAAGGACTGAGTTCTGTCTTCTTACTCAAAATGAAGGTTCAGTTCCTTTATTGAAATTTTTTTTGTTGCAAAAGATGCAATACGAAAGGAGTTTAGGAAGGTAAACCAGTTGTTAAGTGAATGTTAGTGTCTTCAAAGCAAAAAGGAAAATGAAGGTTTAGTAGCTTTGTGAGAAAATTACACATATATATGAATTTTTAATCTGTGTTTTAATTGCCCCTGCAACTTATATTTATTGCTAGCATTACTGTTAAGCTGACGTTGGTTGTTGTATTAGCTCTTATCCAGCTTTATGCATCATTGATACAAATGTCAGCTGAGTTCTCATCATGAAGCTTTGAACTGTAAAGTGGGCTGATGCTCAGTACTGATTTATTGCATCAAGGGAAGAAAAGAGCAGGATTTTCAAATGCCAGGCAATGTTAATAGGAGTACAAACCTAGAAAACTGTTCTGATTTGAGTATTGGTCATAATAGTTAAAATTTCTCAGGAGGAACAAATGATGTATGTGGCATTTTTGATTTTGAAAGTGCTGCAAAATGGCATATAAAGCACATAGGCCATACTTACCAGTTAAAAATATCTAGCTAATTATGACTGCTGAATACAATGAAGTACACATTTAGACTTAAAAAAATAGCATTCTAATAGCAAGACAAAAAGCTGATGACATCACATGATCCTCCTCATCTGTCACTTTAATAAAAAGCCTGGCATGACAATGAACGTCTACTTTCAATGTGGTATCTCAAGGCTACTTATTCTTGGCAAAAATGTTTGCTCTTGTTGCATTTAAAACATTTTCTGTCTTTCCTATCAGTGGTTCCATCGTTTGGGAACAATGCGACTTTAGACACAGTGATCCTCTTCATGTCAACTTTTGAAAAGCTGTATAATATTATGGTATCTTTCGTGTAATAGAAAGATTTTTAAGTAGTATTTTCACAGGCAAAGTGAACTCATCAAAATCCTGTGAGTGCTTCAGGAGTTTTTTTGTTTTTATTTTGTGCCTTTTGGTTCACACTAGAAGACAGGTGGAAACTTCCAATGTTACTCAGCACCAGTGCAAGCTTTGGGCTACAAGAGAGCTTGTGGAGTTACTGTGAACTGTAAAGCATTCCCCCAAATGCCTCAGCCCAGGAACAACCCCATTTCAGCTCAGACACCTGTCTGAGCTCTGTTTTCAGGATGTGGCCAATTCAGAGATGTTAACATGTACCTTTGCTGCACAGGAAGTCTGCTATGGGCAAGGGAAGTTTGCTCACAGGCCATTACGAAAGGGCCCTTGAATCTACCATCACATTTAGCAATTCGAGAAGAGCAAAGAAGAGTTATTAGACAAACAGACATTTAAAAGGTAAGTTTAAAAACCCCCACAACTTTATCAGGATTTTTTTTCAAATTTGATCTGTTCTGGTCTTAGAAATTATTTAAATACAGAAACTGGAAGCATTCCATAAAAGTAGATCTTATTCTCATGGCACAAACAAACTTGTACAACATACTGTGAGGTAGCTTCACATCAAATTGAATGCATGAAAAGTATCTGAAATGCTTTTGTAAAGCTTGCATAATGTAGAACATAATTCTCTGTTAGGTAAATGCACTTTTTTAAAGTCCTCATTCATAGTAGTGCAGCTGAGATATACTCAACACTAGACACTAGACAGATAAACATTCTACAAGTTGGGTCTAAATTAATTGCTTTCTTCAAAGAATGACGGTAGTTTTCATTGCATAATATGACACTATGTACAACAAAACCATTTCTCTCTCTTATACTCCTGGCTTGGGATCCTAGGCCAGATTGGTTTTTATGCAGGAAAATATGTAAGAATTGAACACTGGAAAAGTGATGTCCCAGATTCATGAAAAAATGCTAATGAACTTCTGGATGAAATCACCAAATGTCTAGCATAGCCAAGGGTCAGTACTATGAAAAGTAACCACAAATTTGGTCTTTTTCCATTTCTGAAGTTCAACTTTAAAAAAAGGCCTAACTGTTCAATGCAAATGTGGTATTTTCCAAACATCTCCCACTCCTCATGTGGCCCTCAAAATGGATGTTGAAAAAAAGAGAAGTGACCCAAATTAAAAACTGTGTTTCTTATTACTGACAGGCACACATACAAAAAGGCACACGTAACAATTAAGCACCTAACACCCATTGAAGGTCAAAGCCAATAAGATAAATACATAAATGCCATTAGCACCTTTAAAAATGTACCCCCAAATGAAAAAGTTCAGTGTGTAGGGGAAAATGGGGGGAGACACTTTGGTGGTAGTGGGGTGCTGGATACTGTGCACCTTCATTTTAAGCCAGGTGGTCATAGCAAAGGCAAATAACATCTACTGAAAAGTGAGCATTACAACACAGTCAGTAACAGAATTTTCATACAGATAATCAATAATTCCATTTACTTTGTTTCTTTACCTGTAAATAGTGTTGTCCTGTTTGCTGGTTACAGCTTTTAAATCAGTGATCTGGAGAAACTGATCATGGAAATAGTGAAGGTGTAAGATACACACCAGTAGGAAGGAGGTGGGAATAAATATGCGTGTGAATAGATCAGCCACAGTAAACTGTTTTAAGCCAAGGTCCTCTAGCCTGGAAAAAAAAAAGCAAGCCACTAAGCCATCTTTTTGCACAAAATATTCTTCTTGTCATGAGACATTATTACAAATCATTTGCAATAGGAAATAAGGGGATGCTACTAGTTACACGGTTTTGGTTTTTAAAATTTTCCTAAACTAGTTAGTCTTACGATGGAAGCATCTTGTGTTTGGACTCAGTAATGTAGAGAGGTACTTGTAAAAGTACAGTCAAAAGAACAAACCCTGCCACAGATCGCTTGAATCAGATGAGTTTTTCCTGACTGAAAGTCCTGCACTGGAGATCCACTCTTATTGCATGCACTTTCTCAGGTAAGCTCCTCTTGAGAGATGCCCAACTCATCATAAGGATGAAGAAACTCAGCCCTCCTCATTAGCAGGAGAACAGGTCCACCTTCTTCAGCTCCAAACATCCTGCAGATCTACCCTTAATCTTTCCCTGGATCTTGTTCCTATGGCCAAAGTGGTGAAGAGAAATATTGGCATTGTATTGCAAACCAAAGAAATCCAGAGGTCTTGGCAGATGATGGGAGAAAACGCGACTCTTTGAGCCCCTCTCTTGGCCTTGCTCATTTCTGTGGCTACCCCAATAAATCTATGGCTTAAGAATTGAGTGCCTAAAGTTAGTTACACCTGAGAATGGCCTCATGACATTTTTCTCCCATAAGAAGGAAGACTACTCTCAGATCCCTTCCATCACACTGAACTCAGAGAGCCAAAGAAAAAAAAAAGTTAATCAAAACCACTTACTTCTTTTCATCCAGGCCTGTCATGTTCTTCCACAACCCAGGGAATGACTCAAATTGGTATGTGTAGATGAAAATAAGTACCAACATTGTGTAAACAACCACTGACATCCAGAAATACTTTAAAATCTTTCTCCACCATTCATAGTGTACCTGAAAATCACACACTAAAGATGCTGACACAAGCCGAAGGCAAAGACACTGACAGAAATATTGACAACATTGTACTGTCAAACAAGGTTGAAGGACACTATTTTTCCTTGCTGGCCTGAAGTAAGCAATGATTACCCAGCAGCAGCTGTGGATCTTTGAGATACAGGTTTTACTCCTGATGCAAATGCATTTTAGTAAAGACTTCTCTGCAAAAATGCCTGATGGGACATGGGCCACAGACAAAAAGTCAGGGACAACTTCAGTCACCTAATTTCATCACCATTAGGAGATGAAAGTCCCAGAGAGAGGGACTCCATGCTCATTGGGGTGTGGAAGCTGTGTGGACCAGCTGCCACAAAAACTGGTGGCTATGTAGAATGTGCACAGACTCAGAATTTTCCACTAAGATTCCAAAGCTCATGGTGAAGTGGCATGCCAGAGCAGAGGGGTGCATTGTGTCTAATTTATGTGAACTTTGCCTGTCACTATAACAAAAAAAATGTGAAAATTAGTCTTATCCCCTTCAAATGGTCTTATTCTGTTGTGTCTAACTAAAGAATACTGTTTATGAATTCTATTTGGAGCTACTTTATTACCAAACTAAAAGTACAAGCAATACTATTCAAGGATAAAATTCAGTTAACACAGTTCTCACTTACCTGATAGAGGGCCACACAGAAGAGGAACAGTACCATATAGATGATTTTGTACATGACAATTCTACCCTCAAAGCTGACAAAGAAGAACATGCCCCCACAGACGTAAATCCAGTACTTGATTAACATAGCCATCACCAGCTTCCCCAAGACTTTCATAATATCCTGTTCATCCTCCTCCTCTCCCTCCTCCTCCTCTTCCTTCTCCTCTTCCTGTTCTTCTGACACTTCTCCCTCTTGCGATTCCTCTTCTGCAAATACAGAGTCACATTTGGCCTGTCCGTTCTGGGGACTTTGAGTAAGAATTTAAATGGGTGGAAAGTAAAATCTCTGCACACAACACAGAAACTTAAAACATAATAATTCACAAGAGACTGTAATTCCTAATCAGCCATGCCTCCACAGCAAGGAGAAGGGTTTCAATTTCATATGACCTTATTAAACCTGCTGCTGGAGCCATATGGCACATGGCTATACATCCTTACCAGACACCCCTCTTCCCTTTGTCTGAAATGCCAGCAGTTGCAGCAGAAAATTAGAGCCTAAGGGTTGCATAATAGATAATACCCAAAACACTTTCCATGGCAATGCTTATACTCTCAAGTAAGCAACCTTTTAAACTGGAAAACAAAGAAACCACCAGCACCACCAGAAACCTCTCATCTTGAGTTTAAACTCTCATCTTGAGTTTGAACCTCTCGGCTTGAGTTTCATCCCTTAGAGAATATTGTGTTTACCTCCGAAAACCACAAGCAAGGGAAGACATTAACATAAACTCAAACAAGCTTAAAAGATATAAATGCTGCACTAATGCTGCTGTTATTGAAAAAAACCTACCAGTTATCCAGGTTTTTCTGCTGTACCTGGGCCAGAAAAGACAAGCTGCTTTTGCCCTAGGAAGAGGTCCAGATTCCCCGATTATTAACCTTGTGAGCTTTGGGGAGGGCAGGGTAAGTGTCCCCCCAGCAGCAAACACATGTGCAACTATCTAGATAACAGGGCTTACCAAAACCATAGAACACAGTTGCTCTGCTTTTCTTTCCATTGAGAATATTGAGACTTCACCTTCGAAAAGGTTTGCCCACTCCTTTTGTCCCACTCACCATCCCTCTTCTCAGGCTCCTGCCTTGAAAAGCCTTGCAGTCCAGCTTTGATTGTAATTAAAAAAAGAGGAAACTACACCACTACTTCCAGGGCTCACTTTCTACCGTTTCAGTGCACTGAACTTGTTCAATTCAACATCCAGAGAGAGAGAAGAGGACAAGGAATGTTTGGAGAAACATGTGCCCAGTAGCAAAAGAAAGAACAGGTCACTGAGTTGTTAGATAAGCTGAATCTATAGAAGTAAACTTGGCTCTCAGATGTGCTTGATCCCCTGCACTAAAAAAATGTTTATTTTTTCCACTGAAATTTGTAATTTAACTTCTGTGTCTGTATAAGTGTTTATGTACCATCACATCTTCCAGGAAATTTAGCAACTTTTCCTATGTAAATTTATCTCCTGTGGTTAAAATTCTAGGGCAATTAATTCCCTGGTTTGAGTTTGGGACACAGCAGTAAACTGATCATTTTAAATTTCCATGACCTTTCTAAAACGAGTCATTTTAATTACCTTCCAGTAAAGAGAATTGTCATTTTATCTGAATTTTTAAAGTATTTTATTTTTATATCTGACAGATAGCTGCACAAATATTTTTAATATCTTTCTTAGCAAATAACAGGTGGATAGCTAATTGCTTTCAGCATCAGAGAAACGTGGTAACTGGAACTTCTGTCATGACTGAAGGACTAAATCGGATCTTGCTTTACCTTTTTCTTCATTTTCTTCACTTCCAACTTTGACCTCAGATAAAGTAGCTTCTTTTAGCCGAAGTGCTTTCTGTTCAGTGAGGTGTTGCCTAAGCAGTAGCCAGAAAGTAATTGTGAAAAGAATCTGCAAACAAAAATCAAAACAAAACCAACAGACTAATTGTATATCCTATGTCCTACTGAGACAAACATAGGTTTTCATAAATTTTGCATGCCTTTGTTTTCTCTGTCTCTCAGAACATGGCAGTGGTGGCATTGGTGTCATAGGGCATCTTAGGGCAAGCTACGCTATTTATTTAGGAAACATCCTGCATTACAGACAACTTTGCTTCATTTGCACTTTTCCATTTCTTAAAGGTATTCACTTTATGCTTCTATTCTACACCATTCTATTCAGTTTTTAACTACTGTCTTAAAAGTTTAGGGATCTTCTCATTATGCATTGATTGGTGTAATTCCCTTTAGGTTTTTTTTATTCATTTTTACCTTTTTTCAGGAAAGAAGTGCACACATGAGTGTATTGTCATTATGATGGTTTTGTGTATCATAAATATTTTGATTTAGGAGGTTTGGTATTTCAGGTGCTTAAACACAATTAATTTAAAAATCAATTTTTTGTATGTCTTGCAGTTACAGAAGATGCAGTAAACGGAATACGCCTTGCATTTTCAGCAGTAGCAAGAGCTGAGATAGCTCTTAATTCTTTTAAGAGCTTCAAGAGATGATAATACAGTAACAGCAGGATACCTTAGAAATAAACAGATCTCTTTAATGAAGTGTACATTTCTGTGTTTTGCAAAAATCTAAATGCAACAGATTGCAATACCAAAAGATAGACAAAATTCAGAAAACAACATCATGCGTACTGTCACACACTTGATTTTATGCTTACTTTCTACAAAGTTTCTGCTAATTTCCTTTTGCAGAAGGAGACTTATTTCACTACTTAGCTAGAAGAATAAAATTTCAAAGAGGAAGCACATAAGAGCTGAATACTTCGCACACAATTGAATGACAAGGCCAGCAGTACAATGTCACGAGCTCCCTTGTTTTTCTTCTAAGGTGCAAGTCCTTAATGGGGGAAAGGATTGCTCCCAGAAGATGTCTGTTTTTATTTGACACTGCTGCTAACA
Source organism: Origma solitaria (assembly GCA_013397895.1). Lineage (NCBI taxonomy): Eukaryota > Metazoa > Chordata > Aves > Passeriformes > Acanthizidae > Origma > Origma solitaria. The sequence continues at coordinate 873,146 of VZRL01006198.1, read as the reverse complement.
CTGAGCCACAGCAGCAGATTGTCAGCCCATGTGACTTTCACAGCTTCCCCAGATACCTCCTGAAGCTCTGGCTTTTGCAAAACAAACCTTCGATATTGTAAAACACAGACATTTTTCTGCAGTGATTAGCTCGGTCTTCCTGCCACATTTACTCCCTTGCTCTGCTTGGCATTTTCAGAACCAGAGATGGCTCCAAGAAAAGTCTTGAAGGGTTGCAGACCAAAGAAAAAGCTTTTAGCCACCTTTTACAGTACAGATTTTATCTCATTTTCAGATCAAGAAACACACATAGCATGCAGAAACTTACGAAGAAAGAATTACAGTACACTTCTTTCAGCAGAACAGAGTATCCAGTCTTCGCTTAAATTCTACCATTATTCAAAGGACTTTAAATTAGGAATAAAGGTGGGTACAGAGTTACTAGTGCCCTTAAGAGGGACTGACAGACAGGGCTAACAAGCAAAGGGTGCCTGGGGTGATGTGAACAAAAGGAAATACAAAATCAGCAAAACAGGGCTTATGCAGGGTCACCTCATGCATTTGTATATAAACAAGGCAATTACTTCAACACAGCCTTACAGGGAAACCTGTCAGGCTCTGTCTAGGTAAAGAGCATGTCAGGTGCCCCTCTGGGTGCCTGTCACTAGTGCCCTGCAGCATGGGGAACAAACACAAGCAATTAGAGATTTCTGTGTAGGGCTGTGCTGTGGTGCCTTGAATATTTGCAATACAGAGCTAGAGGATCTTTAGCAAGCACAGGCCAGAAAGATGCAGAGGTGAAGGTGGGATTTGCACGACAACACAGCTGGAATGCATAGACTCTGCCTAGGGATGGAGGATGGACTAGGTAATCCATCAGGAATGCAGACTGGCCAAGCAAGCACAGACATGGTTAGAAAAGTCAAGGCCTGAAATGGAATCTGGCAAGGCATGTCAAGAGCAGCAAGATTTGCTTCTATACATACCTCAGCAGAAAAAGCAAGGCTAGGGAAAATCTAGGCCCATTGCTGAGTGGGGTCAGGGCTCTGGTGACACAGGGCATGGAAGAGGCTGAGGTACCAAATGCCTCCTTTGCCTCAGTCTTTGCTAGCAAGACTGGCCTTAGGAAACAGCTCCTGGAGACCATGAAAATGTCTGAAGCAAGGGAGAGTTTTCCTTTGGTGGAAGAGGCTCGCATCAGGCAATATTTAAAGAAAATGGGCATATGTAAGTGCATGGCTCCTGATGGGATGTACCCTGGGGCTGGCTGGGGTCATTAACAGAGGCTACTCTCAATAATCTCTGATCTAATGTGGTGACTGGGAGAAGTGCTGGAAAGCAAATGTCACTCTTATCTTCAAGAAGGACAAGATGAAGGATCAAGCCTGGACAACCTCACTTCAATCCCTTGGAAGGTGATAGTGGTGAGATGCTGGAAAAGGCTTCCTAGAGATGTTGTGGATCACTGGAAGTGTCTGAAGTGAGGCTGGATGGGACTTTGAGGAACCTGATCTAGTGAAAGATGTCCCTGCCCATAGCAAGGGTATTGGACTAGATGATCTTTAAGGGTCCCTGCTGACCCAAACCATTCTGTGATTCTAATGTGATGGACGAGCTAATCCTGAAGAACATTTCCAGGCAAATGAAGGACAAGAATACCATCAGGAACAGTCAGAGTGTATCCACCCAGGGATCCACCTAAGGATCGTGCTTGACCAACTTGATAAACTTTTATGATAAAATGACTGACTTGGTAGATAAGAGGAGAGCAGTGGGTACTGTCTCTATTTAGACTCCAGATAGACTTTTGAAAGTCTCCCATAAGATCCTCATAGAGAAGCTGATGAAGCATGGGCTGGATGAGCAGTGAGGTGAACTGAAAACTGACTGAACAGCTGAGCTCAGGGGGTGGTGATCAGTGGCAAAAGGTCTAGTTGGGGGTCAATGATTAGTAATGTACCCCAGGGGTCAATACTGAAGCCAGTCTTGCTCAACACTTTCATTTTTGATTCAGATGAAGGGACAGAGTGTACCCTCACCGAGTTTGCTGATAAAGCAAAACTGGGAGGAGTGGCTGATTCACTGGTGCATTGTGCTCAGTGGGACCTCAAAAGGCTGGAGAAATGGGCTGACAGGAATATCAGGGCATTCAACAAGGGGAAGTGCAAAGTCCCACACTTGGCAAGGAAGAGCCAGCTCATGCACCATTTCACGTAGAGGCCCAAGCAGCTGGAGAGCAGTTTGGCAGAAAAAGCCTGAGGATTCTGGTGGATTACAAGCTGTAAGTGAGTCAGCAACATGCCCTTATGGCAAAGAAGGGTAATTGCTGCATTAGGAAGTGCTGACAGCAGATTGAGAAAGGTGATTCTTCTTCCCTACTCAGCACTGGTGAGGCCACAATTTGAGTGTTGTACCAGCTTCCCACTATAAGACAGACATGGATGCATAGGAGAGATTCCAGCTGAGTGGCCATGAAGGTGAAGGGACAAGAGCACCTCTCTTATGAAGAAGACAGAGCTCAGAGGGAATCTCACTCAACTTCTATAAATGTCTGAAGGGAGGTGGAAAGAGGTTGGAGCCAGACTCTTTTCAGTGGTGTCCAGTGACAGGACCAGAGGAAACGGACACAAATTGAACATGGGAGAATCCCTCTGAATATCAGGAAACACTTTTTTTCCTGTGAGGGTAATTGAGCACTTGCACAGGTTGTCCTGGGATGCAGCAGTCTCTATTTTTGAAGATATTCAAAAATAGAGCACAAATAGGAAGTTGTGTCCTAGACCACCCAAGAGGGGCATTGCAGAGAGTGCATCTAGATGGCCCTGCATGAGAGCTGGGTCAAATGACCTCCAGAAGTCTCTTTCAGCTTCAACTATTTTGTGATTCTGTGAAAGTAATGGAGTGCATTATATTCAACCTGAAAACCCCACTAAACACAATCAGCTTTACGAATGTGGCCAAATCATCATATATACACAACAGCTTCCTTTCTTTACAACATCTTTCTGTTTTTAGACAAGATATTTGGTGATCTAGCTAATAAGAAACAACATTAAAGGGAATGCAGTGTTAAGACAGTTAAAACTCCTTAGAGATTTATGAAATCATTGAGAAAAACTGTAGAACTTCTCTTGCAGAACCCCTTGAGCTTTATCCCTCTTACCAAACTAGCCCTACCTTTACAAGAGAAATAATACAGCACTCACTAACTTTCAAATGCATTAAAGACCCAGAAATGGCTGTCCAAACGGTATTGCCTACAAAGAATATGATGTACGGAATCAACTTAAAATGTCATTAGGAGTCACAAGGAAAGTGATCCACTTAGTGTGAGGGGAGCAGTGCCAACTAGATGCACTCTCTGCGATGCCCCTCTTGGGTGCTCTAGGAAACAACTTCCTATTTGTGCTCAGTCCCTTCCCCAGGAGAAAACCTGCCAAACAATATGCATTTTCAAGACATCAAATAAAAAAATCTATCACGCACTGGGGTCAGCAAACTCTCTTGGTTCTAACCTGAAATGAATTTCAACTCGTGCTGATTCAGGTGTAAGGATAAAGAATTAAAATCCAGTCACAGCTATGTGCTGCTGCTTGAGCCAAACCATTAGGGAGTGAGTAGTATTGCTAATTGCAAAGACAACACAATTCCAGTTGCCATCATAGTTAGAGACAGATCTGACATCCCATGGGTATTAATCTAGCAAATCAAATAACACATGTTTTTGAATCCAGTTTATAAAACCAAACAATTGAGCAATTTCAATTCACCAAGTATTTTCTACAGAATTATCATGAAAATCTAAAAGGTGTCTGAAACATTTGCTCTAGTATTAGCTTAATATGCAAAAAGCAGTTTTCTGAAAACTATTTTCAATGAGTTACCCTTTACTTTAGAATTGCTACTGAAAGTGGTTACACTGAATACTGTGGATGCACTCTTAAAACTCAAGAGATCCAAATTTTTATCACAATATATTTTGTGGTTTCATAAATAAATCTCAGCTGTTTGTTACACTTACTTTTGATGCCAGCTCCCCAGGCTCCTTTCTTTCTAAAAAACCAGATACTTGAGGAAGTTCATCATCCTTGAGCTCAATACTCCATATATACTGTAATATTAGCAGTAAATTTCCATAAAAAACCATGAATGGTGAACTGATCATAGCGTATTTCCTTCGGTCCCGAATCATCCACAATGTGCAAGACCAGATCAGTAACACAAAAGTCAGCCAGCTGTGATAGGTGATGCTCCACGCCTTGTGGAAGGAAGAAAGAGAAGAAAAAATGTCCACAGATGCATTCAGGAATGACACAGACACATATTTCCAGTTACACTTCATTTACACTTCTCTACTCAGCGCATATTTTCATTTTCATCAGAATCTCACCCATATTAATCACCTACTGGGCCAGCTGCAATAAACCCCTTGGAGAACATGCAGAAAGTGGATTCTGAGGGCAAACCCTGCTTTATGCATTAGCTGCACTTTGTGAGCAGACTCATCGCTTCTCATTACACCAAACTAAAAGAGATGGAAAATAAAGATGAACGTTTGGGCACAAAAGTTCTTCTTGCAAAACAGCAGCAAAGAATTCAGGGCAGGAATAGCAAAACCCAGTCAATGGATACTGCATTCAAGGCCTTTGACAGCGTTACAAGACTGCACTAACTCCATACTGTTCTAGCTTTTGTGGAATTAATTTAAAATGGAAAGCTATGGTGTGCACCCACCTAACCTGAAGAACATTCAATCTACAGTAACTGTGGTAGAGCACCTGAATATTCACAACTACAGAATGTTTTCTACACCTTTCAGAATTCAGTTATCAAAATCTTCTCTATTAAACATTCAAGAAAAGGATTTGGGGTTTACATGTTTTTAATCTACATTGTGTTATTAATTTAGGATTAAATTTAGCTGTACGTAGGCTGCTATAACTGTGGAATAACTGTCAAGAAAGCATTTTATATTCCTTTCTGATTTAAAAGGAAAATTATTAAACATTAAGGCTATTTCTACCAGGTTAGCTTAGACCCCCCCTGGAAATTATGTCTTTTAAAGGTATGTGCATAATAAGCTACTTCTCTATTGTAATATGAGAAAATAGGTTACACTGAGCTGTCTTTGGGTACAGTATAAATGGAATTTGCATCAGAGCATACCACAAATAAATTTATAAATTAATTTGGGTCATATAAAATCGGAATATGTCATGAAGAGAAAAGCTAGCATTAAACTACAAGAAAGATCTTCAAATATAGTGTCTCCTTTTATATTGAGAGATATGACCCTAGAAATTAATTAAAGGGGAAATGCAGACTTGTTCTAGTAGAAGGTGTCCCTGCCCAGAGCAGGGGCATTGAAACTAGATGACTTTTAAGGTCCCTTCCAACCCAAACCATTCTGTGATCTAAGAAATACTCGGGTTTAAAAAAATTGGAAAAAAGTTTTTATGTCAATATGAAAATAACTAACTACTTGCTAATGTCTCAGAATTAATTGGCACAGATCCGTATTTTGCACAAGAAGCCTACCATATCTACAGGGGAAATTTTGTCTGTCAAAAAACAGCAGATAAACTTTGAAACTTTATGCAAACAAGAGGCAGCCAAGGTCATTTGGTTTACCATTTTTAATGCAAAATTGGGCCAAGAAGCTTTATGGTTAATTTCATCATAGTTAAAATGTTTCCAAAACAGTAAAAGCAAAGCTTGCACTGGGACTATAGAAAGACATCTAATCATTATGTGAAAAACTTGGTATAATGCAGCTCAAAGTATTTGCAACAAGGAGGCTTAAAAACAAGTAACTGCATGAAAAAGAGAAAGAAGGGTGATAAGTAAAACAATAGGAAGATCTGTCTTGGCGCAAAGTTGTATTTTCCTTGAGATCTTTCTGCATCAATACAGGAAACCAGGCTTTACAGATCTTCTCAGAGAGTAATCAGATACATGCATCACTTGAATTAGGAACCATATTTTTTCAGTTGTCTTTATCAGTATGACATACTTTAATTTTATATACAAATTTTTGAGTGGTGTAAATACATGACAAACCTGCTTGTGCAGAAGCTTGGGAATCAATAGAAAACTGAGAGCCAGTGGTTTTCTGACATTCAATTGACAACAAAGCCTGTGGCTCCCAGTCCTGGAAATGAGATGTTTTAACCAGAATGCCACGTGTTGCCCTATTTATAGGTCTGTAATAGGCCTGGGAGTTATGCATTAATAACCTAAAATGGGCTCAAAATTATACAGACACCATATTGATATTTTCTAATCCTGATCCAAAGATCTTCTGAAAACCAACAAATGAAATTACTTTCACAAAAACATCGAGAAGACACTTGTAAAATCAGCAGTATTATTCTTTTCCTTGCCAGCACTTACCATCATAGCTATTAGAGCACAAATGTAGCTTTGTTTCATGATAAATTGGAACACAGAGACCAGGGCATGCAATTTAACATTTTCTTTTTCCTCCTGAGTAACTTCCTCTTCTTCTTCCTCTTCCTCTTCCTTTTCTAAGTAGAAAAAGAAATTCTTATTTGCAATCCATGCTGGTCTAAAGATAGTACATGCTGCCTCTCCTGGAATTATCTTGCTTGTAATCACTCTGACAGCTACTTCAAATCACTGCATCGATAGGCAAAGTATTTTGGATGGTATACACCTACAGCCCAGTTTACAAAATTGCCATATGCTCATCCATCACTGTAAGGTGACAGCAGTTATTTAACTTTAACAGGCCAAAGAGCTTACAAAAAAGACAAGAAATGCCTGAGGCAGTGACTGGAGATGCAGAATAAGAAAACCACATGGAACTAAGGACAATTCCTAGGCAATTCACTACCTGACGTGTCATCCGAAGGCTCCCACTTGTACTGTGGTGTGGAGTACATGTCGGCTTTGGCCGGACCATTTTCCAGTGGCAGAGGGGGGTGGATGGTGTGATAGTCAGCAGGGTTCCCGTTCACGGTCACCAGCAGCACCTGACAGGGCATCGGAGAGAGGCACTGCATTTACCATGGCTCTTAGAAGAGTGGGACTCCTGTGTTTTGCTACTCTTGGAGTGCCAGTGTTAAAAGAGGTTAACAAGTAACTGCAGTTGCTTCCAAGAAATTGATATGTCATAGTCATGTTGCATGCAAAAGTAGCACATGACAGCCTCCAAAATCAATTGTTAGATTTTTATGCCATACTAATAGAACTAACCAAAAATTCGTCCTCCTTCTTAGGCAAACTATTACATCAGGATTTTCAGAATTCACATCTAATTATTTCCAGTAGTTATGAAAATAATGGTTATAAATAACTTTCAAATTTGAATTATTAGCAGTGAGATCTATATCTGCTGCTGTTAATAGAACCACTTGTGGTAATTATTGTTATTGATGCCACATTTTTGTCACTTGATAGTGCTAATTTGACACTGTTTCATTGTTTTATTTTCGTGACTTCAATTTCAGGTCTTGTGCTTGTTTGGATAAGGGCTCCAGCAACCACAGTCCTTAGTAACTTCCCTATTGGCAGAAATTCACGTGCAATGGGTTAGAGATGGCAATACGTGCTCAAGACTGACTTCTGCTCAGACTGTGAGAAAGGAGTGTATCTTTCTGGTCAGAATTGTGCACAGGCATGTGCAACAGCCTGTGAACTGATTCAGAATAGCATCTGGGTTATGTTCAGTCATAACCAGCAGCTACACCAAGTACAGACTGTGGAGCACGTTTAGATTAGGTTATGGATGCTCCCAAAATTCATCTGCATTTCAGTTCTCCTGTGTGTGCGGAACAGAGGGGATGTTTCTGCTTTCAGAGTCTACAAAGTTCTATAGCAGTCAAGATAAATGGATCATTTGCTGCCTGTTCAAATAAAGACTTGGATTTTCTGTAATCTGTAAATTGAACTCATATGTATTGTCGGTCATGCTTTAAGGGCCTCAGCATTCCAACAAAAAATACAGAAAAGAAACTAAATCAAATTTAAAGGCGGCTTACATTAGAAAGCGTATTTTCATATCTTATTTAAACCCAATGAAATAGCAAAGATCATTTGCCAGTTGGTACTACTACAAGCAGCTTAATTTCAAATGAAGGGTTTCTCATGGAAATTATTAAAGAAGCACAAGACAATTACATTTAGGATAATCAAGATTATAGGGTAAAGGGCAGGCTAACAAAAAATATAGAAGCTTTACAAATGTCATCTAAGGTTTTATCTGTATGTATCAGTGTTATCTGCATTTACACACATTGAGAAGAATTGTAAAATACAAAGACTAGTGGTATACTAACATCCGATGGCTTGTATTCATCTTGGGTCATTGACAGAAGCTGCAAAAAGCAATGCAAGGACAAATTATTACAGAAGCATGGCTCAAGCATTAGTAAGTCTAACTTCTTGAATACATGCATGCATATAAGCTGACTTTTGCAGATTTGCACTAAGAAATTCAGAAAGAATTCTTAAAAAGTCAGCAGACTTGTACAATACCATAAAATGATATTCAGTGTGCCATAGCATTGGCATAATTTTACTGTATGTTCCTGTGAATTTTAAACCAGAACGGAGAATGTGGCATTGAAATTTTGGATACTAGGTCAAAGAATTAATCAGTATGTCATTATACTGATTAACTGCTTTCTAATGTCTTTCTAATGATCCAGTGCTTAAAAACTAAGTTTTTAAACAATCATTAGAATTAGTACAATTACAAAAATTGTTCCAATAAAATGGTAATATGAATATAAAATATGATACTTTATCCATTTGCCAGCTCATTTCCCATTACTATTACTAGAGTGGATTTCTTGGGGCTTGAGCATATGTGGCTTGAATATATATGAATGTTCATATGTCCCAAATTTGACAATAACTCAACAAATGAAATTTTGCAGTGCAGCTGGTGAAGACAGGTGGTAGAAAGCTGAACCCTTCCAGAAGATTTTACACAACTGCCTAAACCGCCTTGCTTTATATTTCAAGGACACCAGTATGCTTAGGAGAAGATAAGCTGGAAGTCCCCACTCACCAATGACAATGCTAATTAGCAGTTACAAGGCAGATCAGATCTTTACACAAGGTTTAGCCTCCTGACAGACTTTCTAGCTGTTTTGTTTAAAGATAATGGTCCTATGCCAAAAGCCCAGCGCTACCCTTCTTGAATGTGAAAGCAAAAAACATAGAGCATTTATTTCCTTACACTGCCTCCTAGTTTCGTTTCATTCATTTTTACAAAATACATTGCTACTCTGCCATGCAGACTTGATAATGCATCTGATTTATACAAATACACGTGAAGATCTTACTTGCAACCTACATAACACTGATTCCCTTAATTCAAAGTACTTGTGTAATGCAGGGACCCTTTCCCCTCCAGTCTTACTTTTCTCTCATCAGTTGTATAGTGGCTTGCATACCACAGACTGCGCCTCCTCTCCGCTGTCATTGGAATTGGGCTGCAGGGGATTTCTTTGTCATCTTCCCTGCTGACAGATTTCTCTTCATCAGGCGTCTGCTAAATGACAACAAATGACAGCACTAGCTATAGCTCTGTAAATACAATCTCAGTAGCGGAACTGAAATTTAACTCCCCCCCCACAATTGATGCTCCCTCAGCAAAGAATGTCTTTGGAACATCTTTTAGTGGCTAATACACTCAGTTTATGATAGGTGACTCTGAGATGACATTTTCAGAAACAATGACGGAGTTTTTCAATAACTGCTAATTATTTAACACCGGAATTACACTGACCTCCATGTACTACCTTACTATATAGTCATACCATAAGCATAGCCAAACACATAAAATACAAAACCTGCAAAATATAATGTTTAGTTTTCAAGGCAGTGTATGCTACCTTGATTTCAGCATCTTTGACCGTTGCTCCATAATGTCTTCGCCTAAAGCTGGTAAGACGTGAACTTGACAAATGGAACACAAGATGGGTGGAGAACTAACTAAACTGTCCTTCTCCAAACAGAGTAAAGGCTCAAAGACAAAAACGTGGATTGCCCTGAGTGGAGTTCCTCCAAGACTGGCACTGGTTCTGGTCATATTCAGCATCCTCAAAACTACCTGGATGGGATTGCACCCACACAAAATTTGTGAATGACACTGAACTGGGAGGAGGTAAATTGGTCAGAAGAAAGAGTCAGATACGGGACAACAAAAACTGCACAAGGTTTTACAAAAAAAAAGTCCTGCAGCTGGAATAAACCCACGTAACAGCGAAGGCTGTGGACAGGCTGTGTGGGAAGCAGCTCTGTGGAACAGGCTCTGGGGGTGCTGGTGCACAGCAAGCTGAACAAGAGCCAGCCCTGGACTGCACTCCAGCAGCAGTCAAGGCAGACACGTCCTGGACTGCATCAGCCACAGTACTGCCAGCAGATCAAGGGATGGGATTATTCCATTGTGCCTGGCAAGTGTCAGGCCGTACCTGCAATTCAATTCTGGCATCCCCAGTTCAAGAGAGAAAAAGAAAATCTGGAGAGGATCCCACAGAAAATTGTCAAGATTATTAGAGGGTTGGAGAAGCTGAAGGACACAGGAATTAGGTTTTTTCCAAACTTACAGCAATGAAATTGTAGTTTTAGAGAAGACAAGGGCGCTCTTCTCACAAGGAGGCACAGTTACAGGACAAGAGCTAAGAACATAATTTGCTTCTGGGAAATACCTTCTGAGTATTACATATATATACACATATATATATGTATATATATATGACCATGAGAACAATGAATCACTGGCATTAGTAGCCTTTGTTGGAAACATCTAAGATTTGGCCCTGAACAATCTGGTCTGAGGCCCTGCTCTCAGAAGTTGCTTCACATGATTTTCACAAGCTCCCTCCAATCTCAACTGTCCTGTGACTCTGTGGTTTATTTCTCTATCTGTGACAGCAACTGCTATCAATAAACTGAGGAGGACTGCAAACCACAGAAGGCTACAGCTTCTCTTTGAGCCCCACCAGAGCCCTTCCTGCACTATGCCTCCTGAGTGGCAGCTTGCTGGTGGCAAATGTTCTCATTGCTTAGGCAAAATCGCCTGATGCAACAGAAGAATAAATCAGGGCGCTGAGCAGAGGTCTGCAAAGCTACCCATGGGAACAGGACATCCAAACACCCTAGCTTGCTTTGAAACTCTCCTCATTCCAATCCTAATAGAACCTAGCAAGGTCCTATATTTTAAATCTTGACTTCGATAAACAATGATTATTAATTTAGTTTCACTTCTCAGAGGAAATGGTAGCACATTTCACATGTCATTGTATATTTATATTTGATTGTAAAAGGGCATTCCTAGCAAAACTGTAAGATGAAATAAACTGATTCTGTGCTTAAAAGACTTGTCACTGCTATTTGAAACTTTTATATAAATGTGAACCATAAAGAACTGCTTATCAAAAGCATTTAGTTTGGCACCAGAGTGACCAAAGCAATACAAAAGACCTCAGATAAACACAATTATTTTAATAAGGTATTTTTAGCTTAAGAGATGACAGGGAAGGGTGGGAAATCTTGTTTTCTCTTTCTCAGAAGAGGAAGAAAAGTCAGAAAACACAGTATTAGTTATACAAGCACAACATGTGAGAGTCCTTTGACTTGCCTAATTTTTTCAGTTCTTCCTCAGCGACTCTTAAATACCTTTTAATTCAAACAATTATAAAAATTTTATAGGAGGACTCTACATTCAACTGCTGTAAGTCTGTTGACTCCTGTGCTATTACTTACCACTCACAGCACAGAATGAATGGGCTCTATTCATATATTCGGTACCAGCAGTTACAACTATGAACTGAAATCTCCAGAGGCAGATTGCTTTTTCTTATTTGCAGAGGTAGAATTTCACAAGACTCAATGTTAGAACAAATCAGGATCCAAAGAAGCAAGCATAAGGAAAGCAAATCTTCCAGTGACTGCCACAGTCACTTTGCATGAGTAAGATGCATTCAGAATCCCATACAGAGACCCTACACTGAAATCTCATACACGCCATGCTTAAGCATGGCGGCACACACACAAAAAACTTCACCCTGAAACTCAGGATTTGAAGTGGAGGGTGTTCCTGTAAAATTGTTAATCAGCTGACACATTTAGAGACAATCTCAAAAGTATCTGTCTCAAAGAATTCTTGCTGCAATCCAGGAGGAATTTTACCCACAAGAGGACCCCAAGATGTAATTCACACAAGAAAAAAAACAAACATCAGGTCTGCATGTCTTACTCTGCTTTTAGCATCTGCTACACCAGTGTTATATTTAGCTTATGTACATTTTTTTAGGCTTAATAAATATTTCCTTATGCACAATCTATCATGCACATTTTGTCCAAAACAGGTTTTCTTTAAGTGATTCTTCTGAGCATAATTCCTAAGGTGAGCCACTTCTTACCGTAGAGGACAGCAGTATACAGAGAACAACTGCTTTACACTGAACACCTCATAGCATATTGTCTTTGCCATTCATTAAGCTTTAGCTAGGTTAATAGTGAGATCCTAAATAGAGTAACTTTGAAATCACTGGGAAGTGAAAAGGCAGGTTATATACTTAGTTCCATAATGAATCAAATGCACCACAACTTCACAAGTTTAAAAACACATCAATGAAACCTGGAAAGCAATTATTTCTGGATTAAAATAATTGAGAATGGAGCCTACCAGGGAAAAATTAGTAAGAGAAACTTTAAAACCTGATCTATGGTATCACTAAACACAACCAAAATGCACACAGACAAAAAAAAGAAAACATAAGGAGGAAGTCTGCAAAATACAGAAAATACAGCAAATTTTGCAAATCTCAGCATCTCTTTCTAATGGCAAATACTTTCATTACCAACATCCTGTGCATCAACAATAAGCATTACTGCATGGGTGCTCTTTCATTTACAACGTTCCCTTTTTTACAAATTCATTTATGTTTGAAGGGAAGCATCATTTCCATGGTATCTGAAACTCCCTTGGGAGTGCCGAGATTTTGTATTGCCTCTCATGTAGCCATGGGTTTGAGAGACATCAGTGTTTCTTAAATTAATGACTTTTAATACTTACTCAGTCCAGCTCAACTGCTTGGAAAGCATCTCTAATTTCACTTGTTGGCAGTTCTCAGAGACTGGTTTTAGAGTTTTATGGGAATATCTATCTCAGACACCACAAGCAGTCTAAAAAACAGAAGTGCATGCAAGACCACTATAGTTCCTCTCAAGTTCCTGCAGGAACTTGCAGCCTTCACTCTATCCTAGAGAGAAAAGACCCATTTCTCTGCACTGAAAACACACAGCAACTAACTGAGGTCCAACACCAAACCTTAAGATGGTAACTGTTGGATGAAAGCAGAGCAGGTACTGGAAATCAATTCCCAGACTTGTTGAGATCACACAGCTCCCACTAACTGCATTTCACATGTGGTTATTCCTCTGTGAATAGTTTTCATGGTTTTACTAAGCACTTTGTGAGATGTGAAGTTTTTGTTATAGCCCCAGTGCTAAAATCATATTATTATCTGGAAATCTCAGTTTTCATTTAAGAAAAGAAAAAAAAAATCTAGTTTCCATATGTTGCAGCTGCAGAAAAAATAAAAGGAAAAACACCCTAAAAATACCCAATGCCAGAGGGTACTGGACCACAAAGTTGTGATTTGAGAAAAGATAGTATCAAGACTTAAGGCACAATTTTTTAATAGCTCAAGCTGACAGTTCTGGCACCATTCACCTTTTGAAGCCCTATATATGTAGCCCCCAAATACCAGACATCTCAATCCAAAGGTGACGTATTTCGGTTGCCTTTTTAAATGTTAAACTGTTACATTATCCATTATAACAAGAAACACCCTTAAAATAAGAAAATCTTCAACATTTTTACTTCCTACTACAAACTCCACTAATTCACAGCACAGTCACGAGTATTTTCATTGTGGTTTACAGCACCACTAAATCTGAACTCTAAAACCCACATCAGGCCTCAGAGGATCAGGAAATTAAAATAAGTAATGCCTAGGATCATCCTTTTTATACTTTCAGTTTCTAAGCTTTTAAGATACCTCTGGGTTCTTATATACCCATTTTCCTCTGAAATTGGAAGAAGTAAAGATCTACTTTTTTTTCTTCTTGTTCCCTTGCTCTTAAATTAAAGCTGGGATTTTCACTCAGGCACACAGGAGGGAAGGTTTTAAGAAAAATTTTCTGTATCTGTGATAAAACTGCAAGTCTGTGTTTTGTCTTACAATATCCTGTGCCAGAGCATATCCTACCTCTATTCTGGTAGACAGGCCCTTGTTGTTCCCATTTCACTTGATAGCACCTGATCCTGAGTTACAGACTCAGAATTATTTAGGTTGGAAAAGATCACTGAGTCAATCAAGTCCAGCCAAGTCAGATCGATACCTGCTTTCCAAATCAGAGTAAGCATTAATGCTCTGCCCTTGCATTCCTTACATAACAGTCCTGATGATTGTGACAATAACACCCATGTTAGAACAGACTCTTGAAGACACTTAGCAAAAAGCCCAAATTGAAAGTACCACCTTGCAATTGCTGTCTATTTCCCTTACTCTTCCTAAATGTTTGCAGCTCTGTGAGCAAGTCTGCATTGGCCAGTCTCACAGCCATCAGTCATGGGAAGAGAGAAGGAAGTTACTCTTACAATGGGCTCTTGGAGCCAGAGACGAATGAGAGTCGCGAGGGTGTAGTACATCACCAGCAGTAAGATTGGATTCGCGTGGTGATACCAATACAACTCTTGATTTTTGATGATCATCCAAGTGCTGGAGCAGTTTGTCTGAGTAAGAGAAGTGACACCGAACAACCTGTGAATGCAAAAAAAAAAAAAGTAGCCCTGTTAGAGAATAAACACCAAATGTGAACTGCTGGGGAAGATGAAATAGGAAAGCCTTATAAATATTATTACCTGGCAAGAGATGCTGAGAATATAGAAACTATAAGTGAGATTGAAATGAAGACAAACTTTGAGATACCAAACCCCAGTTACTGAACAACTGGAAAACAATGGTATGGCCAACTGAAGGTAAAACCCTTTTGATTAAACAATACCCTCTGCTTGCAGACAGGTCCAAGGGTCAGAGCAGACCCTACCAACTTAGCAGAGGGTCCAAAAAGCAGTTTTTAGAGTTTAAAATATAACACCGTATGGTAATGCAATGACTCTCATAGGCTGTATGTAAATGTTGTAGGATTTGTAGCTTTTTCTAGATTGGTTAGTGAAAATTAGAATATTCAGCACAGAAGACGATTTTTGTATTGTAAATGGCAACCATGGTATTCTATTATTATTATTCGATCTACTCTCTCTTCCTCTCTTGCTCTCTCTTGCTTGCTCTCTTACTTCTCTGCCCTGCTCTGAGCTGCATCTGGCAGCTCCTAGCCGGACGCCTACACCCACGCCCTTTCACAATAAACCTCATGCTCTAAGACCAAACTTCAGAGATCTCTCATCTCCGTCCCAACTGTCTGAAACAAACCGACCCAAATCGCATAGATGGCAATCCTACACTGAACATTTAAAAATATTTTGAAGGGCAATTTTTGTTTATGTTTAATACCAATTGCTCTGTTCAAAAATAGCATTCGCCAACACATCGAAAATGCAGTGAATATTTTCATTCCGCATATTTAGTAAAAAAAGAAAGTTTTTTACACTTTGTTTTCAACATAAAAAATGGGCGTGTAATAATATTACATCTACTGTGTCCAAAGAGAAAACTTGCAATGACCTGCTCCCTGTAGACTCAGAGCTACAGAAAATGGGGAGAGAAAATCTGGCTCCAAGTCCATTTGGCAAATCACAGCAACATGACATTTCAGAGAGATTTAGTAAACTGACATGTAACACCATTTCAGTCATCCTGCCAGGACACAGCTGTAAAGTATATGTCCTTGGCACACTGAACAGTTTACTGATCTTTTCTTTTAAAAAGCTAATACTATTAATAAATGGCTCTCTAATTATGCAGTGTTTATAAACATATAGGGGTCTATTGAATTCATGCCTTTTGTAAACAAAAAATGAAAACATTCAGAGAGGTTATTGTTTCAGATGATCAAATAATTGAGGAAAAAAAGAAGAAAAACTAATTAGAAGTACTAATATCAATGACATCAGATATTTGATGGTTCTGGAAAATCTGGGAGTACAGAATATTTCTGTCAAGTAAGGAACATACGTTGGAAAAACCCCCACTTAGAATAAAAAAAGTCCCCAACATTTTCAATTTAATACAAGATGTTGGATGCGTAGTAGATGTGTTAAATACTGAAACAAAACTAATAGAAAACAATAATTAATCTGGCTTTAACTATAAAATAGTTTGCAGAGTTACAAAGTTAGGGCATGAGCTATCCAATAGCATATGTCAGTATTCACTTTCGTTTGTTGATAAAAGCTTTTTCTACCATAATGTCTCTGAGAGGTTTCATTTTTTACAAAACATAGGTCTGATTATAAGAGACAATTAAGGAGAACTCCTTCTTGGTAGAACAATAAATCCCAAACTATTGTTCCTCTGAAAGAGTAAACCAAATACATGAATAAGAAACCAAACCCAAAACCAAAACAAGCAAGTTTTTCTGCTGGGGGATTTAATTGTAAAGAGTGTCTAAAAGCTTAGTTCTTCCTTTACCTAGTAAGATCCAACATGAAAAGCCGAATGAATACAAGGAATAAGAATGACATTCAACAGAGATGTGCTCCCTGAAATTTTCCTTTTGGATGCTGTAAAGTGAAAATCTTATACTGTTCATTAATTGCATGGGATTTGCTGCATGGGCATAATACCAGGGACTCCCTGAAGGAGAGCTCCATAGCATTTTACGAAGCAATCTGTCAGCACTCACTTCTCATTCTGATTGTCAACAGAGGCCAAAGGTGTAAACTCTAAGACCTCTCAGAGCTTTTGGGTGGATCTAAGGCTGGGGGGAAAATAAATTTTAAAAAATCCTGCATACAAAGTAAATTGCCTTAACTTCAAGGAGCTGAACGAGCTGTGTTTGGAGCTGACTCAGACTCAAACTTCCATAGCATCCAAGAACATTTGGGGCTAATGTTACAGTTTGGCTCTATCTGGACGAAATTCATGCTGGATTGTATTCTGTTCACATTTCTATCAGCACAGAGGAACATCTTGTTTGTCTGCTTTCATCTCTCCAACTGAGTTGTCATTTCTGCTCATCAGTGATCAGGGTTGTTGAGCTCCTGTTAGTTTCATCTTCATCTCTGTTTCCTAACACAGCTCTCAGTCTTTGATTAATTTTAAGCTTTTCTGTGTAAGTACAGTATGATTCACCCTCTTTCTGTCTCATAAGCATCAGAATCAGAGTGAAATCCAATTCTTGCTGAAGTGCAAAGTCTTTCCATTGACAGTTAGTGATGAGTATTTCCTACAGAAATGAGGGGAAGTTCCTGAAGGTTCTCAAAACCTTCTGCCAAGCAGACATGACCTTCATATCACATATTCCATTCCTATAGTATGTTTTATAATATACTGTAGCTATAAAGTCAGAACAACTTGTGTTTTATCTCCACTGAAAAGAAAACATTCCACATAATCCTAATGGTTAAGAAATTTTATTATGTTTCAGTTAAATTTTCATTCTCTTAGTTTCATTTGCTGGCTTCAAATTATGCATACATTATAATATTGGACTTAATTCTGCTCCCTTATGGTCCTGCATTCACCAAATATTCATAAGTTACAGCACATCTTTTCCCTCTAAGTTGCCACATGACCAGCAATGTACTTTAATGTATTTCACTTTTGCTATTAAAGAATAAATGTAGAGGAACTGCTCCTCATTTCTCTTTTCTCCTTGGGCTTTGAGACTTGTTAGTAACAATGTACTCAACACAACATTCCCTGTTTATCGTGTTCAAAATTCATTGTTATCTTGGGAATGCTCCTTCTGTCTGTTCTGGCCTCCAAAATTGCTACAAGTTGCCACTCACTCAATATTTATGCGCCACCATTACCCTCGATGAGAACTTCTGGTGTAGAACATTTTTCAGAGAAATAGAGTCATTTTCTTGTACACAAAGCTTCTAATTACACAGGGACAGCTTCCATAAAATGTATAAGCAATATAAATAAGGGAGTTGTTCAGTTCTGCAGACTTCATTCTGCAGAGGTGTCTTTACATTCAGTGTTGATCCCAACCAGCTTATTTGAGTTCAGCTCTGATCTTGGTGTGACTGCATCTTACTCAACATACGTGTGTGCCATCAGTAAGGTCAGAATGAGTCCTAAGAGGGAGAAACCCACTACCAAACAAGACAAGTATATGTGTGCCTGGATATAGAAGATAAATAAAACAAATTCTTATTTATAAGTTATAATAATATTGTATTCTTATATATAATAAAACAATTCTTATTTACTAATGGGTATGTTTGGCGTTACAAAAAACTGCATGCCATGTCACAAAAAAATGGAGGTTTGCAAGGTGTGGATAGATTAATATTTCTACTCTTGAAAAGAACTAAAACTGGGTTTTTCAAAGTCCTCACTCATATTCTGAAAAATACATTGCAGAAATAATTTGGAAAAAATTACAGAAATTATAAAAGGCCAAGAGGAACTTTAATGTCTGACTGAG
The DNA here is from genome assembly GCA_013397895.1 of Origma solitaria. Classification (NCBI taxonomy): domain Eukaryota; kingdom Metazoa; phylum Chordata; class Aves; order Passeriformes; family Acanthizidae; genus Origma; species Origma solitaria. Next base: position 854,561 of record VZRL01006198.1, on the reverse strand, counting down.
AAATGCTCTGAAATAACAGAGCATTAACAGTGAAAAACAGTTCTTAAAATAAAGGTGGTATAATTTTATCCAGTTTCTATTCTATAAGCTTGTTTTCTCAGAAAAGCTTCCTATTGAATCTGTGAATCACCCTACTAGCACATGCGCTTTGATCTTTCATGACTTCCTGACAAAGCTGTAAGCTGTGACCATACAAAATTCCCACTTTCTATATTACTCTAACATAAAAATTCAGAAGAGGAATTTCAATTTCATTTGAAAACAGAAAAACAAATTCCTGTTGCACCCACAGATATTTCACCTAAGGAGCTGCTGAAATTGCTAAAATTCTACCTTGCTAAAACTTTGATTGTGTGCATTACTTAACTCTTACATTAATATAGTACAAGAATTGGTGTTAGTAATTAGTCATGGTATTAAGTATGAAAAAATGGTTATGTAAACAAAAATAAGTTTCATATAGAGAATTTTCAAACAGTAATTACAGATGTGTCAGATCTGTGAATTTTGCATTCAATAAAAATTATTTGGATTTTTTTTTCCCGTGGTAAAAACATTTGTACATTCAGATCCTGCATGTGCTCATGTTTAAGAGTTGATTTCAGGCAAGGATTTGCCTCATAACCTTCAAGGCCAGGAAAAGAAGTAATAATTCTGACTTCTTGCACAATGTGGGACACACAATAGTTCTTATATTGAACAACAAACTTGTGGCTGAATAACAGTTTATAGTTTAGTATGGCATCCAATCTTGACTTCAATTGACAGCAGATCTTCTACTGTCTCTTTTTCTATGGGGTTTAGTTTCTGTAATAGTTTATTCTAGATGACATTTCCAGTTGCTGCATCTTCCTAAAACTCTGTGTACTACTTTACGTACTACTTTTTACTACACAACAGAGCAGAGGTAATTTTCCCATATCTTCTCTGAGTTTGCATGAAGATTACCATTTGAAGAAAACGTCTGCATCTAATCACTTTAGGAGCTGCATTTCCTGATTTAACATATAATATTACAGGATTTTTCTTTTTCTGGGGCCAGTACCTATTGCATGGTTATTCACAGCAATGGCATCAGAGCATTTTACTGTGCTGGGTTGGATTTGGGCAATCCATTTTTGTAGAACTTCTGAATTTGTGTTGGATTTTATGAACTGTCTGAACCTTTATTTCATCTGGATATCTTCTCTTGCATATTTATTTCACTCTCCTCACATGGAAGGAGACGAGAGTGGTGCCTGCAAGTCTGGGGTAGGAGAATGGGACATCAAGACTGACTGACATTTGATTAGCTGAGCCCTAAACTGGAGATGCTAAAAGTGACCAAATGAGAGAAGAAAATGGAAGAAGAGTAAGCAAAGAAGAGGAGAATAATGGAGGGGAGAATAAGGGAGGAAAGAGAGCAACAAATCTCCAGAAATGGGCAAAAAAATAGTATATCTGGAGAAAGTGGGGGTGGTTGTGGTAGAAATATTATTTTTCTGGGGCAAAAAGTGCTGAAATACAGGGAGTAAAGTCAAAACTTCATGTTTCACAGTCCAAGCTCTGAATACTGAGTTTCACGAAGAACAGTACTTAAAACACTGAAAGGGCTGTGCCCTAAACTCTATGCACTGTTTGAAGAGTGAAGCTTTTTTTTGAACATTGATTTAAAAGAAGTGCATACTGTTGTCAGGCTTGAAAATGTTCTGTGGATAAGAGGCAGAGAGGAGAAGAAGGGACTGGAAAATAAATTAGCATATAGAAAATATCATTCCTACACAGCCCCCTTAAAAGTCAGGAGTCCCCTTTTGACACACAAGCCATCCTGTTGAGTTTTCCATACTTGGATGACTGAGCTACACAGTAGTTGAGATCCATAAACTTAAATGTCTCTTCCAAGGGAATGCTGTGAGCCACCCCGCTCCCCCTCTTTGGGCTATGTGCCCAAAGCAGCACGTGCCGCTGGAAAGCACCCAGACAGTTCTGTGGTACCTTCAGACCCATCCTTGCGTTCCAGGAGGTCATTACTCCCCAGGCTATTGGCATGGAATTCAGACCATACTGGCCTCCTGCTCCAGGGCACACTGAACTGACATTGCATTTTCACAGCAGAACACAGGGAGGGAAGAGGTGGGAAAGTTGGCTGAAATGCATTAGGCATCCCAAAGAATTAGGGTTAAAGAGAGCAGGAGGCATTTGGTTTCACGTGGCTTTTTAAAGGAAGAAAAAAGAATGAATAGAAAAATTGGCATTTGTCTTTCCAAATCATGTTATTTATAAGATTCCACAGAGAAGGAGTTGATCCTTCATGCCTCCTCTTCAGCTCAGCAGGACAACTGTGTAGGGAGATACTGCAGCCACAAACCTCAGTCCACAGCTGGACTTAAGTTATTAAATGTATTCATATTGGAGTGACACAAGCTTTAAAAAACATTGCAACTATTTTTAGCACCAAAAAGCCCTAGACCCCACTTTGCTTCAGACTTGGATAATTCAGAGCTGGCTAGGTGGAACTGTGCCATATTAATGACTGTATAAAAATTTGACCGTTTGGGTTGAGAAGCATCATGATAAATTTCAGCTTAACACTTAGAATCATTTTTAAAAAATATCTGTAAATGTAGACTAAGACAGGAATTGTTTTTCTTCAGCATGTTGCTATCCCAACGCTATAATACACATAGTGAATGTAGACTTGGTAGGTAAGTAGATCATTCTAGCTTTTGTTTTAATGTCATCATATTTCTATAGCTCTTTAGCAGATGTCTTATGTCCTTTTTTTTCTACCAAGCTTTGGTTTCCATAGCTTCTATTAGATCAAAGCTTTTCTGGCAATGACAAAACCAGCCCTTGTGTATCTCCCACCCTCTTCTGAACATCAGTGACTTTTCTTTTAAAGGAAAACTAATTTCAAATGCACAACTACTGCAGGAGAAACCCCATGAAAAAGTGAGTAGTGTAAAACTTGTGTGCTAGTATCATCCATATAATGAGAACAGAAGGGAATTAAGAGCCATTAATCAGGAAGCTGTAGAGGAGAAAGGATATCTTTATCTTCAAGGGTGGTGGATTACATTAAAGCTTGCAAAACCTGTAAATACAACATAAACCTTAATTCAAGGAGAAAAAAAGGACTGTATAAGTAGCTACAATAAAATCACTTTGCTTTCAAATGAATTAACCACTGTAAGCTAAGATGATAAATAGTATCTACTCTATAAATTGTTTCTTGTTTTTAAGTCACTAGATAATCAAATTTTCTCTGAGACTGTGTGACTGGGAGCTGTTAAGGAATGGGCATCCATTAAGAATGACCAAATTTCAGACATTAAAATACTTCACATATCTGAAATAAAGCAGCTTCCCTGAGGGGAATTTAAGTCTGAACAAAAAGACTTGTGAGCCCTGTACCACATTTCATCCAATAATTGAGCTTTGTACTGACTTTCTATTACAAAAGCTTTCATTGCTTTAGAAGCAGTAATTGCCCACTGTTCCCACTAAAAATAGGTGTGGTCTATTAATCCCTTGTTTACAGAGATAAAACCCATCTTCAAAAGCCTTAAATGAATAAGATTTATCCTATCAATGAGTTTCCTCTCTGGGTCCCCAAATGTTTTCATTACCCATGACACAGCTCAACTTTGCTCTGAGCTTCCAGTGAGCATCAATATTAATGCTGTTCCTTTCAGCACATCAGTGAGCTAGAAAAGCAGCACGTTGCTGTAGCCTCCGGGGACCTCTGCTGGGACTTCCAGAGGTGGTCATCTGATGAAGAAATGTGCTGAAGCAGCGATTCCAGCACCTTTTAATCCCAATCAGACATCTGAGCATCTGGCACAGGGAGGACTACCAGACAGGATAGTAAGAAGATGGTGAAATGGGTATAAAGGTGCAGAAAATTGCTTTAGGACTCCTGCCTGATAACTTAGCTAGAGTGATTCCATCAACATGATTATTCCTCATGTTGAGGAATAGTCTCTTATTATCTTTCAATATTCCTCTCCAAAGCATTGTCACTGCTTTGACAGCAGCAGCCTGGCTCATGCGTTGGGTTAGGCAAATAGAGTTTGTTCTCAAATAGAGTTAGGCAAATAGTTGTTTGTTCTGTCACTAAAATTAAACTGCTGTAAATGCAGCAGGTTTGTTGATGTTTTGGTTTTGTTTTTTTTTTCCCAAATAGTCTCAGCTACAAATCAGAGGCAGCTCAGGGAGGATGGAGGCTGCAGATGTGAGGCAGCCTTGCTGGCATGAGAGGACGGAGAGAAAAAAGTACCCCAGCAGGGAAGGCTGGTTGGCACCAGTGACTTGCCACCTGCTCATCTTCATCATGTACACACATATTGTATGTGATCAAAAAGGGGGATGAAAAGTAACTAATACTGAACAGCACCATCTGAGTAAGGTCAACACCCAAACTGTGTGAAAAAAATTTTAAAAAATAATGTTTAGTTGGACTTTTAACTCAGAGATGAAAGTAATGAGAAAACAGGTCCAGGCTTCTAAGGAGTCAAGGGGAACGCATGGGAAAACCAAAGGCATGTTCAGAAACATCCATGGACACAAAGGCTTTCCCCTGCGAGAGGGTAAACATGGACACTCAAGCACAGAGCAGAAGGCACAGCTTAAAAATGATACAGCTTAACAACAACATGGTTAACAATGGCTTTCTGTGCCAATTAGTAACTGGGGCTATTGGTTTTTCAAAGTGAGTGGCAGAGCTGCTGAAAGGAAAGAAGCCAAGAGCCCCCACCTCAGCAAGTCTCTCACAGTCAGAGCAGGGGGCAGTCTGCTCCCAAAACTCAACCAGCAGTGCAGACCATGGACAGCCTTGTTGTCCTGTGCTCAGGTGCTGGGGAGAAGGACAGGAGCATTTAGCTAACTGTGGGTAAAACTTCAGCAGAAGTCATTTAGGAAGAGCAGACCCCACTGAGCATCAACATTTAGTGGGGTGGTGCTGACCAGAACATGCAAGTGACCTGGTATGGCAACCAACCATGCAACTGCCACCAGCCTAAGAGATTTACTGCTGCCTCTTAGAGGGACATGTGCAGAAGAACAGGAATTGTTGTAGAGTGTAGCTTCACACGATTCTAACTTGGTCTGTGATCTAGGACTCACACTGCAGCCAAAAGCTTTGTGCTTTATTCCAAATTCTGGCTATCTCGGGGGGTTATGTGATTCATCTAACTTCTCTGTTAGGGAATTTTTCCACCTCTGAAAAAGGAGTGATGATACTTTTCAGTCACATTGGGACAGTGTGCTAGGTTCAGTGATGCACATGGAGGATAAAGAGATTTTCCACTTAGTCAGCTGGCAGTGAAATGTATTGAAAAAAGCCACAAGAGTGATTGATACCTTCATCAAGAGATTCTGCAGTAGAAAGTATGAGCAAAGAAAATATTCCTTTTTAGCAGCGACTGCACTAAGGCAGAAATAAAAGCTATGATTGCCATTTGGCTTTAGACATAAAAAGAAAATAAAATAGCAGGATATGGGAAAGAAGATAATGGGATAATGAACAATAAGGCTTGGGAAATGTGTGGAAATTGCCTAATTTCAAAACCAAAGCGGTATAACAGCTGATTTTAAATTTGTTATAAATTGAACATGATTGGCTCAGCTATTATCAGCTAGTTCCAAACTTCAGCTAAACAAACATAAGCAAGAGATTAAGCACTTCCACTCTGTGAGTGTTCAGAGAAACTGGTGTGGACTCCCCCTGCACAGACAAGGACTAACTCTCCAGTGTGTGCTCAGATGAGCTTAGTCAGGACTGCTGTTTTTACCTCCAAGGAATGTGGGATGATTCATTGGTTAATGTTGATACATTGAGCTGAAAACATGAAAACTACGTAAGTGTTAAATATTCATCATCACTATTTCTGGTCATGCCAGAGCATGAAAATAATTGTTCTCAAGCAGACCTCAGGAAAAGAAGTTTGTAATTCCAAAAGAAGTTTGCTAATTATAATCCACATCTCCTAATACCACAGAACAATAGCAATACAAATCTGATAGGAGGATAAGGCTTTTGTCCCTTTTCTGTCCTTGTTTTCAGGCACTTGATCAATGATCATAGCATGCAGATCTGTGTTTTTCAGAAAATACAAAAAGAAAATCAAGGGATCACTTCCTCACAGTCACCCTCTGCATGTCCACCCAGGACAGGCTGTGATGGACAGGGAATGTATTTGAGTGCCAGGGTGGGGATGAGACACTTGCAGGCACAAGGTGTGTGTGGGGGAGTGGAAGGATCTGTCTCTCCCTGCCTACAGGCAGAGCTCCTGTTAGCAGTGAGGTGTGCTGATCTCAGAGGAGCCTGAGAGTGTGCAGAAGTGGGACAGCTACGGCACAAGAACAATTGCACATGCAATTCAGCTGAAATCAGAATCAGTAGGCAAGTTTATCGCAGTACATCAGCAGCTTTAAAATCTTTGTCACTTCCCTCTGTCCCTCTCACTGCAATAATTCAATGCATCCAGGAAAAAGGTGCCCCTGTGCAAGACACAGCTCTTTGGGTGTGGGAGATATCAAGAAAGAGGCAGCTCACCAACATTCTGTCACATGACAACAACAGATTCTTATGCTTGCAGCTTACACTCGATCTTCAGATGCAGTGTGGTCGTTCTTGGGAGTGCTAAGGTTACCCTATTCCCACTAATGGGAACCCACTGTGGCCAGGGCCAGCCCCACCAGGCCACCAGGGCTCTTAATAGTGTCAGGCTCACCACAGGAGAAGAACACAGCTTGGAAACTGCTCTGTTGCACATGCAGAAAATGTCTGTTTTTAAAAGGTCTTAGCACATGTCTCAGTTTACACCTCTTTCAAGTCCAGGGGAAGACATTGGAAATGTAAATGTAAATCACCCGAGGTGCTATGTCAGTAACATGAATAAAGTTGTGCCTGCTTATTCCAAGGCTAAATTTGGCACTTGATGCAGGGTGGTGGCTGTGGGAGCGCTGACAGCTATGCCATGATGATGGAACGGGGAAGGACTGCTCTCCAGGCAGATTGTTACTTACTATTTCCTCTGTTGCTTTTTCATTGTCCAGCCTTTCCCTGGAAAGGGAGCCCAAATAAGGACACCTCGTAGTTTAGAAAGGCATTATAATAATTGTCTTTTGTCAACAGGAGAATGAACTTGCGTTCCTAAGCTGTTAACAGAATCATTAACTTCCTGTGCAAAATATTTTTTAACGAATATGAAGAAGCTGAAGATAAAGATCTGAGAAAGCATACAGGCTAAAACATTCAAAGTAGAATTAAATATCCTAAAATATTGTTTATTATAGAGGTAATGTGAAACTCAGCTGCAAATTTTCTATAAGAATAAGGTCAAATGTCTCTAGCTTCTCTTCCTCTGAAAGAAACTGTGGGTCTCTAACCACATCTGGTCATCATGACCAACATGGTTGCTGGTCTGGCATGTTTTGGAGCACACTCTGCAATTGCAAAGTATGCTTTTGCTGATAGAGGATGATGGAAACAGAAAAGGGCAGTGCAGTGTCTTTACATGGCAAATACCCAAGGGTCTGGCCTCTGCCCTGGCAGTGTGTGCTGCTGTACCATGGTGAGAAGTGCCTAAAAATACCAGGCAGAAGGCATGAAAGCTGCTGCGGCCAAAGGGCAGCTCAGTATAGGATGCATAAATGAGCTTTAAATACACCGTCTTTTCAAACGCTGGCTTGTGACCAAGTCAAAAGGCAACCCCAAAAACCTCATAATTTCGTACAAGGTTACGAAAATTCTGCGTCTCAGAGGTGAGCCACCTTTGAGACAGGTGCCACAGAGGGGCTGCAGCAAGGATTAGCAGTGGCTGCAGCTCAGGTGAGACATGTCGCCCAGTTCTTGGCTCCAGTGGAGCGACAGAAGCAGCAAGAGAGCAGGAGATCAGTGCCCTGCCCTGCAGAGGCAAGACACTGCCAACAAGGTAATCAATCAGCTACAGCTTGGTATATCGGCAATATCTGCTCTCCTAATGGGATTTAATCCACACATTTAGCCTCTAACTTAGAAAAAAAAAAAATACAGCTGGATGTCCAACCCTGATCTGACAACTCCAGGAACATTTTTGAGACACTGCTTAAGCATTTACAGCCCTAGTTGAATAAAGTATCTGGGCTACAAAATCTGAATCTGTATCAAAGCTTGCAGGGAAGTCCAAATGGAGGATATGGGACTGGACTCATTTCAGATTAATCTGAAAACAACTGAATATCCTAAACCTATCATCTGTAGCAGATATCAAAGTCACATTTTCTCCAAAAAGAAGAGTTGTTTAAGCAGGCTTATTATTAGTTACTGTAAAACCAATTTAAAAAGTCCTGCCTTAAGAGATTTATAGACATCTTTCAGACGGAAACTTCCTCTTGAAAAAACTCCTTAGATTACACTTCCCAACTCATATTGCAGCAAAGTAATCAGTTGTGTAATTCCAAATTCCCATTCACTTCAGAAGGTGTGAAATAAGGTACCACTCTGAAATGGATGACACTACCTGGACTCCTAGGTTTGCCTCATTTTGTAAGGGAGAGGCCTTCCACAGATGAAACCAGTTGTATTTAAACTATTTTGAACATAAAGTGTCTGAAAACTACAAGCCAGACAGACCTAAACTATAAGAAAGCACATAGTTTTTAATTTACATTGGATTGCTGGATCTTTAAATTAATATGCTTATAAGCACAATTTTGGACAGGAATAACTTTACTGATTCAGGATAAACCTCATACCACTGCACTGATCCTATTTCTTCATGTTGGCAAGGTCTTATCATTTCCCCAATTACATTCTTTTGCCAAAATAAACAATATCAGGAAGAAAGGAGGCAGCAATCTGAAAAATGGCAAACATATTACTGTGTATTTTTTCAGGCTGTGACACTATGTACCTAATTTCTAAAGTCATTTTAGCTCACTGACTTGTTTTTACTAACTTGGGTGAAAAGAATTTAATGGCAGAAACATGATACTTTCCGAGTTTTGCTTTAAATGGATACTCCTTGTTATTGTTTTCCCATCTTTGAAAATCAACTTGCAATATGGCAGCAAGCCGACAGAGAAGATACCTATTACAAATGAAGTTAACAGAGTGTGGACATCTTCGCTGGCAGAGATCAGCTGGTCTTTAACCAGTGTTGATAGATGTAACCAGGTAAATCCTGCAAGCTCTGCTGGCCTACCCCTGGCAAACCAGCTGTACTTCAGACTTTTCAGTGAACTGTACATTTTTCAATCTGCAGGTCCCAGGGCTCACTAAATGGCATTTCAGTGTGTTTGTGTTTATGCCACTTCCACCTGCTCATCACAGAGCCAGGCAGCCACAGCAGTAGATCTGGAACTTTGTAGGACATTGACACCTTCATTAATATCACCAAGGCACGTACTTAGGACTGTGTTATCACAATATCCTATGTTGGGGGGAAGTACTTTGTTTGCACAACCCCATAAGGCTTCAGGGAAAAATACGTAAATTCACCAGATTTCAGGTTATCCCTCCCACAAAACCTGCTTTCCTCTGGTGACATTATTTAGTCACATCTTACAAGTGGTGAATTTTGAGTTGAAGCATTCTTAAAAGGAAGGAATAGCTCAAGGATAATGAAAATCTTAGCTGAATAATTCTGTTAACTTGAGAATTTTCCCATTTGTTTGGGTGTAGTTTAACTTCATTTAGTACGAAATCAATCGGTACACTGACAAGCTGAATGCATTACTATTCAGAGAAAACACATTTTTATTGATCAGAGAAACCACTTGTACATTTCTTGTCAACTTGAGAACTCAAACCCAGAAAGGAGCTTTTTAAAACACCAGACTTACACTCTGCAGAGAGAAAAAATATCCACCCAACAGGAGTAAGTTTTCACATCTGCCCTTGTAACTGAGGAGAGCTTATCCTTGGGATCGAGCCCTCAAAATTTTACAGAGACATAAAAATCCTTTTTCTGATGTAATCATAAAATGATTTAGGTTGGAAAAGACCTCTAAGATCATCGAGTCCAACCATTAAGCCAACACTGCCAAATCCATCACTAAACCATGTCCCTAAATGCCATGTTTACAGATCTTCTAAATATCTCCAGGGATGGTGCCTCAACCCCTTCCTGAGCAGACTCTTCCAATGCCAGACAATCCTTCCAGTGCATAAATTTTTCCTAATATCCAATTTAAACCTCCCCTGGTTTAGATTGGATATTAGGATATCAATATCTATTGATATTGGGTATCAATAGCTACTTGAAGCTATTTTCTCTTGTCCTTATGCTTGTTACTCAGCAGAAGAGCCCAAGCCCCCCTCGCTACAAGCTGCTTGTAGAGAGCAATAAGGTCATCTCTGAGTCTTCTCTTCTCCACACTTCTCTCTGAGTCTTCTCCAGAACAATTCCAGTTCCTTTAGGTATCCTCATAATACTTCAGCTCCAGACCTTTCACTAGCTTTGTTGCCCTTCTCTGGGCATGGTCCAGCACATCAATGTCCTTCTCGTAGCAAGAATTTGGGGAATCAAATTATTTTCTTGGCATATAATTGGCCCATGAAAGCCATGTACTAGTATTAATGGGAACTCTGCATATTTAGCACATTTTCAAACCAAGATGGTACATAAAATAGCAAGGTATTGATTTTCTTCTAGGATGAAAAATGCTAAAATATTTTTTCTGCACCATTCCAATACACGTCCCTCATTTTTCCTCTTCTAGCCACTGCTTATATATCAGCTCGATTCCATCATTAAAAATCATCAGTGGCCTTTTCTCACACTAAGATTATCACTTCCAAGCACTGATAACACCTGTCTCTTCAAAGACATCTCCCTGAAAGCAGATCAAAATAAATCCACAAAAGATAAAACTGCAAATAAAGAAACAAGGAACATTGCACCTTCTGACACCATTGTGTGTACATTGTGTATACATTGTTGTGTATATTCAAACACAATTTCCTATGTAATTTGGAATATCAGTCCCTCCCATGCTATCAGGTGTAAAACACAGAGTACACAACAGTACCAGTTCAAGAGAAAGTCTGCAAGAAGGTAACATCATTTTTTGTTTACAAAAGGTCAGTACATATTCTGAAGTCCAACACTGGGACTTTTTTTAGCCCAAACTCTGAGGGTGCTTTTCTGTTCTACACCAAGGCAGAGGCAACTTTCTTGCAACTTGATTTTTTCATTGCAAAAATTAATGACTAAGTTGAAGTGCTGTATTTGTACTGAACAAATTTTATCACAAAATGAAGAATCACGTTATTTATATAAAAAAAAATCCTCAATGCAGACAATTAGCTTGAGACCAAATTAAGTGAAACTTCAAGTAAACAAAAAAAATGCTAATTTATTATTTTAAAAAATTTCTAAAGAGAAAAAAGGGACCTCAGGAATTATGCATATGAAGACAGTTTCATATATTATAGCTAAATGGTATGAATTACGTATTTCCTCACCTTAAAAAAATGTTACTGCTGTCTGTTGCTAAAAACTGTGAGTTGCTATCCTCATAGCCAAATGGCTGAGAATTTTGAAGCCATTTTCTTTTTATTTTCTTAATACATGGAGGAAGTAATATAAAAGGTTTAGGGAAATAGTGAGCATTTCAGCTTCCTGGCACTAGAAAACATCCATCCTCCTACCTTAACCTCTAGGTGGCATGAAAGAACTTAAACTAAGCAGGCCTTTTTCTGATTTTTCAGGTTGTGTTATGCCCTCCCAGTTAGCCTCCTCAAGCCACCAATTCCAGCAGCACAAAATACACATCTATTAACCTGTATTAAATAAAATGTCAAAATAAGTACTAAAGTAGCAGCTACTGTACCTAGATAGCTCAGTTTTACTGCTTTTAATTGTGCATTGAGAGATGAATAAATAATTGATTCTCCACAGTACATCTAATTTCCTTTCACCTTCAACTTAAAATAGTTAATGGGAACAATAGGCTTACTAGAAATAAAATTAATGTTCACATATAGCTTAATGTGAGGATTGCTAGAGCATTAAAAATACATACCATAAAAACCAATTTGCAATCATAATCCAGCAGAAAAACATAACAATGAGCAAAATACATCCATTACTTCGTCTTATTGTAGATTACAGTATGTAGAAAATTACAGGGCCGGTGAAAGCAAAGCCAATCAATATTTGCTGCAGAAATAACTAGAAATGCTGCTTTTTTACATACTGTTGGTATGAAGATAAGACCAGCATGTTCTATGTGATTTCTATGGGACCAGAGAGAATTTTTATAACAACAGCCTAAGATGCACAGTGCATGAAGGACCGCAGCAGGCCTCAGCCTCTGCACACAAGAATGGCACCACAAAAGCATTTTGCTCGATTTAAGACACCATGATATTTGACATCAGAGCATTTCTTTTCCTCTACAAAAAAACAAATGTGCATTTGTACATTTGCCCTGGTATCAATGTTGCCATCTATTTCCTTTATTTCCTGTCCTAGCCAAACCATTCACAATCTGAGGAATGCTCTAGCAGAACCAGAAATCACTTTCCCCTCCTAACCCACTCCAGCTCTCTGTCTGCAATTCCCCAGTCTGGATTTTCATCACTCTACCATTCAAAACCATTCCATCTGAAATGCTTCGACTCTTCCAAGACTGAACAAGAAGCTATGTGTAAAATTTGTCAAAGCATTATGTGGAAGATCATTTGCACCAACATGGGACGACAGAGCGTTGCATCATGTGCCCACAATTACACAGAAAAGGAATTTCTCTCACCTGGCATAGAAATCTTTTGGTGGAACAACCTCCTGGAAGAACTGTAGCTGGTACAGATAAAGTCCAATCAAATGTCCCGCACTGAATATAGCCATTAATACACACAGACAGCTGAATATCAGCGGATCAAATGCTTGGCAACAGGACCACCATGTGCACAGGCCCAAAAACACAAAGAAATACACAGCTGAGGTCAAAGATGGCACCATCATACCTGTAAAAATAAAAACATGGAGTTTTGGAGCAGTATGGGAAATATCAGCATTCGTTAAAACTTAAGTTTGACAAGAGGTGTATTAAAAAAATTTAATCCAATCAGTTTTCTGCTAATTATTACAATGAGCTCTAAAGATTGCTATTAACTTTGTGTCTAGAAGAGAAAGATCTTTCTTTTCCCTTTTTATTTGTTCTATTCACTTTTGCCATATCTTAGCACTTAGAACACAATCACTCTCCAGTCTTTCCTCTGAGATGGAATCTTCTCTGTGTAAAGATGTTTTCATAAAGTATGGAGAAAACCAGAAAGATAGCTGCAAGCACAGCCAATACTGTCTGAGACCACGGTATATGAATTTTGAGTAAAAGATGCTAAAAAGCATGATGGATGAACAGTGAAAAGCTTTCTCATATAGATATTGAAATATCTTGAATTATTAAAACAAAACAAATCCTGATTCAAAAATCAAAAAAGATTTACATAAAATCTACAGAATAAGCAGTAAATGTTTGATTTTAAAAAATTGCTGACTCCTAGAAACATGTAATTTACACAACAAAGACTGCTGTCACACACATATATTATTTTTGCTTTTGCACATATAGCTCAGTATGTCACTCGTAAAAATGTCGAACTGGTGAAGGGGACTCAATGCTCGGCTGCTAGCCTGCAAAAATAAGTTAGGAAGCAGGAAAGACATTCATGTCTAAGGGTGGCAACTCTGAGAAAATGACATAAGAGCTTGCAGTCAGCACAGCAGCCCAGCAGATTCTCTGAAGCAACAGTGCCAGAGTAAAGGTGCCTGCCTAAATTTATTTTTAAGCTTCTTAACTAGTACCTGTCTAGGAGCCACCTTCCTCAGGACAGAGCTGCAGCCTCCCGGTGGCCCATGGCTCCAGTGTGCCTGCTGGCCCTGGCCCTTGCCTGGTACCAGTTTGATGTGTCTTTTGGGAGCAGCGTCCCAGGGTCAGTCCCTGTGGAGCTGAGTCCAGGCACTGCAAGGACTCGTACCCAATTTCCCTGAGCTTCACCATCTCATCTTTCACATCATATTTTAGCCTTCAACCTATGGTGCTGTAAAACTTCACCCAGCAATTTCTGCCTCAAGTATGTAACTATTTCCTTTCTTCTTACCTTGTCTTTGTTTAAGCACTTTTGGAGAAGGAGAATCTACAATATCCTCAAATAAGTTATTTATTGTGGCCAATTACTCTGGCTCTGAAAAATACAATATTTATTTCTGTCCTGAAATTGCCTAGGTTTACCACTTAATTGTTGGCTCCTATTATCAATTCTACTAGATGAGATACCTTAAATGGAAGGACTTTGTATCTTAGTTCTTTTGGGGTGCAGTCGAGTCACCCTTCATCTTTTTGGCATGGCAAGTAAGGAAGTATTTAACTTATTAAGCTCAAGGTCTCTCTCTGGAATACAGGCTTCCCAGGCCTCAAGTCGTTTTTGTAACTCTACTCTGAACACCTCCCAGTTCTTGGCTCGTGCTGGAGCTCCACAGGCAAGCTGCCCATCACCACTCAGAAGGAATTGCCCCCTGCCACTGCTGCATGATCCTTCTGCTTCACCCTCCCTGGATGATGCTCACCCACGCAGAATGGCATCAGGCTTTTTGGTTATGTTTGTTTGGGTTTTTTTCAATTGCACCTCTCTTCCCTGATGTAAGGCCCTATGGTGGCCCACATATTTTTTCTCTTTTTAGATTTATTACCTTCCATTTGGCGACATGTAACGCTGTTAAGCAATCTTACCTTAATGAAAGAGCCTGCCTTACTAAAAGGGCCACACCTGACCAATCCTCATCGTTCAATATCAAACATTTTTTGTACTGTTGTACTGTTGTTTTATATTTCATATACTGCTAACTTATATGTTAAGTATACAGTTATATTTTATATGTAATCACTCCATTCGAACATAAGAGTTGGAAGATAAATGTTAATTTATGATTCCATGATCTAATTTTGAATTCAGTAGCTACAACCTAGAATGATTTTGTACCCTTCCGTTCTGGCTGTAGCTGATTATGTGGTATTAAATCAAATTTCTTATAAAAAGGTAGGCTATGTAACATCAAAACAGCTACTCTTACCAGCTAAATAAAAAGCAAAAAGTCTGCTTTTAAAGCAAAAAGTCTGCTTTTCACTCTTTTTACACACTACATGGTCAACAAAATAGTATTTTCTTTTTTTTTTTTTTTAAGGCTATATGAACACACCTTTTTATACTTGGAAGTGATGGAGCCAAATCCATGAATTCACTTTAATATAAATACATACATACACATACACACACACACCCCCCATACAATCATTTATTATATGCCCCCATTCACCATTTGGTTACAAGAGCAGCTGTGAAAATCATAAACGGAATGACAGGGCCACACAGTATCAGTGCAAAAAAATTAAGCAACTCGGCATATTCCAATACCTGCCAAAGAGTTAATTTAATAAAATCAGCAGCAATTTCTTTTCCCTTAAAAATTTCCATTGTTACTCTCGCAGGTGCCAAAGTGCTGAAAACTCATTTGTTAAACACATATACTAATGGGCTCCTGAGGAAATTTTTCAAATACACCAACCTGCTGAACCAAGTAAAATTGTAACAACAACTTTTCCAGTGGTGATTATCATGTTGCCAATAAACTCCCTCAGTTTGGATGCTATTGAGGCAATTCTACGCAGCAGTTTTAATTTCATGGTTTCCTCAAATTCTGCTTCTCCACAGTCTTCGTCATCCAGATCTTCTTCATACATCAAAGCATCATCTGGCTCTAATTTTTCTCTTACAGCCTAAAGGAGAAGGAAGGAAAGAAAAACAGAATGCAAAAAACAGAGACAGGGAGATGCAAAGGAATTTGAAATTAAAAACCATAGATATATTATTTAACAATGAAGTCTTCTTACAATTCTGTGACTATGCCAAGTAGTGAGAGCTAAGAAAGATGTATAAAGCTAGAGATGTACCCCACATTGAGGGATCCCACTTCAGATCTGTCTCAAAATAAATGGATTTTAAGGGTGGTCTCTGGGAAAGGCTGCAGTCCTCCCACATGTGCACAACAGGCTGCTTGCTCATTTCTATATGAAATTTGGTTTGATTTGTTCAGCATTCTTAGAAAGATAAACATCTTGCTATCTAATATCTTTTAAACTCCTCTTTGCCTCAAAGGCTTCGGTTATAAGCTCCAGCAAGCACAAGTCCTGGCTGAAATTGCTCAGTAAATCTCACTTTCCAAACCCTTTTTTCATGAACCCTTTCTCTAAATGAAAAACCTAGAACTGGGCAAGTAGGAACAATCTGGAACAGAGCAACAAGGGCTGAAATGAATGGACAGATAACTCATTGGTGACTAAAGGGCAGTTTGGGATGGAAAAGTAAATTAAGCAGAGGTTTGGGGAGAGAATAAGAAATACTGAGATCCAGTGATGGTGAAAATGTGAGCAAGAGAGAAGTAGTGAAAGCTTGAATGATCTACAACAATTTAGCAGGGGTAATGAGACCACTGACTTAGAACTACACAATGGAAAAAGGAAGAGAAGGAAATGTGGAAAGGCCCGTCATACTGGAGCAGTTTGTTAGGGTTTGGCAGTGGTCTTCACCATCAAGTCTCCATCGTATCTTGGAGACCAGAAGACATACACAGCTATCAAGTGATGCAGACTAAATCATCAACCCACAGTGAGAATCTGCAAGATTAGCAAGAGGCCCGCACAAAGATACAATTTATGGAAAAATTAGTCATTCACGGAAATGTAGGGGCATATTAAAATAAAAAAATTAAGAGTTTTGAGCCAGATTCTCATTTGGTGTAATATAGAATAGCTTTTTTGGCACTAATTTAAACTTGTATTAGCTAATACTAGTTCTGGCCAAATCGTATCTCTGTGTGTGAAAGTAAAAAGAGAAATTATTGGTATTTTTCATCAAAACAGCGGCTTTATATTCATTGGTGACCTTTGGCAGAAAAAATTCCACACTGACAGATAAGATTGCAGTAGGAGCAGAAGAACTCTCAGCCTACTTAACCAAATTCTTCTGTACCATTACATTATGTGGACTCCCAAAAGAAAAACATTCCCTGTAGACTCCTTCATTTCACCTCTAAGCTTGTTGCCAGCTTTCTCCTCTTACTTCAGAGCATTACCATTGCTGTGAATGCCCAGGAGAACAAACAAGCAAACAAACAAACAAAGCTCCAAACAAACCTGCCTATTCTCAAGAGTATTTATTTTACAGACAATGAAATATGTAATAAATACAGCAGGGCTGATCTGGGAAATTATATTTCTCTTGGACTTATCCAGCTATCTCACCAGCAATGCACATTTTATATGGACTATAGTAGAATTTCAATTGCTTTCTTATTGTCACCATGCACCTATACAGCTCTCAGCTTATGAATTATTAGCTCCTTATGCAAAATAATAGAGATGGCAGCCCAAACACGCAGTCATCACATTTCAAGCCATGCAGAACAAAGAGGCAGTCTGTCTGTTCATCGCTGCTGCTCATATCTGAGCTCCTGTCTCAAGGATAGGAAACATTAAATATTCAGAAACAATGCTGAGAGTAAGCTGAGAAATACATTCTGCCCTAACTTCTGCCAGAGCTGTTTCAGTGAGAAAGCTAAACAAAGGGCAAAAGTTATGATCATTTTTGCTTGCACCACAAGTACTAGATTAAGGTGTTCCTAATCTAGTCCTTTTGGGTCCAATCCTGCTTCTCCTGGACTGGTTCTAGTGCCTTCAACTTAACATGACCAGTGAAGAGTGAAACCTCCAACAGGGTCCACATCCCAAAGACACAGAATGAGTGAGACTGATAGACATTTAAAGGTTATGAAATGGCACCCACCAAACACAGATCTATGTGAAGAAGACTCTTGTTTCTTCAGCTTGTGCCTTCATGTTGCTGAAGACAATATGCATTAAAACATAGACTCACTCAAAAAATATGTAGGAATCACTTCAAAATAAATAAGTTACTTCATGGAAGGCAGTCAGGATTAATCTCTCTTTGAATACTATGTTAAACATGAAGACAGGTTCAAATTCATTTATTTATTACAGCTTAAAACTGCTGATATAACAATGAATTATACATAGGTAGGAACAGGAAATAAGGGTCACAAAATAAAATAATAAACTATTTTCCAAACAGAAGCAGAAAATATTCTTGTGGGGAAAATGAAAATAATCAAAATACTTTTAAGTAAAAATTGGAGGAAAACACACATTACCTTCAAACAAGAAAACAAAAAGGAGGACAGAGAAGTAAGGAAACCACACAAAAACATCCCAGTGGAAGGTGGGACTCAATATACTTTTCTGTCTCTCATTCCTACTTGCCTTCTAACCTCAGGCGCCAAACACCTAAATTCACACCATGATCTCCTCAAAATGGATCTTTGGATTTTCTGTCATAACAAGGAGCATAATTTTTTAACTTTACCAGGCTATTTACTCTTGCTTCATTATCTAAAGAACCTTTATGCTACACTTTGCCTTGAGAGTTCAGCATTAATAATCTAGCACTGACACATATGACACAGCACACCTAGGAAGAAGCACTAGGGAAGCGGATATTTCACTGGACCAGGATAGAACTGAAGCTGAGAAGGAGATGATGGTCCAGAGTTTCCATGGACTGGGGCTAAAGCACAGCTTTAGCACAGCTAAAGGCTTGCAAGTTGATGAGTTACCAAAGAAGTTCACTTTCCTTGGTTTCCAGCTTTTATTCAGATATGAAAAGATGAATTCCAAGTTCAACAAGAAAGTTGGGACGTCACAAACATTCACAGGAAATGCAGAACAACCTACTTCTGATGTTACTGAGGTCATTGGATGTTGGAAAGAAAACTTCAGCATTCTGACCTTCAGGAAATACCAAACTGATTTCCCAAGTTTTCCTTCTAAAACTGCCAAAGTCTGTTGGGAGTTGCAGTTCTTCAACTGCTCTGCTCAGTTTAAGACAAGCTAGCAATTGGGATCATCACCACAAACCATAATATGGAGTCCCAGAACTTTTTTCAGAACAGATACATGTCAGTTTGCAACTTTTCGGCACAGATGGAATGATCAATACGGCTGTGCAAGGATTGCCTGGTTTCAGGACACAGCTCATGGTTATTTCAGCAGAGATTATGACAGTTAAACAACTCTAGGTTTGATTTTATTTCCTTTTTTTTTTTTTTCTTTTAATACAAACATATCTGTTTTTAATTCAGTATCCAAGATGAAAGGCCATGTTCCTTTGCTGAAGTAGATGAAAGTGGGTGTTCCAGTGTGTGTTGAAAAGACAAACTTTGGATTCCCCCACTCTCATATTCACCACCCTCTAACTGGATCATCTGGGCTGGCTTTCCATTTTCTCACATTGAGCACTTCCAATTGCAGAAGGCAGGCAAACAGTGAACAGTTTTCACATCCAACATGGTGATAATGTGCTTGTTGTTTTAACACTTTCTGATGATTAAAAAGCCGTACGAGTACGCGCTCATCACAGAACACCATTACTCCAGTCAGACTGCTTTGCAAAGCTCTTTTTTACTATGTGGATTAGTCTAAAGCTACAAACCTATGCTATATAAGCTACAGTTAGAAAAATACTTTTACTTCCATAATAAATTACCTATTATGCAATTACAGGATCCCTGTGGATGCTGATTAAATCAAATAAACTTCTCCATTCAAGGAGTATAGAGCATTTGTGAAGCCATAAACATGTGTTTCCATGACCCTTGCTCTGCAGAGCAGGGCCCCAGGACTTCTTATAAACAAACTAAATGCAGTTTAGGTTTTTCAGCAATCATGTGGAAGTCCCGGGAGTATTTACTGTACAACACTTTTTTAAACTGCCAAATTGAGATAGAGAACAGGCAAGGAAACAGTACAGCTCTTGTGGCAGCTATGGCAGCTACTATCGTGGCCAGGGCCAGAATGTCCATTAGCTACTTTGGGGGCTGCTTTTTTAACATCCAACTTTTAAATGTTTCATCTGGTACAGTATAAACACTACTGCACAGAGATATCCTCTAGTCCCAGAGATGTATTTACTAACAGGAAGCCTTAACTCTAACCTAAACCCCGTTTTTCCTTCAGAGCACTCCTTGCTTTGTGCCTACTTTTAATCATATTGTGTCTGTAAACACAAATTTTCTTATTTGTTGACATTTTGATTCTAGAGGGGACACAAATGAAACCCTTCAAAAATTCAAATAATGACAGCAACAAGATTTAATTAGCCAGAATTATTACAACTAAGGGGACGCAAGTCTCCTAACTCCCATCCCTGTGAATACATTGCATTAATTACTGGGACATCTAAAGCATGCACTGCTAAGCTCACAATAGTAAGATCCCATGGGGGTTCAGGTGCTTCTTCCACTTGGCTCATAAAGGTTGTAAAAATAGCTTATTTTCAATATTGACATTTCCTCCCAGCCAGTACCAGGAAACAAACAGCAAAGAGTGAGAAAAAGCAAGCTAAGCCTGAGAAAAACATGCAATTATGTGAAGTTCACCAAACCTTACCCAAACAGGTACACAGGTTCGTTAGGAGGAGAGATTCATACATTGTGGTGCACCATGTTATTTACTGCTGGTAATACCAGAAATGTGCTTTCATGATCTACATCAGCTTGAAGGTGTATGGTTTGGCTTGCAGAAAAGACAGTTGCTCTCACTTCGCAAGGGGACAAGAGCAAGCAAGGCACAGGACAAACCTTTTGGTCTGATCTCCTTCTGGAAATGCCATACTTTTCGACCTGTAGCACCCCAGACCTCAGCACAGACTTCTAACTCGTGCTGCTGATAGCCACACCAGATTCTTTCAAGTGGGCTGGATTCTCTTGTGTGCCCTGGGACTCATGGTCACAGCATCCTGGTGACACTGCCACTGTGAAATTGTGATTCTCGCAAGATATCACCACCTAGAACTACTTCTTTACCTCCAATCAGATATTTTATTTTTATTCCATATCTGTGATAGAGTAGCATGGATACATTTTATTAGAAGTATTTTATAATTCTGTTCAAGCCATTACTATGTCCTAGCTTCTGGACTTCCTTACCAATTCAAAAAGCCCCTGTAATGAATGGCTTGGTTTAGGAATGATCTGAGATAAGCTACTTGATTCCATTATGGCAGCAGAACAATAGAAATAGACTCTCTCCCTCTCTCCTCTTACACTTAGTTTGATTGCCTCCATAGTCACTTAGCTACTGCATCCAACCTATCATAACATGACTGAGTTCCTACTTGTAAGTTTGCTCTAAAAACCCTCTTTTCCCCCCTTAAAAAAATCTTCAACCTTTATCTTTAAATATGAGATAGTTGCCGCAGTAGGAAGAATTACTTATCCACCTGCCTTTAGAAGCAGCACATACATACGTGCACACAGAGAAAACAATCAAAATAACCCAGTATTGCTTAGACAGACCCTGCTGTGAGCACAAAAGCTGGAAAAGAAATTTAACTGCTACTTCTTTTACCATCAAAGGAACTGCAAGCCCTTAATGTGATATAAATGATTGTAGTTTTAACCTGCAGTCAATACCAAACCATGTTAAGGCAATCATTTATTGAATTTCCAATTTTGCAAGAAAGCATAGACGTCCACTGTTGTTCTGAAAGCATCAGCATGTGAGAAGTGGATGTCCTTGCTTGTCCTGCCACAGAATAGATTCAAACATTTCCACATAAAGAATTCCCACATCTCATTGAACTTGCTTCCTACAGAAATGGGGCTGCTTAGCAAGGGTATCTTCTTTAAGGTCATCTTGTGTGAGGTACTTGGATTCTACAGAAAGCCAGAGGGGAACACCACGCTACCCACACCTGGGGGTGTGCATGGACAGGGGGCTGCAGGTTGCAAGCTGGGAAAGAAAAAGAATGTATGACTTCAGGGGAAGAACCTGCTAAATGAGCTGAACTAATCAAGTGTGAGACTGCAATGAACATTTTGGTAGGTGTGACATTAATGAGATGGATGCAACTTGGAATTTAAGCAGTTACTTTAATAATTCATATTACTCAACTGAAGCACTGAAAAGAAAAATCGTAAATTAACTTTAGGTCATATAGATCCTAATGAAAAATTTTATCACTGGTACATCTAAAGTGCGCTAAAGCTTGGGTTAAAGGCCTACACAGAAAGATAGATGTAGATCAGCAATAACTTTCAGTGTGTTTGCAGTGTTTCAGAGTAATAAATGCCATACCTACACTTCCACAGTAAAACCTCCTGTGGAAAAGAGTAACTTGTTAAAAAAATAGAATCAGCTATTTACTGGAAGCACATAGGGACAGGAGCATTTAGCGAGTCAGAGGAAATGAAAAATAAATTAATAAAAACAAGCACAGTTCTGAATCAGGATAACAGGAAGGCAACTCATTAAATTCTGTATACAATAGATATTGTACTGAGAGGACCAAAGTTTATTTCACTTCCCAATGTACCCATTGCACCTGGGCAAACACTGAGTGACTTCAGCACACAACTCACTTGGCCAATATTGAAATACAGTTTCATATCTTGACTTCAGGAGATTGTCAGGCATGGAAACCAAATGAAAAAGAGAGGGGAACTCACAGCGCTTTGGCCTGAGATGATCAAACCCTTTTTTTTTTTTTGTGGAAAGGAAATAGGAATAGTTGGATTACGACTACAAGGCACAATGCAGTTAACTGAGCTAGAGCAGGTAGGCACAGCACCCACATGGAGTAACTCCTGGCCCAAGAAATATAAATACTGACGCGTTATGCATCTTGCTAAGAAGGAGAATAAACAGCCCAAGCATGCTGCTGTGGTTATTTGCAGTATTGCCTCAGCTGACACCAAAGTGATGGGTACTTCTCCAGTACCACCCTGAAGAACCTCAGATTACTGGGATAAACAGGAGAATAGGACATCTAATCCACAAGAGGATCCAAAGTTACTTGTCTTCTTTAGTCTTACAGAACAACTTTTAAAGAAAAATGTGGGGTTTTTTTCCTCCCAAAATTTCAGAGAAATTAAGTCTAGAGAAGGAAACAGTGTATTGAAGCAAAAGAGCAGAAGAACTGAAAGGATTATAATGCAGCCATGAACACATGTGCAATCTAAATTAGATGTTTTCTAACCACCAGAAAAGCAAAACTACAGAACAGGGTCATTTCTGAAACAACGGGATGAAGGAAAATGGCCCTGTTTTCAAGGTGGTGCTTTCTACCTTCCAGAGGGAATCGTGTGATACAGCTGCTGCAGTAACAGCAGACTGAATTCTGTGAGCCAAGAGATTCCTTCTCATACCGTGTTATTCATCACTCGGGTTGTCCAAAGGCAATAGTATTCCAGGATTTTTATCTCCTGGTTAATAACTCTGTGCATCAAAATTTGGACTGGAGAATGGTTAGCAACCCCAGTGAGGAGCTGCCACAAGAAGAATTGCATCCTGTCGTGTTTCTCCCCAGAGCAGAACAGGTGCACACCGAAGTTCCCTGACAGCCTTTAGTCACACACAATGCACTGCACTATGTAACATCGTGTAGCTGCAGCCTGCTGCACATAATTACATATTTGTGCTAAGACTTATCCAAGGACACGTGCATCAAACCAAGGAGCTAATGGAACTTGTAAACTTTTGACCCTTGTTAAGATGAGATGCATTAGAATTGTTACTGAGGGAGGCAGCTGTGTAAGGTCTGGCAAACTTCACCACTACAAACATCACAAGCAAAGAGATAAGGGAGCCTCATCTACTCTTTTTAAACCACAGAAAAAAAGGTATTAAATCCTGTTTATACCATGTTCAAAGCACACAAAGACCAAGTGGGTTTGACCAGTTCTCCAGAGGTCAGAACCAGAGAAACATTTACAACCAATTAGAAAAAGTAAGCTAGGGCTGTGCTAAATATGGACGACAATGAGAAGAAAAAAGATGAGAAATAAAAGGGATGTCATCAGAAAGCTCAAAGAAGCCAAAACGTTCCAGCCCTCTCTAAGAAGTTCTTTTCCACAGTATTTCCCACAACAGCAATAATTTTCCATCTCAGAAGATTAGCAAATATTGAAGAAGTTGCGTATGGGGAAGAAGATGTTTAGAGAAATCAGGGCCAAAGCATTCCATGTCAATGATAGCTTATGAAGTCAGGTGAATGTTTGATACTGGTAAAATCAAATTAAATTAAGACACAAACGCAAAGCAATAAATCATCTAAGGAGACATATACCCATCACAGGCTTCAAGAAAAATGGGATGGTCGTGTAGACAGGGCCATGGGCACCACTGTAAACTGTTCAAAGAAGATTACATCTGAAGGCAAGAAAAATGGCAAGGTCCTAGCAACTGCAAAGAATGTGACATCAGAGGTGTTCTCTAAGGTGAAGTAATTACCTATACTATCCAGGACATTCAGATAGGTGATAAGTCAGTAGAATTGCTCAACCCCAAGATCTCTGAACCTAATAATCAATGCCATAATATTATCATTTAGATCAAAAATAAGACCTTGCCTGAAATGCTGAGGGACTGATAATCTCTGTAGCTTGAAAGAATATTGCAGAACTATAGTTTGTTCAGAAAAAAAAGTGATTAAAATGACAAAAGAAATTAAAAAAATTTTTAAAAAACCCAAAAAAACCCCCAAAAACCAGAAAAAACCCAAACACAAAATACCCCCCCCCAAACAAACAAACAAACAAACAAACAAAAAACCAACAAGAACCAAACCAGAAATTGCTTACCTTTAAAAGGATAAATATGGAAGATAATAAATACATTTGATTTCCCTTATACCATCTCACTCTGGTTTATAACATGTAATACAAGGGACCTTCCATAAAATTATAGAGTGTTAAATTCAAAATAAAATCAAAGAGCACTTATTAAATTGTGGAAGTCCTTGCTTCATAATGCCACTGAAGCCAAGAAATTAGTGAGATTTTAAAAGAGGCTCGGTAATTATATGTTTAACAAGATTAATCAGAGTAGCTATAATTATAAACAACTTTTTTTGGCAGGGATTTGAAACCACATGGTTTAGGATTAAAGTCATTCTCACACTAGGAGAGATCAGGATAAACTGTAATGTTGCAGATGGGGGAGAAAAAGCGTATTCCCTTATCTGCTCTCGTCCTTTCCCAGCAGTACCACCTACTTTCAGGATAAGGATAAGGTCTAAATGGAACATTTCTATGCTAAAAAGTCCTTGAGCAGTTCCCAGAGCCTGTCTCTTCTGTCCTGTATGGAATGTCCTGCAGTTACATTTGGAGACCTGGACCAAACGAGAGCTCTCAATGGAGGCATAGGACAAACAGCTCAGTCACTGTTTAGAAGGATAAAGCTGGGAAACAGTGCATTTTTACTGCTCCTGTGTGCCAAGGGACACAGGAGCCAAGAGACAGATGAAGTAATAAACTTGAGGACACAAACCAAGTTTGTGGCCAAAGGGAGAACCATGCTGGTCCTCCCGATTCCAGCCCAGTATCTTGACTCCAGGCCAACCTCTCCTCACATTCTTCTCAAACTTTAGTTTATTTTAAAGCAATTTCCTCTTTTTCCTTTTTTTTTTTTTCCCTTTTTAAATCCCAAACAAATCTCTGACTTCTGCAGAACAGAGGAGGGGTGGAAGCTTTGGGATCAAGCTTGCCCCAGATGATGGCACAAAGTACAGACCTAGTGGTCCTATTTGCTTTCTAGGAGATCGTGCATGGGCAAGGCAGCAAGTGCCTTGGGAGGAAGTTGCATTGAAAACTACAACAGTTTTTTTCAATTAAGATCAACACCTCTTTTAAAGTTTAAGTTGTGCAGTTGCAGAAGGGTTTTCCTTCCTGCCACTGTCACTTAAAACTAGGCAATTCATCCACAGTCTCAAGAAAAGGCTACTTCCTTTCTAATACCTATCAGACTGTATATACTGTATCTGCATTTTGGCACATGTACCACCATCTGCTCCGAATCAAAAATGTCGTACTTTCAGCTGCAGCTGGGAGTTAACTGTTCTTTCTTTTTTCCTTCCACCTTTTACACCTTGTGACTGCCATTGTGCTTTTCGGCATTTGCAACCCGGGCCTGTCTCCAGCTGAATTCACCTGCTTTAAATTTTCTGAGCCCTAATAAAAAGGGCCTGCAGACACGTTTGCTCCAAGTGTGCAACCATTTAGGGGTGGTAATGAGTTGGACTGCAGCCTGGTATCTGGCAGACCTTGCTACTTCATGACTCACTGTTAATTAAAACCACACTCTTTGCTTATTCCTGGGATAACGTTACTTACAAATAATTGAAAGTCTCACTGCCTTAGAGCCTCCTCCCCCCAGTTCTGTTCTGTAGAATAAACTTTTCTGATGGAGATCTGTTTCCCTTAAAGTTGGATGCGGCGTAATGGAGAAAGACATCCATTTTTCAACAAATCCTTGTTGTTCTTAATTTGGATTCTGACCCTTTTGCTTGTTTTGAATTGCGTCTCAATCCACAAGCAATCTGATCCATGGTATTTGATGGCTGCTTTCTGGAGGCTACTGCCACGCTGAAATGCAGCGCACAAACTGCTGCCCAACTGGAGGCGTTTTAACAGCATGCCCATACATCAAGGGAAATGTGATGGACCCACACAGACCTTTGAAAAGGTCAATTTTAGCTGTATTAACAGGTTTTTCTATACAGAAAGGTTGAAGGAGTAGATAGATTAACCTTTCTTTTTTAATTAAGCCTATTTTGATAGTATTTCACTCTCTCCCACAGCAAAGAGGTCTGGGAATCATTCAATGTAAATAATTTAACCCAAGAAGGTAAAGCTGCAAGACACTGCTTTGACTTGGAAGTGCTGATTTCTTGATTTGTAGAACTGTCTGTGGTTAGGCATCTATCAACCTGAAAAGTTACCTCTCTGATGGCTCTGCTAAGCTTCTTTAAATCAGCTGATGCATTCTTAACAAAATCTCCCACCACAAAACTCTGATGACTGGTGGCAGGAGCTCTCAGCAGCAGCTCTTCAACTCCAGAATTGGCTGCAGGGCTGGTCTAACAAACCCAGGACTATTTCCCCTGGAGGTACAGTGCCAAGCTCAGCTTTTTTCCTGAAGTCTCTTTTTGTAGGACAGTTGTTGCTGCAACTCATCTTGTGTTTTCTGTTTCAGTGGAGTTACAGCATCAGCAAAGAGCTGCACTATCACAGAGACACAGGCACCTCATGCAGAATTCAAAAAACTGTTTGCTTACTTAGTCTTCCCTTTTCCAATGCACATTACCAAAGAAGAATTGAAAATTACGAGAAACCTACATGGCTTGGACTCATTTTAGATCATGCCAATATTCTCCCAAATTCAGACACTCAGCACCCTGCTCTGCATATGCATTAGGTTCCTTATAGTCAGTGCTGCCAAATACATATTTCTAGCAGATTCAGTTGCTTCTGCCTCCTTCTCCTCCTCCTAACTAGCAGAAATTATTCCAGGATGTTACATGCAGACACCTAGAAAGAGAAAACTGAAGTTTGGAAAAACATGTTTAATTGGTATTTGATTTCCCACTCTCCATTTCACTCAATCTTAAAAAAGCTAGCGGATTACTCTGATGCAGATTCATCATTTCAGCTATAAGGGCAGAATTCCTTAAGTATTTGGGATCACCTCACATAACAGAAAATATTCCTTTTTTAAAAAAATTCCTGTGGCAGAGCTTTGGGTGTCACTAAATCTAAACACAGCTGCTATGTTCACTAAATATTCTGCAATACATGCAATTTACAGAACATAAATAATATTTGCTGCATTTTGATGTGAAGAAGTAAATATATTTACACATATTTCTATTTGTCCAGTACTCATATTGCTTTGCAGTCAGAGTTTTCTTCTCTCCCTCATTCTTCCCTTGTGGAATAGTCTTGCCTTGGCATTGAGGCAGTCAGCCCAGGACCAGCCCAATATAAAATTACATTCTGTGCTATGCAATTACTGTTTTTTAGCTCAGTTTTCTCCTTGCACTGTAGGGAAATGACTATTGAACCCTGTCTGGAAGCCAGCACTCATCCTTCCCCAGGACACTGAGCTCCCTTTGACCCAAACTCCAGGCTCAGGCTCACCTCTGAACCAAAGAAAAAGTCAGTCAGATCTAAACATCATCATCTGGTTTCAGAGGAACCAAAGCATGTCATCTTTCTTCTGAGTTTCTGCCATCAGATTACTCCTGTTTTGTGCTTGTGAATACTTTCTTTTCAGAAGATCAAGAGCACCAAAGAAGTCTGTTAGAGCTGACTTTGGTAAAATAAAACTCTTTTTAAGAGCAGAGCTGAACACAAACCATGCTAATAAGCCACATGCTTCCCCTTTCTGGGTATAACCCAAGGTTCTAGCCTGCTGCTAAATCCATTTTGCACAGCTTCAGTGATAAAGCAGATTTGAAGCTGATAAAACCAGGTTCCAGGAGGCACAAAACTTTGCATACGCACATCAGACCAAACCCTACATATCCTCCAATGCACAGTTAAAAAGCTCCAACCTTCAGGCAATCCTCAGCTGCCAGGAGAGCCCATAAGAATTCCAACTGCAACTGAGTATAAAGCACAGTCCTGATACTGATCTCTCATCTGCTAGAAACTTGACCAGCCTCTGGCACTGCCACAATCCAGACAACATGGCAACATGCAGAGAGGCCCCTTTTTACTCTGTAGAGTGGCACCAAAGTGGGCACCTGATCCCACTAAGTATTTCACTCACTTCAAAGTTCAATTTTTATTTGAAATGAGCAAGTTGAAATGGTCTCCCCTAAAAATGATGATTTGAGAATAAAGAAAAAAGACATTCCACCCTTGTGTAAAAGAAGACAGAAAATTAGCCCCAAGACATGCTAGACAGTCTGATAAAAAACATGTTAAGATTAGTAGTACGAATTTCTCTGCACCCTGGGCTGAATTCCCACTGTGTTTTTTTATATAATAAAATTGTTTTCCTCTTTCTGTGGATTTTTCTGCATTCGGTATCTCTGCTACTCTTCTCCTCACTAGTAAAATACACAGCAAACACATCAACACGTCCAGCTAAGTCATTCCCCAAAATCATTCTGTCTCAGTATGACCAAAATTTCAGATAACTCCTTCCATGCACTTAATACACAGTCTCCCTTCCCTTATTTAAGAGAAATTTCTGATAATCACTCAGATGCTGCTGTTATGCTTGGATAACAAATTCAGAAATAGGAATGCTATCTAAGAAACTGAGCACTGTATGTAGCAGAACAACCTTGTCAGATTAAACCAGCAGCTCTGGTGAAGAACAACTTGTGATGGACTGTCATGATTTTTTTACTCAAAATGATTTGAAAAATCCTGTAGCATAGCTACCATTTTTCATATTGTGCTTTGTTTTCTCGAGATAATAACTTTAGCTTTTCCACTTTAAAACCAATCATTTCGTTTCCTGAAAGCAAGTTTACTTCCTAACATACCCAGCCCGCATGAAACCATTTCAGAACACAGGAATGCCAAAGCTCACTGAAAGCCATACAGATAGAAATGAGTATTCGATACCATCTCCTCATTTTCAAACTGCAAGTTGCACTGGGCTGCATCTTCGGTTATTGGCTTCTGAAACATGTTGCGGCAGATGAGCCATATTGTCAGACTAGCAATGAACATCCCAATATCTGGTACAAATAGTCTGATCACGTTCCCAGCATCTGCTCCTTTCACACTGTATGGGATGAAAAAAACAACAAAAAACAAAGAAACATTTGTTACTTCTAATGACATTTTCAACTGGAACAGAGAATAAGCTTAAGGCAAAGAAAAACCCCAAACCCCCAGTAACGAAAAATCTTTGCAATATGGGAAATCTGAAGACAATCAAGAAACTCTAGACAGACAGTTATTTTTGCCCTCCAGAAGTATAAAGTAAGTGATTATTGTCTGGGAGCTTGAATACTCATATTTTAGTGATACTTAGCATTTTGATTAACCCAACTCTGCATCAATTTTGTTGAGTGCAATGCATGAATAACCTTTAATTTCAACAGGAAAGATTTCAACTGAGTGCCTAGAAGATCCATGTGTATGAAGCACAATCCCTTTACTGGC
Source organism: Origma solitaria (assembly GCA_013397895.1). Taxonomy (NCBI): domain Eukaryota; kingdom Metazoa; phylum Chordata; class Aves; order Passeriformes; family Acanthizidae; genus Origma; species Origma solitaria. Next base: position 824,553 of record VZRL01006198.1, on the reverse strand, counting down.
ATTCCTTGCAAAGATAACAGCATCCAGGTCCACCAAGGATGAGGATGTCCACCCAGACAAGATAGCATTCATGTTACCCTAAGTGTGCCCTAACCCTACGTCCTGGCACACAGAGGAATAGCCAGAAAGTCTTTAACATTCTAACATGTTTTATTATATCAACTGTTAATACATTTTATTCAACCAGAATACCTTAATACCTTTTTGGGTATTTAAGTACTAGTATTTAAGTACACATATTTAAGTGCTAATTAATGTGTTCAATCCCTGCCAAGGAAACCCTTCTTCACCCCTGAAAGATTTGTAAGGCATGATGATTTTTATGTAGGAAAAAAATTGCACTGTTTCACTGTGCAGATTTAATTGTTTATACTAGCAAAAATGACTTTTTGGATTTGGATGTGGTGTCTGAATTTTGTTCACTGTTAAAAGGTAGAGCCTGAATTCAGGTTTAGTGGCACAATGAACAGTTTATTAAGCTGCTGAATGGACATATTAAACTCTCAGGTATTAATGAGAGGATATGTTCAGAACTATTTGAAAGTGTGAAGCTTATGCATTTTAAATATGCAGCTCCAATTTTAATGTTATTTTTTTATAGGGCTTTATGTGTGTAATCAGTTCTGAGGACAGATGAAGCATCTGCATAATTCCTAGTGAGCACACTAGACTAGGTCTTCATAGCCTAAATTGGTAGAAAATTTAGTAAGTTGTTTTATACATGAAAAGAGAGAGGTCACCCCTGGCCTTTCTTCATCACAGCTTTGAAGCCTAAAATAAACTGTGAAGGAGTTACCTGCAACTGCTGTGATTAAATGCAGGCCTGGAGTATCAAAAAAGTCTCTAATGCGACTACAATACAACCACTGTCAGGAACAGTGTGGGTCTGCTCATATGCCCATGACCAAATCCAACATTTCCATCACTGCTGCTGACCCAGCTTTTCCACTGATGTGTATCTTGCAAAATAACATATGCTCGAAACAGGAATAAAGTAAGTGATCAGAAAGCTGCTTTTAATGTTTGTTTCAACAGCTTAACCCTGAATGGTCATGCACTGTATGGCAGCTAAGTAGCTTGAAAATATTTTGCTAATGGCTTTCAGCTGTACTGAAGCAGAGAAAAAAATTAAGTAATTGAAAGGCTTGCAAAAGAGTTAGATGGCAAAGTCCTTGCTGGACCACTTGCTTGTTTCTTGTGCCGCTGGTACAAGCACAGCACGCGGTGGAATCAAATGGCCTGTGTGAGCATGGCCCCTTTGGTCAACATCACACAAAATCCAGGCTCGACACGAGCCCCTGTTCATTTTGCAGTACTGTGGCTCCTACTGTCACTGAAGATGAGCTGGTCAAGGCTGCTCCTTGGCAGAAAGCGGTAAAAAGTACACATTTAATGAACTTAACTCCAACAAATTGTACACAGGTTTCATAATAATATTGATGAATTTTTATTCAATAATCCTGATCATTATGCTGAAAACTGCCTCTTAAAGTGTTTTTACTATATATCTGGCAATTAAAAAACCATTTGAAATCTTGATTTTGAAGGTTTCACTTGGGTATTTTTTGGAAAGAACAGAAATACACCCTCAATCCAGAATTAATTAGTGTAAGAACAGTAGAAATTTGCTAGGCTCACTATTGAAAAATAGATCAGATTACTTTGATGTAATACTTCTGTGATTTTTTTCTTTACACAGATCTAGAGCCTTAATTAATTGAAAATCGAAAATTAATTTTGCATCACTTCTGAAGTCCTTCAGATTCAACCACTCACATGTGAACAAATTACAAAGTGGCAGCCTTCAAGTACCAGTCCTTCTCAGTTGCACCAGGTTCTCCTTCCCCACATTGTACCCCCATGGAGCCACACTGGGTCTTCCTTCGCATATCATGCTCCCCAGACCAAGGAGAGACCACTGTGGGAGCCCCTGCCTCTGCTGCAGCTCACATTTCTTTCCAAACCAAGTGCTCCTGATCTTTCAAAATAAATCATTTAGCATGTTGTTGTGAGAGATGTAATGTGCAGCTCAGGCGAGCAACAGAGAGCCTGAACAGTGATACCTCACCACAGAGCAGGAAAAATTCTGCACATGAATAGTTTATTCACCAAAACCAGTCATAAATGTACGCTGTCCCCATTTCCCCATGAAAAGGAAAACAAATTGACCACGGTGTGATAACTAAAAAGGAAACAAAAGATCACTTGAAAGTAGAGAAATGTATATTCTTCTGTAAAGCAGAATAATAAACTGCTTCATTCGACCCCAAGTAATTTGCTCCCCACTTTTTCACAGCAAAAGCTAAAACAAAAATCAGTTATTCCCACTTGTTATCTCTGGCAGTACAAAAAAGAATGGTAAATACTGCGATCATTCCACAAACATTTCTCACTTTATTTGCACATTCACACATGGTCATATTTTGCATTTGATAACAGTCTATACATTGTGCTCTCTCCTCCAAAAGAGACTTTCAGACTATGAATTTAAACAGAAGAACAGGAAACCTATTCAGATCCCCTACAACAACAGCTTTTTTTTTAAATCCCTGCACGAATCTCATGGTGTTCAATGAATTGGTCAGAGTCCTTGATCTACAACTGGTAAAGCATAATTTATTCACTTAAACTAAATAATTTACCTACAGGGCAGGTTTAGTTGTAATAGACACCAGTGACTGAATCTTATAACTCAGCCCAAAACATATTCTGAAGTGTAATTACAGCAAATGGCAGTTCTAGTTTTTCCTTCTTTCTTACAGGATGCAGAAGAAAACAGGATGGACTTACACACACACACACACACACACACACAAAAACACACAGAGGATTAGGAGCTGAAATGGTTTTTTACTTTCCCTTGACAAAATAAATCAAATTGCACACAATTTTTAAGAGAAGGGACTACTACAGTTAGAGTTGCAAGAGCTCCTCTGTAACAAAAAGACCTTTGTAGGACAAAAGGAATTTCATGACTTTTCTGTCAATACATGAAACAGTTTTATCATCTCAACATATTCCCAATACAGCACTTTCTTCATCAGACAATGTGTTCCCCTGCTGATTTCAGCTGTATACGTTAAATTTGCTGGTTCAGAAAGGGATCATCTGTATTTTCTGTGTATATACAGAATTTTTCTGGGACAGTGTGACGCTGGTCTATTCCTGAATTTCTCTGGTGCTCAAGAAACTAAGCAAAGTTTCCTACTTTATCTGCATTGAGAATAGAGTTAGCTGTGGATATACATGTTAAAACGATTTTCTTACTTCATGTACACTCACTAGTAGTCAAACAAAAAACAAATGCCATCATAATTAGACATTATATTCTTTCTGAAGCTCTAGAAATCAGCATTTCAGTTTTCTTAAAATAAATTTTTCAATTTTTGCCTTTCTAGAGTAACCCTTTCTCACAAATTAGAATTTATCATCTCCTACTGAATGTACAAAACTTTGATGAACAGCGAAGTGTTAATACTGCCATACCTGGCCTGATTTCATTTCTTTGGAAAGGCAGACACACTAACTTCCTTTTTATTTCAGACTTACTGGATAAAACCAGAAAAGCAGCAGAACTATTAGAATTTAAACTGCAATGGCTTCAGTTAAAAAAAGGTTAAATATATAGTAACACACATGTGAAATACCATGCATAATGAATTATAGTCCATATATAGATTGAAAACCAACGGTCTTCAAACTGTCAGTATTTACTATTTTGTTACAAACAAACAAAAAATGGGAAAAAAGAACAACCAGTCTTTCTTAAACAGAACTAAAATTAATTCAGCACCAACAATGTATCATTACCTTGAGCTTATGTTAGACAATAAATTAGATAATGTTTCCAGATTAAAGAATGGTAACAAGCTTGTTTTTATACTGACTGCTGGGTAAACCCACTGTTTTAAAGGTTATTTATTAGAGTTTTAAAAAATTATCAAAAGTCTTATTCATGCATACTACACCTTTCCACACATGCATACATCTTTTCTCCCCTCAGGGGTTTCCTACAGCATCTCTTTACTTTCTAATTAATTTAATAAAACCCAAAAATGTAATACTGTATTAACAGTTTGCAAGTGATAAACTAAGGAAGAGATGCACTGATGCTAGTATTTTCCATTCATCTTGTTTGGTCACTGTGAAACATCTCATATTTCTAATTGGATCTAGTATTTCAGAGTAATTCATGCACCACTGTAGATATTTACAGCTGAATTCCCATGGGCTTCATCTGCAACTGTAATCATTTGGTTTGGAGGTAAAACAGACCCAAGAATCATATGCATGGACCCCTGGAAACATGGGCTGGCAGTATTTCACAGGTGCCAAGCAGTGAATGATTCATTTGTTTATCATTACTATTGTCTCCGTGATCCGAAAACAGCGAAAACTTCGAGGGTACCAAAGGCTACCGACCACATGGCCTTAGAGATGTGCCTGCTGATCCTTGCTGCTGAAGGGTGTCTTGGGGATGGCTGCAGCTAGAAACTAGTGAAGGAGGCTTCTTGTCCTCTCTCAGTTTGAAATAAGGGTGAAACGTCTGATCCTGTATTACCCTGCTGAGAAACTCACACTTAAATGATCCAGGTCTGAGGATTGCAGACCCAGTCCGAGCCACAACCAGCACTTCAGTGAGCATAGGATGTTTACAGTCTGTGTTCATGCTGCCATACTTGTCCCTGCTGGCTCAAAAGACAGGTTTGCTATGATTTTGGTTCACATGGCAACCTTGACACCACATTCAGGGCAAACTTGTGCCGTGAGTCAAGTACATGAGTTGCTGAGCACCGGTAGGTCTGCCCTTAGTCCTTTCCTTATCTCATGCTCATCCACAAATTGAAAATAAATTATATCACAAAAAACAAAATACAAACTTAGTAATCTTGATATCCACAGTGCTGTGCACGCTCACTCTTACTCCTTCACAGCCTTAATATGATGGTCCTTTCAGTTCATGCAGAGCATGGCATGTGTTTCACCCAAAATACCTGAAGCTGCACTTTCAGAGAATATTGGTCATGCAAAGTAAACGTGCGGGAGGAAGAGGGAAGCAAAAATGCATAGAAAACTACTTATAAAAATATTTAGCATGCACTGACCTACCCAACATACAAGTTCAAAGGGCTCCTGAAGTATTTGCAAAATCTAAATCACTGCTTACAAACTATGTCTGCACGGATTCAAAAACCAAAAGTACACTTCGCTTTTTCAGGAAAGATACCTTGCAATGAAGAACACACTCTGTATTGCAGAAGTGCTTAACCACGTATTAACCAAACATTTGCTTTCCAAACACCGCCATGCAGAGAGAGAGAGAGCAGCTATTTGAAACTAAATGTACATTGCCAAGATTTTGAGGCCTCATTGCTTGCATAAAACATTCGACACTAAGAAATTATGGATATGTGCAATATGCAAAACATTGGTTTGTGGCAATTTTTCTAAAGCACCCATTTTTTCTTTTCGTTCACTGATCTTCTAATAAAGGGCAAACTTCAGCTTGCCCAGGCCAGCACATAGAAGATTTAAAATCCAGCAGGGATTTAGCAGCTATCACGCAAAGCACTCAGCTGCACAACTGCCAGACTCGTGACAGCACAACATCCAGCTCGCTTTGCCCGTGTCCCACAGCTCCAAATGTGGAGCAGGGCTCACGCTGCACAGCCAAGAGGAAGTGAGCGAAATCCCCTCCACACCCATGGCGCTGTGCATGCCAGCCCCTCAGCACAGGGGTGGGAGTGACAAGTCCATCCGCTACACAAATTATTTCAGGTCAAAATGGGAATGTGATCCTAGATGGAGGCAGAGCCAAAGCGAGCAGAAGAGACCTGAGGACACCTCAGTTATAAGTGAATTTTGGTTTTAACTCTTCACAGAGACTCTCTGTTTCAGCTTTGAACATTTCTCACACAGGCTCCTCACGTATGCACTCATTGTATAAATATTCAGCTTAAGCACTAATTCAGTATTCATCGATCTCTGCAAAACATTCCCAGTTAAATGTGTCCATAATGAGCGTAAACGTTTGGTAACTGGCAGCAAAGTGTTTACATAAAGGCATACAGATATCCATATATTCCACAATTGTCCTGACTAAAAGAAAGTGCTGAAATGTCTGAAGCAGGCTGACATTCAGTGATTATTTCAAAACATACTTTCTCCCTCTCTCTGCAGTTTTCATACTCCAGTTGGAGCACGAACAGATCATCTCTTCAAACTACTTTTCATTTCATTCTATTGCCAGCCTACAACATAATCACAGAAAGTAAAAGACACATCTAGATTTTCCAGTCAGCTGCACATGAGGAGGGAATAATATTTCCCTCAATTACAGCAACCAACATTGTGAATTGCTGTCATTTTACAAAGCCAAATTATCTCCAACATAGAGGAAAAGCACACCAGGAAATGCCATGGTTCAAGCTGGAGTGCTCACCGCACTTCAGTGTTTGCACAGGAGACCCCTCTGTCCCACAAGACCCATTTCTAATTTAACACTATCCAAGTGACACATCTGCAGGGATGGGACCATTCACCCTCAATTATCCCACATGAAACAGCTCCCAGTCCACCCTGCCTGCTCTGGACAGCTCTTCACAGCATCAAGCGCGACAGGACAGAAATCAACATCTAACCTCCCTCACCACCACCTGCCTGAAAATCCCAGTGGTTTAGAGGCAAGAACACATGGACATTGCTGGAAGCAAGCTCCAGCCATCAGAGGCATGTGTACAATATCTCCCCTCACCCCTAGCTGATTTCCATTAAAACCGGCCAAAGGAAACATCCTGATTCACCCTTGGTACACTTTGTTCAACTCTACAGTGTCAATCAAAAAAGAAGAGGAGTAGGAATCAGTAGCAAATGAAATGTCCCAATGCCATTAGATGTTGCTCTGAATTTTCCTGTAAATGGAGTCTATAACACAATCTCTGGGTGGCAAACACCCCACATCCATGTGGGAGGGGAGAGGACTAGTCCCCTGCACTGCTTGATGCCATCTGCTCAGTGGCTGGAGGTGTGGCCACCAAAGACCTTTCTCAGGAACACGAGGCAACTGTGGTAGTGTTTTGCCAGCGTGGGAGAAATCCTGGAAAACCAGGATTGCTCCGATGCAAACTGAGCAGAAAGGAGCTGAAGTGAAGTGCTCAGGCTGCTACCTCCAGGCTGGCCGGGTGCCCAGTGTGGCACACTGCAGCAGGCTGGTCAGACCCGGCACATGGCACATTCCTACTCCACCAGCCACAGGCTTCCTGGTGTTTCACGTGCCAATTGCTATTTGGAGATCTCTTGTGATTTACTCATGAACAAAACCCAACAAAAACAAAATAAAACACAAAGCCAAACTGTTAAGCATGCATCCTAGGGAGTTTTTGGATACTAATTGCAATGCTGATTGCCCTCCAGATTAAAACAAAGACTGGCTCACATTCTGCTGCTGGTGGGTTTACCACTGTTCTGCTCCCAGCTACCAATGTACTGCAGGATCCTGGGCTGTGCCAAGAAAAACACTGACAACAGTCTCACAACTCAAGTGCTCAAACGACGCAGGCCATAAAATATCTTCTATCAGATGTTCCTTTTCTTTGAATCCGTGGGTTAAATGGCATGAGAAAAGTCAGCTGAAATTAATTTAGCCGAAAGAAAAATAAGCACAAGTGGGGTAGGAAACCTGAAAACTTACCACAAACAGTTGGATAAATAAGATTCATCCTGAATGGAGACGACTCCTAAGAGGGCCTTACGCCAATGCTGAGGCAGCCCAGACCATCAGATCAACGTGACACAGTGACAGGCTTCAGAGGCACAAGGATTCTACATGGAAATTGCCCGAGTGCAGAGAAATTTTCTCCTCACTCGCAGTTAGCAATGAGGACATATCTGAGGTACCAAATCTAACAGTAATGATGAAACCTCAGGCAAAGACTGCTCTGTCATCATTTCCTTCGTTCTATTCCATGATACTCCTTTACTTGTCACAGCACCTATGAGGTACCTAAGTGACATGAGGTTGCTTTTCATTTTGCAACATACCTGGACTACTGTAACATGCTGTTAGAAATGGCATGGAGTAATAATCACACATTTCTCAGCTTTTGCTTTCAATGTGGTAGAAATTAATCATTTCCTTGTTATTAAAAATATCCCTGTTCTACTTCAGGCTTCATTCCCCTTTAATCTCATTGGGTTGCTGACTGCACATAACGCTGCAGTTGTTAGCAAAAAGTAAATTTACCTTTTTGATTTACATCCTTGTGGCTCACAATCCTTTATTTGTCTCCCTAGTTTTATCTAAGGCTCACCTGGGTACCTTATTAAGCCCTTTTGTTTTTTTAACCACTGGTGTGTCACATAAAAAAGATTAAAAGCTACCATCATGGGATTTGCTAATTCTCCTGTCATAAATGTATAGCAAATATAACACCCCCATGGCAGAGGCTGGCAGAGACGTATCAGAATGAAAACAGGCATACTGCATTCTGCCAATGTTTGCTAGATGGACTGACCACCTTCCATAGTTCTCCCTCTTGAAAATCTAAGTCTCCAAATAAAATAGAAAATAATAGAATAGAACAGAACAGCTCAGTTAGAGGGGTCCTGCAATGATCTTCTCATCCAGCTTCTGGACAACTTTAGGGGCTGACCAAAAGTTAAAGCATTTTATTAAATTAATTGTCCTGATGCCTCTGACAGGCTGACAAGGCCAAAGTCCTCAGACACTCCTCAAAGGACATTCCCTCCAGCCCTTCCACAAGCTTTGTTGCCTTCTTCTGGACAAGGACTTTAGCACCTTTCTTGAACTGTTGGGCCCACAACTGCACACTCATGGGGAGGCTGCACCAACACTGCATACAGGGGGAAATACTGGGTGCACCAGAGTCTCTTACTTTTTCCTGAAAACATTGATTTTAATTATTGCCATCTTCCTGCTGTAGACTACAATGAACTCTATCTTAAAACAATCCATTTACTTTGGTTTTAGACCTCTGACTGATCATAGTAACAAAAGGAATCACTCTCTTTCTGCTCACTAGAGAAAACTGTTCTCACATGGTGATATTATTAATATTCTATATAAAATTCAAAGGGCAATCAATGTTTTGAAAAGAAGCTGCTAAGTTAGAGCCTGTACCATTCCTGAGGGCATAAAAAGCCCCCCAACTCATTCTGTTGAAATTGTACTGCCACAGATCACCAACATTACCAGTGGAAGTCCTAGAGCAGAGATTGGACTGAGGGAGCATCTGGAGCTCAACGCCTGGTCTAGGAGCATGATTTTGAAGAGGGATATAGCAGCATATGTGTTATTTCTGATTCAGCAACTGCTCTCCAGAAATCCTCTCCAAGCACCTTCACCTGGAATTCAGCCTTGAACAAAGCTGATACAACACGTGAAAAATCATAATGACATTGTGATTGACAAAGTTGTATCTTGGCTCACATAGATTCAAACAGTTTCCAAAAAAAACAAGGCATAGCAGAAATAACAAAATAAGATTGACTAAGAGGATGTTTCAGAGACTTCATTAAAAATTAATAGACATCTTTGTCTTTCAAAGTTTTATCGTCTCTTAGACAGTAAAGAGGAGGAGGATAAAGTTCTTTGCTCACTCATTCTGTCATGGAAAGAGAGAGACAGATGATCAGCTGATACCAATTATAAATTATTGGTCAAGATTACAGAAGGAAATTAAATATGGTGACCGACTGATCCGATTTCTAGCAGCACTGAACTGGAGCAGATGTGAGCATCGAGCCCTGCAACTCTTTCCTCCCACATGTCTTTTTCTCCTCTGAATGGTAGCCCATGAAGGGAAAACTTGGCTTCTCAGTAAGTTCCCGTAATTCCTCTAGGCTTCCCAATAACAGCATACACACACTTACATTCTGACAGTGTGCAGAGACCACAAGAGTCCCCAGTGAACTGGGGGTGTTAACCTCCATTCCACTTTTCTCATCATATGCATATGGAAATGAATATTTACTGGCTGTTTGGAAGAGTCACTACAGAACATTCACTCATGGCAAAAAATGGGAAAAACCCTATACTATGGAGCTCTCTTCCAGGGTTAGATTAATTTTTCAACACAAATGTTATTTTCTGAAAGAAAGAAACCTCACTCATTTCCTCTATTTTTTCTGATTAACTATTCACCACTTTACACTACTATTTCACATTAGCTCACCATTTGCCCAGAGTATCTCATCTTCCTGTGTAATAGTCTACTATAATTTTCTATTCACTCAGCTACTTTCTTTTCACATGTAGAAAAGCCCTTCATATACCTGATTTTATTTCTCTTAGTTTCCTAGTCACTCTGAACATCTCCAGAGCTCTCAAAAAGAGGAGAATTTGACCACTCTTTAAATACATTTTAGGACTTGGTGCGGAGTGGGGTTGTTGTAACTAGTGAATCCCAATGAGTGTGATTTAGATAAAAAGCGAATAGGCTTTTTAATTTAAAAAATAAGGTTTTACTTAAAAAAACCCACTTCGTCAGCCAAAAGAAAATTATTAAATAAATGTGCAAAAACACTACTACAGAAACCACAAAAAAGTATTCTTTCACCTTTTAATTATATCAGGCTTTATAATTATATCTTTGTATGACTTTTTTATCCCTGTTTTTTGCATTGGTGTGGTTTATCCGCTTCACTGATGAGTTTTTAATTTAAAAGTTACAGCTGATCTGATTGTTCATTCACAACAGTATCTGCTGCAGCAGTGAATCTTTCGGCTGTGCAATCGCTTGCCAATGTCATCACACAGCAGCAGGATGCAGTCGCATGGCAAACACACACACATACACTAAAGCTACAGGCAGACTGTAAATAAATAAAAAGTAATCAAAGCAGTTTGTCACATGCTGAATCAAGAGGAAAGAAATGTTATGACACTGCAGTGACAGTGGGAGGGAAGGGAAGAAGATATGCCAGATGCAGATGATATATATGCTGCCGCTTGCAGCAATGTGGAACAAATATAAAATCTGCACTACTGTTTCCACCCTGGCAGCTTGTATAAAAAATACTTCAGGGAATGTATCTTTATATCTGCAAAAGAAGTAACTAATGTAGCCAGAAACAAAAAAACCTATTTTTTGTTTCTTATTAAACAACATTACATACTGAAATATACATATCTTTGATATCTTCATTAGAGTGTATCTGGTACCAAACACATATTTACAGGCAGTGTAAGGTTTGAATTTCTGTTTTGGTCCAAATTGCTCTAGTAGAGAGCAATTTTAGGACTGGAATAATGGGACAAGCCCATATAATTCCTCTTTTGGCCTGGCCTATCAAATAGTTCATTTTCCCAAAAGCTATCCACAATCTTGGAAACATTGGAAAGTGGCTTTTTAAAAGTATTTGGCTTGGCTTTCAAATACACCTTGACTCTACTATTAGAGAAACACTATGGTGTATGTAAGCAAACTTCAGCCACGCTGATAAATAAATGAGTTTCAGGTTTGTTTGATGGACTTCTCCAAGTGGGGTATATTTCAAAGTTGACTTTCCTTAAAGAAAAAAAGTTAAAACGGTTTAAAAACAGTTAACGCTGCAACACAAAGCCATGTAAAAGGTCAGTTCCCCAAAGTGTGGTTTAAGAAAAAAAGCCAACCATAAAATTTCTATAATGCTTAACTAAAGTACAACTCAAGAGAAGTTTTACATTGATTTCTCCCCAGTAGTATTTTCTATTTAAAATTTTATACAAGCAAGAAGGAAGAAAGCTTAATGTAGTAAAAATGTTATTATATTAGGATCAGACATATTAGAAAATAGAACACTAAGGCAAGACTATTTTCAGCAAATGTGGATCTTTTTTGACTAAAAAGCACAGACTACTGAATTTCTGGCTTTTGAATAACTTCAGAAAAAACCCCAGATTTGCACAGCACTTTCATTTGGAAAATCAAAAGTACAGTGTTGATTCAACTAAGTTCCCAGCACTTGTGACAGATTAAACAGATTACAGATAAAATGTTCAAGAATCATAAAGATCCATGAGTTACAAACCCAACTCCCAAAGGGACCCAGGCACTTGAGAGATGTTACTTTGACGCTTTTAAAAAGTTAAATATTAAAATTTAAATTGGTTGATTTTTTAACTTCTCCAAATCAAAAAGTCCCCCTTTTTTAAAGAAAATACACTCTTCACAACACTTTTGCCAAACACATGAAACTGCCTAAAATATGCCTAGGAACAAGCAGTCTCGATATCACTGCAAGTCTCTGCAAGACAGTCTCTACTGAGAAAGTAGGGCCATTGGTAAATGTATACTGACACTCCTGGGCCTCTGTTAGACCAGGAGATAAATTCAATTTGATCCTCAGGCTCAACAACCCTAGCTTAAAA
>VZRL01006198.1:664753-810824 GCA_013397895.1 Origma solitaria | reverse complement strand
TTTATAACTAGCTTAAGTTTAAAAAGTACATGAGGAGAGGAGAGGAGAGGAGAGGAGAGAGGAGAGGAGCAGACTGGAATTGGAAGTGACCTACAACAATCATTTCATCCAACTGCTCAACCACGAAAATTTAAAGCATGTTATTAAGGGCATTGTCCAAATGACTCTGGCAGTCTGACAGTCACTGCAAAGCTTGGGGCATCAACTCCTCTCCAGGAAGCCTGCTCCAGAGTTCGACTCCCTTCTTGGTAGAGAAATGCTTCCTGATGTCCAGTCTAACCCTCCCCTGATGGATGCAGCTTTGAACCATTCCTATGGTTTCTCCAAAGGCTACTACAGCATGCCCCATTCACAGGCAATCAGAGACTGCACACTGCACTGACTACACACAGCAACACCAGAATGAAAGTGAACATTGGAATAAAATGCAAGAAGTTAAACTGGTTTAAAACTAGGTTTAAATTGTTTCTATTTCACTATACTGACTAAAAGATTTCAGTTGGCACAGTGTTGGTGAAAAAAAGCTGCTTCAGTTTTCTTCATATCTTTTTAAACAATGGTTTTTCTTCTTTGTAAATACAATCCAGTTTTTATTTTGGCTTTCTCTGTAACTCAGACTTTGATTTCAAAGACTCATTTTTTGTAAGAGCAACGAAGAAAACTCAATTTAAGATAGAACCTCAGGCATGCAGAATATATCAAATGAAACTGGAAACACATTTCTTCCCCATTTCCTACACTATAAACAAGACAAACACTTCAGCACACACATGCACAGATTCCACAGTCCTGGCCACCACAAAGTAACAAATAGAGAGAAGCTTTGAAAATTATATAAAATAGTAATAAAAGGGGGGACCTCAGTCCCCCTGTCTTCCCAGGACTCAGCACCCTGTGCTGCACTTTGCCCAGAGACAAGTGCATGCAGGTGGGAAGCCCCATCACCTGCTGTAAATTGCATCATGAGAAAAGAAGTGCAGTGTTACAGCTGAAAGGACATGAATAAGCCTTTCTTATGCAGTCCTTTGCCTCCAGATCCCTACTTACCACTTAGGTTTGGCAGTTTGGGGCCGAGGCTGAGATAGCCAGCAGCTTGTTTGGCCCAGATGAGAAAGGTGTGGAAGGCTCAGTGTTGGGGCAACGTTGTGCTCCCCTTGCCTTGCCTTCTGCATCCCGTGTTCCTCCAGGGAATCATGGCCCTCTGAACCCTAACTCGAACCCTAAAAGCAGTTTGGGGCTGAGGATGAGGCCCTCAGTGACATGTCTGTCCAGACAGAGAAATGATTAAACAGAGATATCACCCAGAAGACAACACTTCTGTCACAAGCAATAAACTGCTTTTAGTGACAGCCTCCCAAAGGAAGGTGTGGAACGGGTTTCATCTCCTCAGCTCCTTCTGTTACATTTTTTGCCATATTATTCAAAGAATGTATGCAATTGTAGAATAAATTCAAAACTGCAGAATAAATTCACATTAATTAACTCCTACAGAAGTGTGATCGGTGTCATACATCAAGAATAGAAAGTATAAATAAACTATCAATTAATGTCTCTGATCTGAAGCAGTTAAAGGATGGTATGCGGCAGAAGAGAACCCTGCCAAAGTAAGGGGCCATGCCTGGACACTGAAAAATTAAGCACTTGCTTAAGTGTTTTGTGGCACAGGAGACCAAAATAATTATACAGACTAATATAGTTATTTTTTCCAAAATGGTGAAAGATGTGCCTGGCAGGGCTTTCCCACATCCCTTTGATTTCACCACTGCACCCATCTTTCCTTGTCATGTCAAATTATTCAATATTTGTGAAATGCATTCAGACTGCACTCTTTGCTTTAAAATAACCTGTCAAGGATCAGATCGTGCAGCCTCACGCAACCCCTGGCTGAGGCAATGCTCCCAGAATGATGCCGATGGGAGCTTTGCCCAAGGAAGGACTATAGTATTTATCTATATGTGAAGAAAGGGCTTGAAATAATGGATCATGGTATCAGGATAAGACTTTATATTTCAAACATATATTTATTCTTTTTACTAAATCACTGAAGAGTGTGAGGAGAAGAAGGGAATGTCACTTTGGAAAACCATATGGTACTTTGATTTGCAAGCTGGAGTTGTGCATACTAAATATTTATAGAATCTAGTGATATTCTCTTCTTTCTGTTTATCCCTGTCACCCAGAGAAACTCTGGCCAAGCACCAATCAAATATCCAAGAAAGCACGGGGAAAGAGAGAAAATAGATCGCCAGGAGACTCGTAATTAGCCACCTAAAGCTGGAAGGAGGCGCTTGGGAAGTGCCTCTGATGCATCTGGATTCCAGTGCTCACCGCGCGTCACGCGCGGTTTCGGAAATTGAGTTCTCAGTCTCTGCAAGGGGTAGAGAAGACATACACACAGTCTTTTTGGCTAGACTGAGCAGGGGCATATGTGGAGCAGCTGCACAAGCAGACATCCATCTGCTCTCAGAGACCAGCGCAGGAACAGAATCACATCTCTCAGTGATGACAGCTAACTCGCTCCTGGCGTCTCCTGGGTAAGCTGTGTCTCCCTACCTGTGGCACGCGGGGCTCTTGCATTTGTTTTGCTTCAAATAAAAACAGTGAAGTGTCCTCCTTATCACCCTGTGCTTAGGAGAGTAGCTAAAGGAACTACTGAGGTACACAGAGGATCTGAAATATATCTTAATAGGAGCCCATCTTCATATCCAAAGTCTAGCCTTGGATAAAGACATCTTCAGCTCTTTTTCCTTGGGAGTCTTATTCCCTTCCCTGCACTTACCTGCTTTCCTTTTGGTGTGAGAGCTACCAATCTCCAACTACCCTTTCTTTCTTCAGAAATAGTAAAAGGATTTAAAAAAGCATAACAAGCCCACAGCTCAATACACAGTATTTTACTAACAGGAGCAGCTTTCACTGTCAATCACCCTCAGCATTACTTTAGACAGAATCTGGGATGCTGCTGGTGCACTTTCTCCTCAGATGTTGCTGCTGCACTAAGTATGGTGCAGAGAGGACTTAGAAGCATTATGTAGGGTGGAAGTCACCTACTTTTGCATATAGATATATGTAACATCAAATTAATAATAAATTTTTGCATAACACAAAAATAGCATTAACTTCAGAATCAAATTGAAGCTATCAACCGAAGAAAAGTTGTATCTTCCATATGGCGAGCTCTTTCTATTTTATGAAGATAATTACATTTTACAGTTAAATCAGTGCTCAAAAGTTCCTGTCTCTATCACTGAAATTACTATTTACTATGAAAAACGTATTTATTGAAGGTTGCCAAAAGTGTAATAACCACACATCTGTTATTCTTCAAATACATATTTTCTAAAACATTTGATATTTACTTAGCATATAATAATAGTTATTAAATCTTTCTTAAGTCTGTTTTGTGGAGCCATAATGTAAAGCATTACACGCATATGAGAAACACCATGAGGACAAATGCACAAAGGGAATAGAAGTCTTGCTAGCAGCTGAACACTGAGAACAACTCAGAGAAGCACAGTAAGAGGAAGACTAGAAGCCTGGAAACCCTGCAGGACGATGAGTTTTAAGAGTTCCAATGCCATTCATTAACAGTTTTAAAATTATTCCATCATTTACAGGTCAACAAATATGTAAAAACAGAAGATATTTCTGTATTCACTACTGAATCTACTAGACGAGGACATAAACTTCATCATCTGGTAGCTCAAAGTAGAGAAATTTAGGTGTCTAAAAAAGGCCTAGTTTTGGTTTTAATTTTCTGCAGTGCAGCAGCATTTCCCCAGTGCTGGTGGTGGCTCTTTGCAGGCTCTGCATGGCAAGCCTCACCCCAGCCATGAGCTGGAAAGGCACTGCTGACTGCATTACAGGAGAAGACCAGCTCAGTGACCGAACTGAACCTCTTCCTTTTTGAATTTTAAGAGGCTTTGTTCATTAAGCTCTTTTTAATTGCCAGAGTAGCCAGGAAACAAGAACAGCCAGTGTTAATTGTTTGTAACTATTCCACTTGAGATTTCGAGTGAGCCTGTCAGCGACAGGACACAAGGAAATGGCCTCAAGCTGTGCCAGGGGAGGTTCAAGTTGGACATCAGGAGTTATTTCTTCACTGAAAGGGTGGTGAAACACTGGAATGGGCTGCCCAGGGAAGCAGTGGAGTCACCATCCATGGAAGTATTCAAGAAATTACTGAACGTGGCTCTTAATGCTATGATTTAGTTGACAAGATGGTATTTGCTTAAAGGATGGACTCTATGATCTTGGGTGTCTTCTCTAACCTTATTGGTTCCACGATCCTATGATTTCCACTGGGTCCTGGATGTGACTTAAAAAGTCTTAAACCATTGCGATGAACAATGCCTTCTAAAACACATTTTTAGTCATGTTTGGAACAAAGTACAAGAGAGCTGATCGTTTTCCAGATGTTTTTATGCATATGTGGGTGCCATCTTAACATGCAACAATAATGAACAATAATCCACATGTTAGCAGTCACAAAAAAGTCATCCTATTTATCCATAAATCTACTTGCTTTGGCTTATTAAAGATCTTTTAAAAAAACATTAAGGTGACAGCTTGTTTGACATGAAAGTATCCCACATGCTTGGCATTTTAAACCATGTTTCTTAAAGCACAACACAATACAATACAATATTTTTCCTCAATCTCAGAATTGCTCCTTAATATTCTTAGAAAATACAGCTGGGCACTGCAGTCTAGATCATCTTGGACAAAGGTGGTGACTACCATAGTATGCTGCAATTAGCTTATTTGTAATGTCTCAAAAGACAATCAATAAAATAAAGACCTTCATTTATATCTATGAAACCCACATATACTCCTTTTAATTGAAAAGCTCTTAACTCTTGTCATTTCCTGGATATAAAGCTACTTTACTCGAGCTCCAGCATTTTTAATTTCCCTTGCATTGAAAAGCAGCATCCTCAGCTCACAAGTAATGCTTACATAAAAGCCTCACAGTCAGATCTCTTGGTGCCACAATGGTTTTCAGGATATGAAGACAACAGTAATGTAAACACTCTACTATTGCTGAATAAACACCATGGAGCCACAAAGCAGTGATGACATCACCTGTAAATTATATGGGATTAATTTTCTGCAATGTAAACTGAGTGTCTCTATCTCCTGTTCCTCAACCCACTCTAAAAGAGTTTGCTGAGAACAATTTATATGAATCTGCCAGTTTTAAAGCAAAGATAGCTCCTCCTTAGGGCATTACTTAAGGTCTCTCCTTTTGTGTATCGAAAAATCTTGCTTCCTCCCTCCTGAATGAGAATATCCTTGCTCAAACAACACATTTAAATGCTATTGATATTTCACAGCTGACTCAGGTGGGCCTAAGTCAAAAGCTTGCAGAGAACAGCATTTTAAATAGTCAGATGTGCTGCTGGCTGCTTCTTTCCCTAGAGTCGATATAAATAACACAGGAACAGCTGTATTGGATCAGAGCTAGCATAGATAAAGCCCCCTAACCTGTCTCTACTGGTGGCCAAAAAGGGATTCCTACTGAAGAGAATAAGATTAAGGAAAGCATGTAGAAATACATCCCCAGAATAATCTCTCAGCTTCGAGAGATCTGCAGACCTAGGATTTCTACTTCTGTGACTGCAAGTTAAGTGTGATTCCAGCATCTAGGTATTACACATACCAATGTATTTTCTTTGGAAACTATTCCTTAGGATACAAAAAATACTGAGCTTAAGCAATAAAAGACAATATGATATTATGCAAATATTACTATAAAGGAGTTAACACTGAACTTCACATATATGTTACTCATTAATCTTTTAGTCAACATGAAAAGTTGTGGATGCCCCACACCTTGTGTTCTAGGCCAGGCTGGTTGGGGCTCTGAATAACCCATGGCAGGTGGGTAGGAACTAGAAGATCTTCAAGGTACCTTGCAACCCAAGCCATTCTATGCTCCTATTATAGATTCCTGTCCTAAAAAATCTTGTGTTAAAAATATAGGTAAGATAATAAATATTACTGTTTTAAAACCCCCAGATCTTAATTGTTCTCTCTGTGAAGGACTTCATCTTCCTTTTCTTCTCCTTGCTGGGTCTCTAAAAAAGCTGGTAAGAGAACATACTTGTTTCTATGGCTATGGCAAGAAAAGTACATTCAAATCTTCACCTCATCTGTGTAACTAATGTGCTGTTTCAAGTAAAGTTACTTCAGAGTGACAATCTCTCAAGGTGCAGGAGTGATGTTTGAAAGCCTTTCTGCTTTTCAGACTGAAGTGGCAATAATGGGATCTGCGTAGTAATCTCTTCGACATATTTGCCTCCTCTCAGGCAGGCTTCTCAGCCATGATTCAGTCTATTAGGAATTCTCCACCTTTCCTGTGGTACATGTATTGCATATACACAGCTAACATGGATTCTCCTTGTTTTCAAACATCTCACAAGTTGGAAATCGCCACCACAGAAGTTCTAGTGAACTCAGCTAAAAAGACATTGGCCCTTCCCATTCTCACTTTCAAAACACAGAGTGTCAATTTATTCTAGAACTCATTAAAACTTCTTTTTTATTCATTCTGATGGAGACAAGCAGCACTAACAGGTGCTGATTCATAATTTGGGCGATGAAAGAGTCAATAATTTATTGTAGTGCCCTGCAGACATCTGTGGTATCATGTGGAATGAAATGCTCATCAAGGAACCAAATTGGATGTAACTTGAGAAAAAAAGCACAGCCTGTTAAAAAAAAATAACCTTTGCGGACATCAAACTTAGCAACTGACAGTATTTAATTTTCAATAATATCCAAAACTTCAAGCAGAGAGCAGATTCTTCTGCTTACCATTTGTAGAAGAATAAAGATGACATTGATGATCTGAATCCCTCTTTACATCCCTCTTTACTGGACTTGGCCTAGTTTAATTTACAAGACAAACATGTGTTTCTGGCATGATGACCTTGTGGCTAAGTTTGTCTGCAAGGAGGTTCTTGCACTTGAGGAATGCTGCATATTGAATTTTCCTCTGATGCTGAATAGCTCTCTGCCAGCTTTGCTCCTATTTCAACTTCATTTACTTTTGTCAACTCATATGTCAGAGATTAGAAGTTTCATGGAAAAAATAATATGAGTGAGAGTAATATTTTCATTCATAAGTAAGACTTGTGGCTAAAAGATGTGCCCCTTTTTTAATACTAGCATGCTGTATAGTCACCAGCAAACAACATGACGAGCCAAGTTCATATGATGAATAAATTGCTTCAGACTGACTGGGGAAAGAGAAGAGGACACAAACAGAAAAGCCGAACATATATGTGCATGACACCGCATGAATTCCACTCTAAATTTGAGGTCATTGATACATTCAATCAACTAAAATAAATAACTGTGCAAATTTGCCTGGGCAGTTTTTCTTCCTTAACTTTTTGCACTGGTAAGGAAATAAATTTATGGCTTACCTTTCAAAACCAATCTGCCGTAAGGTTTTCTCCCATGTCGAACCTGCACAAAGAGGAGAAAAAACAAACACCCTCAGTAAAGAACCCTTTTTTGTATGAACGCTCTTTTCCTTTCCTTGTGCAGCTGGGATCTTGTATATTAAGGAGATTTTTCCACCCCTAGAGAAGTACTTGTGAATAACATGTGTTTTCCCCAGCACTGTTGAGAGTGGCTACCAGCGGGTGACATGACAGGGAGAGGGCTATCAGCCTGTAGGGCTCCTTTGCACTGCAGAGCAGCCAGGCACGGCTGGAGCTCCCTGCAGTTCCAAGGGTGGTCTCCTCTGCTACAGCAATGGGATCTGGAAGCGCTGAGCTGGCATCTCACATCATGCACTCTTCACATTTCAGCTTTTCATTTGACTGTAGTGTTCGCCTGATTCTTGCTGAAAGCTTTACAGCTCCTTCTGAAATCCAGCTGTTTTATTTTTAAGCAAAAGCATGAAGATTAATTCCTCCTTATCGTTTAACCCTTCATACTCATACAAACAGTTACAAAGGACTCTTTCTCAAAATGATCAAGGATTCAGCCCCACAAACTACTCAAATGCGCAGACTCATCCAAAGAATTCTCCTCAATGTTTCTGACACACTTAATACAAATTTTACCTAGATTTTCTCCAAAATAACCCCCCCCACACACACACATTGCAAGTATTAGGCAATCAGTTTTCAGCTTTTGGTAGGTTTTTTGCTTTTTGCCAGCCTCTTTTTTTTTTTTTTCTACTATTATGAGGTTGTTATAAATACAGGCTACTAAGAGCACAAATATCTCAAATCATGTAGGTCTGCTAGGCAAATATGTAGGAGGACATGAAGCTGGGTCATAATTTGCCCTCTGTCTTTTTACATTCCAGTGGGAAATGCAACAGGACCACATGCCATGTAAGCAACTACAATTCTTTTTGAATGATTCATTTGAATTGTTCATTGAATTCTCAAAATCAGAGAAGTGACAATAATTCCAGTTGCTGATGCATTCCATCACCTAAAGGGATATACAAATTAGGAACAAAAAGATGCCCTGTGAGTGACATTAAGCAGCACTTCTAATTGCCCCCATCCAGTGCAAAGCAGGCAGGGATTTCAGGCCCATATCCAGCAAAACACACAGTGGGAAGAAACTTCAAAAGTGAGGTGGAGAAAGCTCTACCATCACTTTATGGGGAAAAAATAAAAAAGCAAAATTCTGTTCTGGAATAACTGAGCGATACTGATAGTTTGATCAGCACCAAGAGCTTCTGCTGTGGCACCTGAATTGGCTTGAGGTGGGAGGAGATTTCTGCCTGCACAACTGCATACGTACAATACCTCCAATCACACTAGTTAATATTTTATGAAAAGAGGTCCTCTAAAGACAGCTCTAATGCAGGGCAGCAAATACACATTCATTCTCATACACTCACTCGTTTATTTCAAATAAATGTGAAAAACAAATGTGAAAACCAAAAATAACATGTATCACAATGAACCATGAATATTTGATTGAGGTAAATAAGGACCTGCTCCATTAATGTCTTCTATTACAAGCTATTCCCCAAACCCATCACCTTCTGCACACCCCTGGAGTGTAACTGGTTTCACACAGCATCAATGAATCATGCCATTGTTAAAAAGATGACTGTGCCACTCCACAGGTAAGTGCCGGACAGACACAAGCAATTCTCCATATATTTTATGCAATCCTGCTGGCTCTGGAAGAGTAGCCAATAGTTTTGAGGTCTGAAGATTTGAAGAGTGTCAAAAAAACCAGATCTCAACAGCACTTCCTAAAGCAAAGACCAGTACTCGCATCTTTATTCAGAGTTTCTATGCCTTCCACTGTTATGTATAATTGTGTATGAATTGTTCAGCCCATGACTGGCTACACCTCATTTGTATTATATAGAGAGAGTCCTACTGAAGAGAGAGGGGGGAGAGAAAGAAAGGGAAAAAGCTATAGAGGAAAGGGAATTGAGTCTCCAATGGTTTGAAATAATCTGTTGGCTGCAGCTGGCCACCAGAATAATCTTTGAAATGCATCTGACTCCTCTAAAGAAAAGCCTGCCAAGAATACAACTAACATTTCATATTAAAAAAATACATCTTTTTTATGGACTCTTATTTTAAAATGTTTATGATCTAAACATTCTGTTTTAAGACTTGCCAATTCCATTCACAATAGTATCAACTTCTACACCACACTAAAAGCCAAAAGTAAATACCCTGAGGTAACAGCGGCATTAAAAAGAATAGCGCTCTTAAAACTCTAGAAAACCTATTATTTGATTTAAACCTTACCCATTGCTTCCAAACACAAAACAGGATTTAAGTCACGTAATTCTCATTAAAACAAAAAAAAGGAGTTATTCAAGAATTAAAGACTTGATCCTGCTCCCGAGGAAATCAGTAAGAATTTGTCTATTCAATTTAGTCTTTCTCTCTGCTGGGACTGTGGAAAATATTCACCTGTTGACTTTCAGAATCAATCAACTACTACACTTCAGTCACTAAATCAAGCTGGCTTCCCTTTGATTTCTTTTATGTACCACCATGACAAAAATACAGTAACTGTTTCTAAGAATGCCTTAATCTGGTACCCATGTAATTAAGTTTTTTTTTCCAAATATTTGCTCCAGAGTGTTTGACCACTCTCATTTATTCCAAAAATTCTGTTTCACATTAACAGCTCTAGCTTTAAAATCCTTCAGAAAGATGAAGCATAATGCACTTCCAGAATTCCTGATCACATTTAATAGGAACAATGGTAACACGCATACCACGCTCACATATGCACTCAATGAAATCCTAGGAAAAGAATGAGAATACAAGAATATGAAATGCTGCTGAAGTGCACTTTGGTGGGCATAGGAAAAACACAGAATAACATACTCACAGAATCACAGAATCATAGAATACCAGGTCAGAAAGGACCTCAAGGACCATCTGGCCCAACCTTTCTTGACAAAAGCTAGACAAGATGGCTCAGCACCCTGTCTAGCTGAATCTTAAAAGTGATCAATGGTGGGGAAAAACATTGGCTAAGTGATTTTCGTGCTTTCATGGAGGTTGCACAGCTATTCACCTTGAGCCATATCACGCCCTATCTGTCACTACTGCTGAGATCTGCAGCTGTTCAGGGAGAAGTCTGGAGTGAAGTGTGAAGAAGTGAAACACACGCCTCCTATGCCATTCCCATGCACAAATGCTTGAAGGTCCCTCCGGATCCTGTGGCCCCTATGACTGTGTGCAGTGATTACCCACAGCCTGATGCCTTCTCTTTTCTCCAGAGTTAGTGACTACTTTAAGAACTACATGCCTGTGCCTGACTCTGCTCTTGAGGCTTTCTAACAGTTAGAATAATAATTCTTGCATTCTTCTCTCACTGTGATCTGACATAAGGGCCAGAGGGGAAAAATACAGCTTAACTGAACCAAAAGACACTGTTTGACATTTTTCAGTAAGTATTAAGTGAGCCTGTCAGAATTCAAGTATACAACTGCAATAATATGAACATCTCCAAAGACTGGAATAAGACAAAATATCTGTTAATTCCATCAACCCACAGCTGAAAATGTTTTTTATGGAGGCTGTCAATGGGGTATCACAGAGAGTCACCCAGGCTCTCTGAAGGACCAAGCAAGGTACCAGACATACCACAGTCACACTTAGCTCGTGAGTTACATGTAGGTGTGACGTACATAAACCTCTAATGATACTTCAGAAACAGGCAGATATGCTTGGAATAGTAACTTTGGTGATCTTTATCCTAACATCTTGAAGGAAAAGAATTTCTGAAGAACAGCTGAATTTGTAATGATCAGAATATTCCTATCAGTTTCAAAACTTTTATCTTAAGCCTGTGACATTTACTAGTATTCTCCAAACCATGAAAAAAAAGAGAAAAAGGAAGAAACTCTTTCAGATGTTGAAGAGATAAAAAGCAGCAATATGGAATACCCCAGAAATGGAAAGAAACACTTTGCTAAACTTTTCCATTGCAGGTGCCACTTCTCAACTCTGCTTCTCAAAGAACAGAGAACAGGGCAGATGTTTGCAGAGTCCAGCCCAGCCAGACTGCACAGGGACCTGAGTATCTAAAACGCACACCTTAAAGCTCTCAGCAAACTGGATGAATACACTGGCTTGTCCTGCTAGTGCATTTTTTGGTAGAGACACACATACTATAGAAACCATTCAGGGGCTTGCAGTCTATTTTCAATGGATTGGGAAACATTGCTGTGCTGTATATCCTCCTTCATCACCGTAGTACTTACTAACAAGTTACTGACAAGTATAATAATTACTAACAAGCCGAAATGTACACAACTGCAAATGATAAAAACTGTCATATTTGCAGAATATTTATTTCAGCAGCTTCATATACTATTAACAGTCTTTACATTTTCTTGTTCCTAGTAGCAAGCTTCTATCTTCTTCCAAACAAACATTTTTTTCAGAAATCCCACCTTTTTTTGCTTTTTAATAAATATAAAACCACAGGTTTTATGAAACTAAACAGTAGGTTTGACTAGAGAAATGCAGGTGGCATAGGAAAGAACTTTTTCTGACTTGCTGCACAGTACCATAGAGGTACTGTTAACATTTACTTACCTGTACATTGGCTGTCCAATTGTTAGTTACATGCAATGTGACTGACTGAAATAATAATTTCTCTCATGTGAAGGACATCAGATAATGCTACCTCAGCATTAAGCATCTATCTGTCTATTTTGAGAAATAAATCTCTCTTAGACTTCCTCTTCCCTTGACTCAAATTACCTAGGCTGCATCCTGCACTCATCACTTTGTAATTTTATCACCAGTCTGTCATCTGAGATAATGACATCACATTCTTTTAACATGAGGTGTCCTGGTATGGCATATTACTATGCTGTGCTCATGCTGATGTTTTAATTCAGAACTGGAGAGTATTTCTTGGGCAAATCTCTTAGAATGCTTTGGTTTGCACAACAGAGAGATCTTCAAGTACACAGAGAGGATTCCATTCACATGAAACTTAAGGGCATCCCAAGGACACAACTGCCATATTTCAGCCATCAGTGGTTTTTCTGTCTGTGTGACCAGAGCAGAGATAAACCACAGTAAACTCCACTCAAAACATATCAAATCATGGCAGCCAAGGACTCTGCACAAAATGCTTCACCCCTATCACACCGTGCTGCTTGCTGAGAGAGATGCAGCTCACTCCACCACTCCCTTTGCCCATGCTGGAGTGTTCCCAAAAAAGCTTCCAGTAACAGACACCCTGAGGGCAGGTCAGGGTGCTCACCCTTAAGATTCTTTTCTGGGCTGTATCCTGTCCACTGCAGTGAGCAGGAGCCTTTCTACTGCTCTGAGTAGGACTGCACGCTCAGCACTGTCACACTCCCTATAAAACCCCAGGGAGACAAATGCGTAAGGCACAACAGCAGATAATTACATTTTTAAAGCAACTCCTCAAGGAGAAGGAAAAAGGAAGAATCTGGGCTGTTACGGTTTGCTGTACATGCTGAAGAGACTAAAACCACCAGTAAAAGAGAAGCTGAGGGCCAGTGGTCCAGGATTCTGTCTAGATGAAGAAAGTGATTGCTGACTACATACCAGGAAAGAGTCATATCAAGAAAAAAGATCAGATGTTGCAAGTCTTTACTTGCCTTCCACTCATACCAGCTTTCAACAGATTTTTTACTGAATAAAGAGAACAAATTTGATCCCTCCACAATAATGTCATGGGAAAGATTTACTCTGTATTTTCTCCTCTGAGGAAAAGAATACATTACTATCATGAGATACAAAAATTGCTTTCCAATGAAAGAGAAATCTTGACTCATTCGATGTTAACCAGAAAAATAATCATCATCAAAAATGTTAGCTCTCCTCTAAGGAGATGTTAATGAGTGGGAACTTTTACTAATAAAATGAGCTGAGGAGGAATATAGAACAAAGTGCAATAGTACTGACACGACATTTGTGTGTGTGCACACATATGCATATTGTTTTAAAGTGAGTATTAAGAAGACAAGGCTATGGTAAAGTGATTAGCAGCTGTATGTGAGCAGTCACCTCTTCCAGCCAGTGGCTTCCCTGGGAACTCTGGGGGTCCAGAACTGTCAGCAGAGCTCTCACAGAGAAGTGAGGACACTAAAAGCAGCTGCTTCACAGGCCTAATTCATATTCTTCTTTTTCTTTTTTAAAATCTTGACTAGTGTTTAGAAATGGGGGGCTGGGGGAACATTTTTTTTTTTAATTGTCCATTTAACTTAATATAGGCAACACCATGTGAAACTCCTCTTAGTGCACCTGGGATAGAATTGATCCAGCATCTTGCTGGAGGCAGGGGCAGATTCCAGCTCACTTTGCATGATGGTAAAACCAGTGTCTCAGAGCCTGATGCAAAGTCTATAGAAATAACTGGAGAGACTTGCATTAATGGGCTTTGATAATTTGCTGAAATAAATAGCAATGCAGAACATTAAAAAAAAAAAAGTAGAAGTAAAGTAAAAAAAAATCAGTTTTTATACTTGAAGATGACCTACTAATTAAACAGCAAGTTAAGAGATGTGTGGAAAAAGTAATGTCCTGGACAAAGAAAATGTGGGAAAGTACTTTCTGCATTTGTTCTTCCATGACAGATTCTTTTTAAAATGATACACAGGTAATAAAACTAATTTAAATTGGCTGAATCGCTTCACATATCTTTTTAATCAGCTTTTCCACAAGGATGACAGGTTCCATAATTTTTGTAAGAATCGTGACTTCTTTTTTCTGCTTAGATATAGTATATCAGAAACACTTACAGGCATTCTTCCCCTGCAACACACACAGGCTTAAAACCACTCTTATTTTAACCTCATTTAATTTCAAATTTATTTTCTCAATGAGGCAGCAAAACAGCAAATCCCAAAGCATTAGAATATCCTTGGGGAATGTATTCCAGATGAAACCTGAGACAGCTAGCTAATGGAAAGGGCTTTTTCACTTTTGTTTAATATTTTATTTATCTATTTGTTTGCTGTAATGGTTGGTTAGTGGGTTTACCCAAGATTCCAAAGATACTGCAGATTTGAATTCATTTTGCCATCTTTTGTTTTTGAAATGGAACTGCCCCCCTTTCCCCATCACTGTAGACCACTTCAAAAATGGATGAGGAAAAGGAAATAATGTGCAGAGCAGGACATTTTAGGTTACCAGCACAGAATTCCACTAAGGGAACAGAGGGTAACAAATCAGATGGTCCTTAGATATGGTCAGTCTCTTATTCTTTTTTACAGCAGAAAACAGTGTCAGGGCTCTGGGGAGCAGCCTCGAAGGAAGGCTACTTTTCCTGCTGTTGCCATGGGGGATGTCAACCTTAAGTCAGAGAGTCACAGAGTTTAAGAGCATCAAAGTTCACTCCAGACCTTCTGAAAAGGACAAATTATAACTCAATGAGTCCTTTTTCAAATATGGAAGACTGGCTTTGCTTTCATTTTCAAAGTAAAAGAAAACTTGTATTAGGTTTTATTTTTCATAAGCCTGAAGAAAATGAGATTTTTCTCCATTTTTATTGGCAGAGAAATTCTGTTGTCTCCTATCCCAAGCAACACTGCTCTTTCTGCTAAAGAATATCTTAGAGGCAAAGTTTTACCTTCAGAGTGTAAGTCACAGGCATCCTTCCAACTTCTAGAGCTACCGTCTGCTTAGTTTTATTGTAACATAATATACTGTTATGAGTAATAACATGGACCGAGTTTCCTGCATGTTGAATGTGTGCAGTGTACCAGTGCAATGAATTTGCTTTTCATTGTCTCATTTTCTCTTTTCGTCTCACCTGAAGGAGGGGAGGTGAGCAAATGATTCTTCACAGATTTTTCAGCATAGACACACGGGAAGGGGAAAATAAACAAGTGTGTCTGCAGTAGCACACCCATATACAGGAATTTATGGATGAGATAAATAAGGACAGGAAAGCAGGAAATCTTGTGCAGAAACAGGAGGGACATTACGACAACAAAACACAACATTCCAGTGGTGGCATCTTTGACTCCACTAATGTACTCCACACCATGTAAACCATGCTTTTTCTCTGAAATTTCTTTCTGTTTTTTTAAACTTTTTCTTCTCTAAAGTTACTAAAGAAGAACCTCATTCACATTATTACTCTCATAGATTAAGGTACCTTTTGCACAGCATGATGAAGACAGCAATTTGTTGTTGTTAGGCATAAAGTCCTGCCCACATCCACAGCTTTCAGAAAAACAAAAAACCAATACCAAAACCCATCCAAAGAAATTGTTTCAGTGACTAAAATGACACAAAGACCTGCAGTGCTGTGTGAAGGATGATATCCAGAATAAATTTCATAAAATAGGCTTGATATGCGTACAAACTTAGCACACCACCTTCCACAGAAGGGAAAGCAGCATTTTCAAACTCTCCTGTCTGCACGACATTAAGAGAAGGCAGCAGTGGTGGCACCAGGCAGCAAGCCATTCGGGGCATGAAAGATGGCTCACTCCCTGAGATCCCTTCAGAGAGGAAAGCTGGATGCAGAAGGATGTGCTCCTCTGGGCAGCAGTGTGAAGCAGGCACA
This sequence comes from Origma solitaria, assembly GCA_013397895.1. Lineage (NCBI taxonomy): Eukaryota > Metazoa > Chordata > Aves > Passeriformes > Acanthizidae > Origma > Origma solitaria. The sequence continues at coordinate 794,798 of VZRL01006198.1, read as the reverse complement.
CAGACTCAACCAGGATAGGGCAACGATAGTCACAGATGTTAGTTTTCCTCCCTAGAAATTATGAAGATGGCTTATCTAGTTCAGCTGACAAGTATAAACATGCATGCACTGAACAAAGGGTTTCTTTTGGTTTAATTCTCTTTCTCTTTGCAGAGAGATTTCAATTCTGCGATTTCACTCAAATTTTCACAAACCTCTAATCTGTGAGATCAGAAAGGGCAAAGCCCTTCTGCCCTGCAGCTCCCATTCCCCTCATTCAAGAGACACCTGAGTACGTAGCTATGAGGCTGCTCAGGGAGAACAAAAAAAGGCAAAAGAACTGGGGAAAACAGAAGGCAGTGAAGTGCCAGGCACAGAAATCAGCCCAATTCTTTGCTTCTAGACATCAGTGTTTTTAAAGCACTGCTGCCACTCACTGGGAGAGGAGCCCGTACAGACAAGGGGGTGGTGAGGAGGAATTTGGGCAACTAAAACTGGTGAGACACACCAACAGCACAGAGACCTCCAGGCACCCACAATCTCTCCTTTCCAACTCCCAAACACACAGCTTTCAGAATCCCCTGCCAAGCCAGGAGAGACACGAGTCACGCGCTTTGCCTCCTGCAATCTCTCCCCTGCACACCTGGAACATCTGCTGGATCTCACTGCTGCTGGCAGGGAACAAGAGCCACAGGCAAGTGTCACTGAGCTGTGCTTTGCTCATCACCTGGGGACAGGCAAACCACTAGAAGTACCCAGACAGCTTTCATAAGGTTTCATAAGCATCCAGAGCTACGTGGTTGTTTTTAGTTTTGTCTATAACAGTCTGCAGGATTACATTCAGTGTACTAGGGGAGCATTTCCCAGAACTTAATTAGTATGCCACAAATAGCATGAGCACTACCAACAAATTAAAGAAATCACTGGGTTGCCTAATAATTTCCATTTTTAAAAGCACTCCATGCTTTTTATCTGTGTACTTTAAACAGTTTACAAATAGTTTGCTCTTTCTACAGTTACAGGCTTAATTAAGAGTATTAGGAGTAATTTCTCTCCATTTAGTTTGCTTGGCTAAGGCTAAGCCAAAAAAAAAATCAGTAAAAGCACTGAAACTTTTGCCATTCTCACATGCTATTAGATGGTAAGAGTATCCTCATACTTACTTCAAGTGTGGTTATTTTGTCCTCACTGGAATGTGTTTTGAGTGCTTCATTAGGGTATTAAGAGAGTCATACCTTTTGAGTAAATACTGAAGAGGATGATGAGCAGTAATAATTTTCTACTCAGCAGGGATTTTCATGTTACAGAAATCATGGCCAGTTTAGATGTGTGACTCTCAAATGCATTCTTTAATCACATGTTTTATTTATTCATGTGCTGCTTCATTAGAAGTGATATTACATCAGGCCTAATAGAAAAAGGAAAAACATTTTATTGTTTGCTTCTTTTCGAAGACGCGTGGCCAACAACATCAACACTTCAAAGTCACCTCCAGCTGGCAAGTTTTTCCAATCCAAGCAGGTATGAAGAGCTGGAAGGTCCCACAGTGGGATTAGTATATCAAGTGATGGAACACAGGTGCAGTATTAGAGAATAAGCAGTTTATAAAGCATCTCCAAGGATGTATTAAAAAACTTATTGGAAACATTCTTGTTCTGCTGAAAACAATACACAACACAAATGCAACAGTTCAAGACAACTTGTCTAAAGGATACTGGCCCAGTTTCTAAAATTGTCTCGCCCTATGCTTTTCTCTGCATCAATTTTAGAAAACAATATACAATATACCAATAAAAAACAATATACCAATCTGGTCATCTTGGCAACATTTTTCACAAAGCATAAAGGCTATTAAAATTTCTTGTCTTTGCCAGCATTGAGTATTTTTTATGTGGTTGCAAATGTGAGCTATTCACAGCCATGGGGGACACTGTACCTGTACATAGTGAAATAAAAACAAAGACACAAAGGAGAGGAAAAAAACCAATCCATTTGATAGGAAAATGGGCTGGAAAGTATAAAAGAGATAGATTTCTAACACAGAACAAGTCCTACATAAAAACATTGACTTCTATTGAAAAGAGATATGAATGTAAACGTTAAATTTAAATTTAATTTAGATCTAAATTAATCTAAAGTTCAGTAAATCACCTTCTATCTGGAGTGACTTCTTTGAAGACACTTTCTCTTAAAAAAAAATTCAGAGTCTACAACCTGCATACCACTCTTTCCAACTACTAGTCTAGAAAGGAAATCCAGTGGTGGCAATAATAAAAAAAGCAATAATTCTATATCAACACTTTGGTACAATTCTTTTGTACAGCCAATGAATGTAAAATAGCAAAACTTCAACAGCAGTCTGAGTAATATTTCATCAAGCTTTAAAAATGTTATTTTCAGGGTGGATTTCCTCGAGTTTTTACACCTTTGATATCACCACACAGGATATGTGCATAGGACAGAATTATGCCTAACTGGTTCTGCTTATAGGGAAGAGAGCTCCAGAGAAAAGGGCAGAGAGCTCCATGTACCATTAACAAAGCACATGGAGATGCCAGAGGGACTCACTTCAAAAGGATGCTGCAATTGTTGGTGCTCACAGATGTTCGTCTTATAACATCTGGTCTCCAAAATCTGTCTGCAAAGCAGATGATACTCAAACACAGTCATGATCTCACACCTCCCTCCATCTCAGAGAAAACCTGAAAAATTATAACATTAGGCACATCTATCCATAGCTAGATATGCACCCACTGGCACACCAGTGGAGGTTTGGCGAAAAAATTGTATTACCAGGGCAAGCACTAAGAAAATTCAAACTAAAGGAACTCCATGGAACAAAGCAGATCTGGAACATGTAATCCCTTCAGAGGATTCAGAAGCCTGTTACCTCACAGGGACCTACATTCAAAAATCTGTATAGATTTTGCTTTTTAAGTGTCAATTTTATAGTAATGTCACTCATTCTTAACAAAATAGCAACACACAATAAAGGGGACAGTGGATGGCTTAGCAAATATTCACTATAACAAATCTCCCAAGCTACTGGTCACACTAGAAAAGTTGCAAGTAAAAACAACTTGACAGATATTGGAGGTTTCTGTGAAACACTCCCTGACTGCTTTTCAGTCTTTCTAAATGTTATTTTATTATCAACTGTGTACATCAGAAAAGGCATCCAAAAAAGCAGCAATTGTCACTGCCTGACCTAACAGGACCAGTTTAAGATCCAAATATTTGGGCTTTGTACAAGGGGAAATCTGACTCTTCATGACCCTGACTTGAAGCACTAGATATGACCAAAACTCAAAAAAAAGTTACAATTTCTGAGGAAAGCAAGGCCAGCTTTTCAGGGGAAAAACCACATGGGAATCCCAAGAACAGTCCACAAATAATCCTCACACCACTAAGGCTGGATGTGCAGATAAACAGAAGAGGTATTTTATAAATCCCAGTTCTCCACCTCTTTCCAAGGACAAAGATTACTAGGTCAAGGTCCCTGCACTAGGTCAGCCCACCACTCAGTATTCATCGCAGTTGTGGAAGAGGAGCTGTATTCAAACTGTTCAAGGACTTTACTTGTCTCTCAAGTCATAAAAACTGGCCACACTCTAGCATAAGGGGAAAAAAACCCCAAACAAAAAACCAACCAAGCAAGCCCCTTAAAAACCACTTATGTACAAAAAAAAGAGAAGCAGCAAACTTACAGGTTATTAATCTGACTTATTTTCTCATCTGGCACTGGTTTCACTTTACTTGAGATTTTAAAGCAATTTCTAGCTTTAAGTAAATACTTCTCAAATCAAAATTGTGTGCAGAATTAAGGATTAGTTCACGGGAAAGGTTTTAGACTTTGAGTAGACTTTTTCCCATTAGTGCCTCATAACTCAGCAATTGTTGAATTAGTAATGCATTTCTCAAACCTAGTAAGCAATTACAGTTAATATATATAAAACAAATTACTGCTCCATTTCAGCATGCGAATAGCAAAAGGTTGGCATGAGGTTCTAATTATCTGCTTAATGTGAGTCACGCCAAAACCGGTGGGACAAATTGTATCTTAACTCCTGATGTGACCCTACTGAATCCATGTTCCCTGCGCCACAGCACCAGCCCCAAAAGCCCTAAAAGCAGAGTGTCCAGCGGGACTTGTCGGGGTGCAGCAGCAGGCCTGGGGGCACCGAGAGTCAAAGGGCGAGGGTGGGAGCTGCCAGATGAGAACAAATGCCACCAGCCAGCTCAAGAGATTCCTCTGAGGGGGTCAAACCTCTACCAGGATTAACTTCACTTTTCTACACCACAGTGAAGAAATAAATACCTATACTATGTCAAAAATAATAGCTCATACTCCGCACAGAAAAACCTGGCACAAACAAGCGACTTTTGCTTGATAGGTTTTCGCACATGAACTATGGACCCTGAAAGATGCTAGACAGCCCGACCTCCTACTAGCTCTCTTTTGGCAGTGAAACAGAGACAGGCTTACACTGGAGACTAAGTTTTTTCAAAAATCCTGTTAAATAATTCAGGGCTTTATCTCTTGCACAGCTGCTCTTAGCAGTTCCCTTGGAGTGATGTGAGAGCTGTGAGCAGAATTATCTCTTAGCTTTGAGAGCTGCATGTAACTTCCTATTACATTGTATGCTGAAAAGTATGCATTAAACTAATTCAGATACTGAATTTCACAGGAGACAATGAAAAATTAAAAGTATTAAAAGGAAAATAAAGAGTTGCTTTAATGTGTTGCCATCTCACATGTCAAAGGGAAGCCAAGAAACAAATTCTGCACTTTGATTTATGAACAAGCTCATCAGCGATCTAAACTGTTGCTCTTAAGATATCTCACATTTTGTGCATTCCTACGCCAAGAACTCAATTCTCTCTATTTTTTTTTCTAAATTCAAGGACAGTATCTTTCCTGGGGGATTTGCTGGCACCAGCACTGTCTAAGGGCCAGGAAACAGTGGGATCCAGCTGAGCTGAGGGCTGTGTAAAAACACAGAAGCACACAGTGATTGCCTTGAAAAATTTGCAATCCAGACAGGATACAAAAGCTGGAGGAAATGCTAAAATTCAGGATATCAGGAAAGGCTAAGAGAAAAGGAGGCTCTAGGCTATATTGAGCTGGGACACAATACTGAATCATGCCGCTCAGTAAAGTGTTTCTGCAGCTTCTCATCTTTCCTCAATTAGGAGGAAGTTTCTCTTTAGGTAGCTCATAAGGGACAGAGACACTGTCCATTTCCTCTGATATCAGGCCCAACAAAGGCACACATTTCTCAAATCCTCAAATCCTCTCTCTTATTCTTTCCTCTTTGAAGCTGGCCTAACATAATGGCTGTGGATGATGGCTGTGTCGTGGAGAAGCTGCTCCAGGAGCTCAAATCTTGTCTAAAGTGAGAAAATTTAACAAATAATGACTCCTTGATTTACTGCATATCACCTCTCCCTCTCTCCATGCTATTTTCCCTGTTAGTACTGGAAGTCACTGAAGAAGAGAAATCTTTTCACTGCTGTTTCCAAGTGCCTTGAAATCTGACATTTAGAACCTCTGTGTATGCCTAAACATTGGATATGTCCAAGAGCCTTTGGAGAGAGCCCCTGGAAGAAGAGTGGATTTGTCAAGCAGTGGCATCAGGACTGTAAGACCATGAGACTAAACATCTTTTTATTTATTTTATTTTCAAGAGCTTTTTCAGTGTCAACAGAAAAGGACCATAAAAATACTCAGGTTAAATGTTTGTGTGACAAACAGGCCAGCCAGTAGCATTTGCACTCCTGCAGAAGTGTCAATGTTGGGAGGCCTCCTGCTGACCTCAGGAAGCGGGAACCAGGAATCCTCAGTAGAAATGCAAGCAACGGGAGAAAAATAAGGTACCCCATCACTGCAACAAGCCAAAGGGTGAGCGAGGGTCTGCACAGGATACATTTGGCACTGCAAGAGGAAATGCACTACAGAAGAAACCCAAATGCAGCATGTGAAGGCACTTTGGGCTAAGTGAACATAAATGCATCTAATAAATGCCACCTCCATGGAAGTTGCCTTATGTTTGGCACACAAAGCAATTGGCCAGTTTAGAAAATTACACGAAATGACAAGTAGCAAAAATGGTACAGTATTACACAAAAGGAAGCGATTTTACAGATAGAAAGGAAACGGATCCTGATGTACTCTGTACATCCTCTTACATCTGTCACTGCACTCCCTACAGTGAATGAACACAGATGTGGAAAACACTCCTCGGTCAAGGTTTGTACTCAATAAAAGCCAAATAAGCTGAGAAAGGCCAATCAACTGCCTTTACTGAGGAACTGGAAAATGACCCTGGTGAAAGAGGAAGCTCCTGTTTAGGAACAAGCAGAATCTACATCAGAAGCATATTAGATCCACAGCTGAGAACATCTGCAGATGGATACATATTTCAGATAAAATTCTATAATGTTTCTTCAAGCCATTAATGTTTACATAGTTGGTACCTTACTGCTTGATTTTTTAATGTATCACCATAAGTCTTTGGGAGTCTTACTTCCTATTAGACTTTTGCACTGGTGAAATACTATACTTTCTACTAGAAAACAACTACTGAGGAAGACAGAGAATCAGAACATGATAGATTGAAGAGGAGGGACCGACAGAAGCATTAGGGTAAGAAAACAGGACAGAAAGTAGATCACTGTCTCATTAAGTTAGTTGTTGTAGTTTTAGTAAGAAATAAACATTCACATACAGAAAAGTGTCTTTCCAAGGGCTGGCAGGCAAGAGATGCTCAAGGGTAGGTGGTCGGTGAACCACAATATGAAAAAGCTGTCTATGCAAGGAAACTTGAAAATCTTTTTTTATACCCCAGCAACTGCTCAATCTCTGGTGCACCAAGCAGCTTTAACTCTCCACGGTCAAAGCACATCAGTCTCAAATTGAATGTGTTCTTTCAGCACTTGGATGTATCTGCACAGCCATGATGATAATTTCCTGACAAAATTCAGTCTAAATTATTATGAGTCGGGGTAATGACATAAGACCAGGGATCACACCTTATCCTAATTCTTCTTTATGTCATTTGTATAAGAGGATATTAGACTTTTGCATTTGAACACAGTTTAGTTGTCACTCTAACTGTTAAGAGAAACCTTCTAATAATTACTTCAGTAAATTATTTGATGAGAGCTTTCGACCTCATCTTCATCTTTCCACAGAGGCTACAGTGTTTTAGAACTTCCATACATGTACTGTAGATATCAATAAAGGCCTGATAGCAAGGAAGGTGAATTGCCACAAACTTGAAGAACAAGAATTACAAATGGTATATCTTGACTGAATACCAGTGTTTTAACAGAAAAGTGACATTAAATTCCCAAGACAGAGAAACAACAGACAGACCAGTCACAGAGGTCTCCCAAAATAGCAAAGGGTAGATGGAGCCACACAAATTCTAACATAAGGTACTTTCAGTGCGCAACAAATGTAATGAAGTTTAAAACAGAGGCCTCAGGTGAGACACTGTCACACCAATTAAAACAAATTTCCAGGTGAAATGTACGTGAACATACGGAAACATATGAAATATATGTGAATATATGTAAACATACGTGAAGTCTCTTCATTTCAAAACCATGATTATTTGACTCTACACAAAGAAGCACAAGATTTCCAGTAAGAGAGATCTTTCAAAGCCTAGCCAAGCACTGGGAAATATCCAGAGAGATTATGACCTAACTATCCACATCCTGGACTAAGAATTTTAAACCAAAAAAACCCTGTACTCACATTGTTATTTATGCTGAGATATTACCTAACTTTTTTTTCCATTTCTGAGTTCCAAAACATACTAATCTTCTTCATAGGAATACATTATTTATTTCATTTTAACAGCTTTAATATACAACCTCCAACTGAGGAAGGAATAATGAGCAAACATATGTTAGGATAAAGTATCTAAAGAGCAGAATGCTCCTGATGGGTTTGATTTACATCTGAATGGATTTAGCATCAGCCTTTGGAAATTGCAGAATCTACATTCCCCTCTCCAAACTCAATTTTTTCAGCTCATAAACCTTTTTGAGATTTATAACAGCTTGCTGAGCAGTGTCTTCTGCATCCCATATGCTAGGGGGATGGGTTTTACTAATATTAATAGAAAATTACAGAAGCCAAATTTTGTGATCATTGACCCAAATGTAGAGGAGACTACCTCAGAATCAAATACAGCCAAAAAAAGGTACAACTCCAAGGTGAAAGTAGCTATTTGTACCACAAACAGTAACAGAAACAAAAAAAACCCCTCTATAAACATGAGATCACTTTGGCAGTGGTCATAACTTAGAAAAGAGAACACGGCAGTGGAAGTTTTAGAGATGAATGCAGTCACTGTGTGACATGTGGAAGACAGAGAGGGAAGGGATGCAGAACAAGTGAGAAATATTTATCCCATTTTCCGCAATCTGGTAGGTTTTTATTTTATCTTAAATATCAAGATCCTATTGACATATCTTAGGACACCTAGCATAATGTCATGTAAGCCTCATATTTACCCTTTATTTATTGTCAGAACTCAATCCTATACCTTTTCCCAAGCAAGAACAGAAAGCAAGGTTTTGTGATTGCTTTTGCTACATGCTCCTTGCACAACATGGGCAGACACAGAGCTAAGCCTTGCATTCTACTCCACAGAGCAGCCTAACAATGCCCCTTCTACCTGCTCATGTAAAAGAGAACTGCTGTTACACACATAACAGATGTAGAGAAAAAAAAAGGGAAAAATATAATGCATTTAGGAAATGGGGAGCTACCAAGAGTAGGCAGCTCTCTCTCGCTAACCCAGCACTAATGGTACATCACTGCAGTGTGCTGCTATAGCACCAACAATTATATATACAGCATAATTTTTATGACTTCCAGGACACATCAGTGATAATGAAAGGTGTATTTAAAATTTCATTATCAGTGATAATGAAAGGTGTATTTAAAATTAAATATTATTTATATGAATTAATACCCTAGTAAAGTGTAAATATTTAATGGTATGTACATTAACTGTATTACTGTACAACAAAATTTAACTCTTGCAAAAAGGAATAAAGTAAGTGAATTTTATGTTGTTGACACTCAGTATTTCCAAGATAAAAAACCTGGTATTTCAACTAAGTTTTGAGAAGTCTCTAAAGTCAAGAGCTGCCACTACCTAAAACATAAAATCTGCTTTTCTCTGAGAAAATTACATAGCAAAACACAGAAGCTGATTTTTGTCTTCTGACTCAATACATCAGCCAGCAATAAAATACAATATTTATTGTCAATTCCTGCAGCTGCTGTTACAGAACCTTTCACTCTTTACTACAGGTAAAAAAAATTGAACTATGACAGGAACATAACTATGAACTATGAAGGCAAATATGATATAATTTTCTTATTGTTATCCAGAATGACATAGGATAGATATGGAAACCCATCTCTGACTTTTTCCAGATGTTCATGGAACTGTATCAGCATTCCAGCTTTGTTTTATGTGGATATGTATTCTTTGAACTTCCATGCTCAGGATTTTCCTTTTTATCATATATGAGAGCATTCTGACAATGTTTCAGTGGGGATATGAAAAGTGATAAAAACAATTTCAAAATTCATGTTTCATAGGTATTGCGTAATCTAACTTGTGGAAAGGTTGTTGAGAGAACAGGATTTTAATGAACAGGTGGTATTTCACTATAAAGGCAATGCAGTTTCATGAGCTGAAATTTATTTTGGTTAGAAGCCTTCAGAAAATTATGATATGATGAGAGTACAGTAGCAGAAGAGAGGTCCAGTCCTGCATAGCTGTAGAATGGCTACACTGGGCAGAACCATGGCTCACATCTACATGCCTGTAAAAAAACCTGATCTCTCCCAATTCCCAAAAGTTTTCGTTTAAAAGCTGCATAAAATTTTTAATGACACTTACAAGTAGTACTGGAAATTAAACGTCTTATTTAATTCAGGGCTGTGGCTAAAAAATTATCTATATATGTTGATTTCCTCCCCCAAATCTGGTTCAGGCAACAACTGCATGAGTAGCGGCCTCAGGGGCTTCAGAAAAGCAAGTCCGCCGTGGGCTCTGAGGTGGACACCATCTATGCCTTTCTGCTGACCTTCTCCTCTGCTGTCACTAATCCACTCCTCCTGCGTATTTCCTGAGCATCTGAACAAGAAGTGCAAGTTCAACAAATCACTGTTGCTCAGTATCTCCATCCTGCAGAAAACAGTTCTTTACTGTGTGGCCAGTCTGTGCACTGTAGATAACAGCACTCACATTATTTCCACCAACTTGGAGTCAGAGAAGTTGAGCTTCTATGCCATTGACCACCAGAGAACACCTTCCTTTTTCATTGGTACTTACAGCTTTTTAAACTTTGGACAATTTAATGGAATTTTACTGTTGAAAAAATGGTGCTGAAATGTCCTCCTCCCCCACTTAGCAAGGTTGTCTAATTGGGTAATTCAATCAGCCTCACTCCTGAAATTGCACAGGTTGTTGTGCCGTACTAAAACTTAATAATCACAAAAAGTTCCTGCTGTAATGAATGAGGCCCCTCAAGATGAAAATGTGCATGTGTGTTTATATAAACAGAGAGAAACTGAGCACAATCTGATAGCAGTTTGAAAGGCATCTCTAGTCCCCTTCACACAGCACTGGTTGTTAGTGTTTCTGCCAATCTTGTACTTTATTCTTAGTCAAACATAAAACATCAGATAGCCAAGAATAAGGATAACTATGTAAATAGTCATCTCTGAAATAATGAGAACTGAGAGACCAATAAGTTTTACCAAGTTGGAATTGTTGCCAGCACAACAGGACCAGCTCCAGTTATTTTTTATTCTTGCCATGTTTGTCTGGGATATCACAGACTCACACACTCATGGAATCAATAGGGTGAGAAATGACCTCTAAGATTACCAAGTCCAACCATCAACCCAGCACTACCACCACGCTCACCACTAAACCACACCTCAAGTGCCATATCCACATGTTTTTTTTAACTCTTCCAGGGATGGTGCTTATAAGACTTTCTCTAGTACATCTTTGCAATTCACCAAGTTCCACACTGCAGCTACGTTTAATTACCACTAGACCGACTCACCCTACAGGTGTATGTAAGATTTTTTAGGATTAAAATCTAGTTTGGCACCTAAGGTAAGGACTGTATTTTTAAGAATTATGGTCATTTGCTGGACTCTACAATGCAGCCTATTCTGGGTGTAATTTGAGTCCTTCAATATGTCTACAGTGAAGGTAAGTACACGAGTTCTCTCGTGAAATATAACATTATTCGCAGACAAACTTGTGGGGTCTAGAAAAAGCAGGAATTTCCTGGAACCTGCTATGTACCCAACTGTGGCATCATCAACAAACCACATGGACACAATCCCATGATGAGGTCAATCTCTGCTGACTCTAAAGGACGAGTTAAAAACCATCCTTTTGCATTTCAACATTCTAAGTTTGTGTGCCAAATAGAATTTGTGTGCCACCATGAAAAACAAGTTGCTATATATTTTTTGACCTTACCTATTGACTTTAGGTAAGGTGATATATGAAGAAAAGAACGTAAAATGCGAGCAGTTCTTATCACTATGTCCTTTGTATTGGGGGCTGACTACTTTCTTTTAAAATGTAGGCCTATATACTCGCATATACAATTACACAGGTATCCATTACTAATTATTGTACTCTGAACTACATTACTGCTGATTTCCTTCGGGAACTACTTCTATTCACTGTTCTACACTGCAAAAAGCTTGATAAAGCTTTTGATAGCCACTGGCTGGAGTGCATGCTTTTCACTGTTTCACACTAGTTCAGTGTGAAAACTGCTAAACTTCTCTATTTTAAAATCTGCATTTGATGATATCTGATGACAGCTGAAAATCAAGTTCATTCTCTTAATCAATTTGAAAGATACTGTATTCTACTCTTCCTATGTCTAGACACATAAAAAACAGGATTACAGTTTTTCATTAAATATTTTTCATTTACAACACCTTTCACTGATGCTATTGAAAATCTTTCTGGTTTAGTCTAGATGATGACTATAACATCTCTGAAATTCAGTTTCTTGATTGCTTTAAACAAATCCCCAGAGAAATGTAGTATGATAAAATTCAACAGTCAACACAGTATATATGGATCTATATATGTCTATGTTTCAGACCTAGATATCAGGAAAAATGCAAGAGTTGAAATGAAACAAAAGGGGGATGTTTACGGCTTTGGAAATCAAGTCTACCCTTCAAAACGCAGAGTTCTCTTGCTTCCAAAGATGTAGAGGATACTTTTTCATCCTTTGTGAATGCTATGGGATTGTTCTTAACTATTTTCCTCTGTGTTAAGAGTAAGCATGACAGATGTGCTGCACATGGTTTATACAAAAGGTGTAAGGTACAGCACTTTCTGGCACTCTGTGTGGTTACTGATTTAGACTCCTATATTTGGCAGAACTTGGAGGGAATTTTAAGACAGATTTTCCATTTGGAAGTAAACTCAAAGCATACAAGTTCAGACTGTATTTGACTCGGCTTTAGGACTATGTTCTAACACACTGATGCAGGACAGCTCACCAAAGCATTTCAAGTCTAACCCCATGAGGAGAACATTTTTTTCCTGATGGCTCCAAGCCCTATTTATGTGAGCAACGCCTTTTGCTTTGTTTTACAGGGTGATTTGTTTTACCTCACAGCTTCCATGAAGGGCTCAGTAAACTCAGCCCTTTCAATTCAAGGTTAACCTTGACTCAAGACCTCATCTTTGTCCAGAGCAGCCTCCAGCCCACACTGCCCAGGGAAGCCCACCCACGGGGATGCTGCACTGCCAGGGATGGCCTGTCAGAGCTGCCACCCCCAGACACAGCACCTCACCTGTCCTTGCAGCTGAGATGCCCAACCGGTGGTCCAGCCATGGCAGAGTGGCTGCGGTGAGCATCTGTCACCATCTCAACAAATTTGCTGTTTGCTCTCCAGCTGAGACAGAGATCATGCTGCTGATGTAAATCACCAAGAGGTGCAGGAGCATCAAGTCCAAGGGATCTGACCCAGGGACAAACCCCTCTCAAACTTGCAATGTGGGTGCAAGCACATGCAAAGGCTCACAGCATCACACTAACGAATCAGGTTTTCTAAAAATACTCAACACGATTACGTGATGAAGAGCAATCCATAATGATGTAAACAGCCAAACAGAAGAGACAGATCCTCAGAAATGAAGTGAAATATTTATTCTCGGTGGAAAGTATTTGTCTAAACAGTGTCCAACACACAAATATATAGTTTCCTACTCCTGAATAGTAATTCTACAGTAAGACTCCCCAGTAAAATATTTATATTACAGTGATTTGAATGATCAACAAGGGAACATTTCAACATGGTGCTCTACACCAGCCCAGAGATGATGGTTGCTAAAGCACTGTAGTGCTGTCCTTACATACCCCATTCTGCTACAGCAACACTGCCAATGAGCCACGATAACCTGGGGTCAGAGTAAGGGTCTGACCCTCAGACAAGCTCTTTCACTGTAACCATGTGAGCAGGCTGTTTCTGATTTTGCTGGTTTTCAAGAACTTTTCACAGTATGGAAAACAGGTTTTGCAGTAACCTGGGACTTAAAAGCAGCTGTCAATGTACACTGTCTGATAAGCTTTTCATACAGATGTTAAACATTATAACCAGGGGACAAGCAAGCAAGTGGCTGCTTACAAAAACGTAGAAGGCTATTCTGCACATTTGCTTCTTAATTTACTAACAGCAAGTATAAATCAACAAACAGTTACTATTCTGCTTTTTATTTCTTTCACACATACATTCTGCTCTCGTCTCGTCTATTCAAGTTTTATTGAGTGTCTTCTTCACATCTGGCCCTGTTTTCTTCCTTGTGTTTGCTACTTCTGCTTCTTCCTTTAAGAGGACAGAAGGATACAGAAAACAGCTGCTCTATCTCTCCTACAAACAGCCCTAGAACAAGCTGACAGTGATGGCCACACTTCTTCTCTACTACCCTGCAGTCAGGGGTGCTCATCCTAGCTACAACTGGGACACTAATTAGAGCGCTGTCCCAGTTTGCATCACAGGCTCAGCACCTAGGCCGGGTGCTCCCTTGGGTGCACCTTGGGAACACCTTCCAAAGTCCAGTAGCTTCAGGAAGAAGCTGTGCAGCCCCATGGGCCACCCAGCAGTTTCCCAGGTCTTCTCTCCAATGCCATTCTGACTGTCAAAAGCACTGACTGTGAGTGCTGGTGAGAAGGATCCTCTCCTACGCCAGGTTCTCTTGAATGGTGGAACACAAGCCTGTGCCAACACCACTACAGCAGAGTCACATTCATTATACAAAGGGGCTATTTATCATTCCTCAGAGCAACTCCCTAGAATATTGCTCAGTTTTCACATGGCAGCTTGTGAGTCCAGAAATAAAGACTCCATAAGTACAATGAACACCAACTTTCCAAACTGCTAAGCAGTAACACCAAGCAGGAAATTAAGCAGGACTTATCATACATGCCTAAGAAGCAATTACAGAAGCTTCTGTTTCCCCAGTCATAAATTTCCTGGCTGCATAAAGCTGCACAGAAAGTGTTGAAGAAATGTTGACATCCAATGTGCACTGAATTAAAGGAAAATTAACTTTCATGTATAGAATAAGCTATTGTTGCAAGTTTCAGTTGAGACAAAAAAGGCATGCCAACACCTTTGACTAATTAAAAGTTTGTCTTAGGATGTGTTCCACATGTTAAACATTCTTTACTCTTGGAAACATTGAAGTGACAGTCAGAAATAGTCATTAGTAACACTGTACAACCACACACCTTTCTAGGACCCTATATAATGGCCATATTTCTGTCACCACAACTAGATCTCACTGTAGTTTTTACAGCTAAGCCTTCTTTTTAGTCCCAAGCTCTTCATGACTACACAGAGAAGTTCTTTCTTATATATTTCTTGACTCAGACACTGCACATCACCTATGCAAGAAATAGTACTTGATGAAACTAGAGAGTGATAGGAACTATTATTTCCTTAAAGTCATGTCTCCTGCTTTTCTGTCATTTCGTAGGTTTTCAGAGGTACTTGATGTGAAATACTGTAACAGGAGCTTCAGCTCTACTTCAGTATGCAGCACTTGTACGGATCTCTGCAGAAATTCTGAGATTTTCTGTCTCCAAGTGGAGACCTGGACAAATGGCCATTTACTGCTTTTAAGCTCATTATTCTGCAGGCATAGTGGCTGATAAGAGGGAAGCTCTGAAGAAATCTATTCTCCTTATTCTGTAAACTGTGCTATCTCCATAAGCCCCCAGCTAACTCCTGCAGCAGGTTGTGGGGTACAAACAACAGAAGAAGAAAAGCTTCTTCTTAGCGGAGTTTACAAGCTAAGTCAAAGCAGGGGGTTTTTTCAATCCATATGGCACTGGGCAGATGTAGGTATCAGCAAGAGACAGTCTTACTGCTTTAGATAAGGACAATATCCATATACTGATTTTTGACAAAGAAGTTTTCACAGTTAGCTTTGATTTTTATAAAATTCTATTAAACGTCATTCTGGAAACATTTTCAGCTTCTCATGTGCTCAAGCTTTAGCATCCAGCTAGTAATATAAGTAATGAAGCTTCACACAGTTTGGTGAGGAGATACCAGAAAGCCAAACCACAAGAAGTAACTGACTCTCCTAGTTTAGCTGGGATAGAGTTAATTTTCTTCCTAGTAGCTGGTACAGTGCTGCGTTTTGGGTTTACTATGAGAATAATGTTGATAACACACTGATGTTTTGGTAGTTGCTAAGTAGTGCTTACTCTAAATCAAGGACCTTTCAGTGTCTCATGCTCTGCCAGTGAGAAGGTCCACAAGAAGCTGGGAGGGAGCATGGCCAGGACAGCTGACCCAAACTGACCAAAGGGATATTCCATACCCCAGATTGTCATGCCCAGTATATAAACTGGGGAGATGGCTGGAAGGGACTGCTTGCTGCTCCGGGACAGGCTGAGCATTGGTCAGCGAGTGAGAAGCAATTCTATTTTGTGTGACTTAAGTTTTATTTTTCTCTTTTCTTTCCAGTAAAGTTAGTAGAAGCAGCAGTAGTAGTACTTAAGTTTCTTTAAATTATTAAACTGTTCTTACCTCAACCCATGAGATTTGAGATATTTCTTACTTTTATTTTTTCCCTATGCTCTTCCCAATCCCACTGGGAGGAAGGGGGAGCAAACAGCTGCATGGTACTTAGTTACCATCTGGGGTTAACTCACAACACTGATATCTCATAAAAACTGAACAAATAGTCTTTCCGGGTACCTGGCTGTCTGTACTGATTTAACAATTTGTAAAAACTGTAGTTCAGGACTTCAAAAATATGTAGGAATCTAAACTCCATCAAAAATAGACTTTTATTTTATGGAACTTAGTATTGCCAGTCTTTCTGGACAGCATGCAGAATCTGTATAATCTCTTTTATTAAAATATTGGTGTAAAATTTGTTTTTCCTACTGAGGCACCACTCACCACTCTGGAACTTGTCTAACTAAAGGTCTGGATTAAATTTGTTATTTAATTGCTGATAATTTATTGCTGTGAATGGACATCACAGGCTTAGACAACATCAAGTTAAAAATATATATCCTCTCGATGAAAGGTTACTCTGATTCTTCTGCAGTGCTACTGCTGGATGTTTCATCCTACCAAAAATTTCCTATACTGGATATTCCACAGTTGTTCTTGAAATACGAATTCATCTCTGAACCTTGTCTGGCTGCTTGTACAGAAACCACACAAGTACAGTCTGGTGACTCCTGTGATAACAGAATGAAGTGCTTCTTCGATGTTTAAAGGTATTATGTTTCGCTCAGATCTTGCCCAAGATTATAACCTTTGACCTGACACACAAAAATATGATTAAAATGAAGATGTTCCCCAAGAAATGCCCACTTTTAATGGAAAAACATTGAAATACAGATTTCACTAAGCAAAAAAGAATGAGAATGATGCACATGCAATGGAAGATCTCAAATTTTCAACTAAACCACCTTGGAAAGCACCTTGAGCATTTGCCTGGTTGAGATACAGATACAGTTGCTAAGGAAGAATGAGCTGTTTGGCCTGGGATGCAAGTGCTTGAGCAGTCTTTAATGAGGGTTACTGTTAACTTTGATTTTGGTAAGCAAAACCGTTGGAGAGGACATAGTGACTTCTTCAGTATTGAAATGCTTACTTTGCTACGACTTCTTCTCAGAAGCTTCTTAAAATAAACTTAAATCATTTTCTTAATGCCATTTAGATTAATTTCATTTCATATGAAGCAATATTTTTAAAATTAAAATTGTCAAAATTATCAAGAGAATTAATAGTCAGGAAGTTATCAGAATATTTTTTTCATAAAATAGTATTTAAAATTTCCAATATTTTCAAAATATGTGTTTTCAAGGCAGTCTCCCACTAAATGATGTGCCAAAAGAGCTGACTAGGGCCCTTGAGACTCACTCAGACTCCAGGCAGGATTTGGGCCACGGTATTTGAAACACTGGCAGGTATCTGCCACCTACCTTTGAAAAAGAATCATGAAACTCTGTATGAAATATTTTAAACTTTTTTCCCTCTATAAATGAAAACACCGTCTAACAATTTACAAGCACTTTTACTAAAGAAGTATTTTACGAAATCAGCACAACCTTAAAAGCATACTCAGGACGGTATAAAAGACATGAAATCTGACCAGGTACATAGGAAGGAGTAATTATTCATTTCTATGAAAAGTCAGGTTCAGTCCTGAGACTGAGCTTTCAATAAATGGTGAAACATAATTTATTTGTACTGGGTATTGCTGCTTCCTAATATAACCAAATACCTCGGGGACATGCTGGTAGTAATGAAAACACAGGATGGTCTTTTTAGCCAAGAAATCATTTCAAAATTTATCTAAAGCAGAAAGTTATTATGATTCCACAATGGTGGCATGCATTTGTTTGACATTCACCATGGCATACTGGGGACAGAGAATTATCTGAATTTAGTTCCCATGATCTAACAGAGAAGCTATCTAGGCAACTTGGTGCTTTAAATCTATTCTCCCTTTATCTACATATAACCATTTTGTAAATAAAGCACTCAAAGTAGGCACAGTAAACAAATGTAAAGATTTACAGAAAGTCTGTAGAAGGATTTGAAGGTAACTATTTCAACACCATCAGTTCATTTATGTGATGGATAAGAAAAATACCCAGAAATACCTTAAATGCTCTTTTTGGTATTCTAACAAACATCGACTAAAAACTTCATTAGTGAGTAGTTCAAGTATTCTAGGTTTCATTTCTCATGAACAAAAACACTGTTCTGGAAGAATAAGCATTTCAGTAGATCTATTTGCAGAAGTCAAGTCCAAGACATGGTAGAGGAGCACAAAATAAGAAATGGATGTACATCACTATAATCAAGAGAAAAAGAAACCAGAGTTATTTTAAAGGCAGACTAAACACAAGAAGATATTTACTTAGAGAGTGTATGCTTATAGAGTATTGTGATAAGGAATAATTGCACTAATACATTGGAAGTAAAGTTTCAAATTAACATTGTGGAAAACATTCCTGCTGGTGGTATTGCCATTTTTAAAGATATTTAAAACTAGCCTTATACTGTGCATACTGGAGAATGCAACTATTACCTCGTCATCTAATCTTCTGTTGCCTGTCTTGCGGATTCTATACTCAAAAGATGTTACCTATTCTAATAATAGGAACTTTTTTCCATCAGAAATACAAACTTAATAATGAAATTCTATTACTGCATGAATACTGCTACATTTTCAATTCAGATTCTCTATTATTTGGAGATAACACCCATGAGAGAAGACTGATTATGTCGCTTTTGATGGCTTAAGATTAGCCCAGCTCACCCTTTCTGTATTTATTCTTTTCCTTTCTATATGAACTCTGATTTTAAAAAGAAACTATCTGGGAGGTATTCAATGCTAGTTCCACACACTGAGGTTGTGGCTAACCAGAAACGTTTCATTAAGCTAAATAACATCAAAATTTTATTAGTGCTAGGCAGTACTCACAAGACTCTTAAAAAACAAGAACACCTCTTTTAAACACCTCTATCAACACACCATCATAATTTAAAGAATGCTGTAGTATTTTGAAGCCATCCTGGAAGAGAAGGTACATGAATTCTAGAGGAGGAAGTGAACGAGAAAGATAATAAACCAAAGAAGTCAAACATTCCAGGAATTATCCTAAATACTAACTATCAGCTGATTTTGAATTACATAAATCCAGGATAATAGTAGAATATTTTGAAATTAACCTGAATTTCTACATGTCTGGTTTGTGTTTGCAGATGGCCCAAATAAAACTGCTTCTAGATCTAAAAGATAAAGGGATGGTTGTTCTACACTTCCAAAATGAAACTATAACTGTGTAAGGTTTAAGAGGTGATAGTCCGTATCACACCTCTAACTTAAACATTTTTCAAGTGTTTCTGTTACCAAAATGAAAATATTTTCAGAGGCTTTAATACCGCAGTGTGAAAAGAAAAACTAAAACCAGAAAATGATCTTTTGATTCAGAAATTGGCATTTGAAAATACTCAGACAAACTAACATACAGAATTTGAAGAAAAAGGTACCCCCTCCCCTCCCCTATTTCTGAAATTTCCAGGAGTTAGGTTAACTACACAAAGGCATCTCTGCAAGGCATCTTGTCCCAGACAACACCTCCCACTTTGATTATTGTTGGTATCAAACTTGGTAATGGTGCATTCAACTCCTGCATCCAGATCAGGGATAAATATATTGAATGGGACTGGCCCCATTCACCCCAACACTTTGAGCCCTGCCCTTCAGCCTGTTCTTCAACCAAGCACATCTCAAACCCACTGAACAATTTGTCCAGGAGAAAAGTACCGAAAGCCTTACTAAAATCCAGGGAAAATACATCTACCGCCTTCCCTCCATCCACTGGGCAGGTGACTCTACCATAGAAGGATATCAAATTAGGGGAGCAGGAGCTTCCCTTTGGGAACGTGCGTGACCATGCCCGATGATTGCATTGTCCTTTAAATGCCTTTCAGCAGTACCTAGTATAATCTTTTTCATACTTTTTTTCAGGAACTGAGGTTAGAATAATAGGTCTGTGGATTCCTGGGTCTTCCCTCATGCCCTTTTTGTAAATTGGAATAACACTGTCTGGCTTCCAGTGCGCAAGGACCTCCCCAGACTCCCATGCCCTTTGGCAGAAAATTAAGAGGGGACCTGCCATAATGTCCACTAGCTCCTTTTATGGTTTAATCTTCTTAAACTTAGGGACATACTACAATTCCAGGAAAATCAAAACAAATACTAAATTTAAAGGAAAACCTGAAAATTTATTAATCCAAAAACTCTTAAAGGTGTACTTGCAGAAGGCCCCTATAAGAGGAGCCACTAGCAAATGAGGAGATGGAACTCGGAACAATCTTGATAACTAAAACTATTCTGGGGAAAAAAAATGGTCAAACATAAACTTCCTGTTTATTCTTACATACTGTAAGAATACTCACCCACATAAAAGAATACTCACCCACATAAATATGGGATTAAAAAAGAATGGTCTGTTTTGAAGAAAAGGATTTGTGGATTTCAGTGAAGCACAAACAAAGTGCGAGACCATTGCAAAAAGCACCATTCAGTAATTCATAAATAGGGAGTGTGACTTGCAGACACCCGGGTAATTGTTCTATTTCAGTATGTGCTACTAAATTCTCAGCTGAAATAGTGCCTAGCTTTGGACACTGAGCTTCAAGAAATACCTGAAACACTTGGACAAAACAGAACTAGACCAACAACAATAAGAATAATCTCGTTCCTAGAAAATGTGATGCGTGAAGAAATTTTGAAGGGGGTGAGGTTGTGTAAATAGAGAATGAGAGAAAAGAGTACACACAACAGATATGACTGCAGCCTTAAAATACAAAATGGGTAATCATAAGGACTAATGGAACATTTTTATTAATTTCCACATCAGGCTGAAGGATGACGACAGGATATTTTGACTAATAGAAGAAAAAATTCCTAATGATAAGCATCAGAAAAGACTGTGGCTGTAAAAAAATGTTTTATTAATAGTGGATCTGGGTCTGGGCAGAGAAACAGAACACATCAGTCTTCCAGTCTACAGTTCTGAACTTCTTATTGAGCAAAAAGAGTTGGATAAACATTAACAGCAAGTCTAAAATACAGAGATCATAACACTGTGCAGATGCCACGGGGGAAGCATTTTTGTTCTCCAGCGATGGCTTAGCCCACAGCTGCAGTCAGTTTTGTACAGCATTATTCTTATGGCTGAGGAACAGCAAACACAGTGGGGCAAATTGTGACAATTAACAAATTGTTACAATTAACAAATTGTTACAAGCAGATGCACTACCAAGAGGCTTTCTGGAGCACGAACGCTGTCTTCTCCTCACCCACACAGTACCATCTAAGTTCTGGTGCCATTAAATGACAATAATTGACCTTACTGCCTCATCTAGCAAATGCTTTGGTCTTTTCTAGCCCCTAGAATAGTCACAATAGTCTTTAACTTCTCCTTCAGCACCCTGGGGGCCAGGCATCCACAACGCCACATCAGATTCCACTTTTTATTAGCTTCACCTGCATCTCTCTGACTATAGCCATAGCAGTAAACTAAATGGTGCCAGTTCACTCTGCAAACACATTCAGGCACTGAAATTCAACAGCTGAATTCTTCACGTTGCTAAACAGTTTAAAAACTCTTGGAACCGCTTTGGTCCACCACCTTCTTCTCTCCCAATCAGCTCGGGCATAGTTTGGGAGTTCCTCTGGGACAAATAACATTCCTAACAGGCAACTTCAAATGACCCTTTGGGCTCAGGGGGCAAAAAGAGCTTAATGTGAATTGTTGTGGGCATGTGATGTCTGCTGGCCTTGGTGTAAGAGAGCAATCTGATGCACATTTAATGCACTCCTACAGCTGCACCCATTGCCCTGTGAGGCCCCAGGTAAGGAAATCAGCACTCATGGCAGATAGAAGCTGATGCACTCGACAACTGTGAATAAACAGTAAAAAATGGTACATTTCCTCTCCAAGAGTGGACTCTGCAGGATGAAATAATTGCTTTAATTCCCACTGCAGACTCTGGTTCCTACCACAAAGGGAGGAAAAAGTCAGTGGTTGCATCTCTGTCTTGAAACTCTCTGCTCACACAAATGGTGTCTAGATGATGCAATTACTCCAGTCAAAGTAAAGATTGTGTCTTTATAGTCATAAGAATGTTAAACACCTATAGGAAAACAACTAATCCAGCTCACTAGTGAATGCCATACATTTTGGAGAAAAAAAAAAGAAAATATATTTTTAGACTCTGAAGGCCTGATTTGAACCAACAAAGCCCAAGATATTCCAGGTAAATCTGGTATTTCATGAACACAATTATGCCTTTTACTTTAGGAAATCGTGTAAGTAAAAGGTGAAACGGTAATGTTCACTTCAAGTTTCCTTAGGATTTTGTTATTTTAAGTCAAATTCTTTACATCACATAAGGTTTCTTGTGTTGAATTGTATTACAACTATTTACTCAAGTGGCAGCAGCATACTTTGTGATAAATTAAATAGACATTTATCAAAGGTAAGTTGACAGGTTTAAATGTTAAATGTAAGCACGGTAAGACAAGTACAAATAGTTTCTACCTGGAGGTTACATACCTAAATCACTGGATAGCTATTTTAATTAACTTATGCACAATAAAGAATGTTTGCTTTCTGAATTATTGAACAACATTTCCTGAGAGAGGAAGATAGAAAATGTCATGCAATATATTTTATGTAGAGTTTACACATAAATGAAAAATTGAGCATCATTCCTCCCATACAACACTGGCAAGAAAGAGACAAATACTGTTTACAAAGATAAGTTTTGGAATCAATATTTAAAGTTAAATTAAATGAAAAACTAAAGAGATGTGTGAGAGAAACATAATATATGGATAGAGGGGGGTTAGTTACTATATCTCATTTTACTCTTAATCCACTGAATGATCTAATGACACAAATGTGTAGCTTCCTCAGGTTCTGAGGTGATTTTGAAAAAGCCTGAAAGAGGAAGATGCACAATAGTCAGTGGTAAACTCAAACAAAATGCATCTTTGGTGGGAACAAAATAGTTTTATATATATATATACACACACAGAGTTCTCTTGTTTCTTAAAACCTTCTAGTCTTCCTGCCTTACTAGCAATAATTCTCAAGGTTAAAAGCTGGAAAACAGAAGCAAGCTGCACACCCACAGGAGCACAATGCTAAGTGCCTTCTTATGAACCCTTCACCCTTCAAACCACTGAAGCATTTGGACATTTAAAATGCTAATAAAAAACGTTTTACTCACAGTTAAAACCAGGTTCAATAGTTTTTCCAGCTTCAAGACTGTTTATTGTAATCTGAAAGATGATGTGCAGCAGCAGAAATGATAGACTGGTGAAACACAGAGATTTTAATAATCGTCCTGTATGCCCTAAAAGACAAAATATACATACATATAATTGGTGAATTTCTGAACATTGTTTGAAGATTTTCAGTATAAAACCATAAAAATATCCTGAACAAGGATATTTCTGCTAGCCAGTTCCACATTAATCATGACTGTCCCCTATGGTCAATGTTATAGCAAAAATCACACTTTAATTACAGTTTTTTTGAGCACTCTTTAATCTTGAGACATCAATGACTGTGACTGCCAATTTTTCCTTTTTTTTTTCTTTAATTAAAAAAAAATATATTTAAGTCTCCAGAGAGCAATTTTACATCAATAATAATAACATCACAATGCTTACCAACATATTACCTGGTACGTAGAAAAAATATGAATGATACTTCTACTTTTGAGAAAATAAAAGCCTGTTAATCTTACTACTCTTTGCAAAAAAAGAAAATACAAGGGAGGGGCCATAACAACACACAAACCTCAGTTTGGCTCAGGAGTATAGACGTACTTTCAATGAATGCTTTGCTTTGTGCTGACTGCCCTCTTTCTCTTCCTTTAGAAGTTTTTAAAAAAAAATTCAGTATACACTGAAGAATCCTGTGCCAGACACATTTGGTCATAGTTCCTCTGTGATTTACTGGATGTCTATTCAAAGGCCAATAGAAAATGTTTGATGAAGACTTAGAAATGCCTTATAAATCCTCTAGGAAACACTCAGCTTAATCACAGGCAGCCAAACTTGCAAGGTATGAATAAATAAGCTAAACCATCAGTATTTCAGGAAATATGCCTCTTCAAGACAAAGTTAAATTGCTGATAAAAGACAACATTAAATATCACCCTACCTGACCTATCTGCAGTAAAAGTTCTACTTCCAAAGTATTTTATACCTATATTGTATACCACCTCCAGCATGCATTTGAGGGTCATTTTTAAACTTACAGATTAAAAAACAGCACTGCTGAAATTTTTATCCAAGGCCGTAAATAAAGCCAAGGCTGTGGAGGGCAGAACTAGCAGAGTACACCTGGGAAATGCTCACTCTACAAAACAAAACAGCCTGTTTGGTTCATACTTATTCAGCAAGCGTCTGTTATGAGCAACTACTGGAAAGAAGGTGATGGTTCACATTCCATATCTTGCCAATAAACCATATTTTTATTTTAGATTTGTTATAGCTCAAGCATGTAATCAATGGCCTGAATATTAGTTTATAAAGCAAAGAATGAGATAAACATGATTCAACAATTTTAGAAAGTAATGGACGATTCTCCCCCCACCAGACTTGAAACCTTTATCATAATAACACTATCTTGACTGCAAATTTTGAATACCAAATGTCTGCAATAAGCTTCCCTTTTCTTTTTTTAAATACTGTAAACGATTTTAAAAAAATTAAATGGCAAGAATGAACCCACGTAAGAATTGTCTGCAATATGAAAAGGAAGACACATTCACCAGATCCATACTTTGCATGATCTATTCACTCGTCACCAGAGTTCACACAAAAAGGAGATAACATGGGTGGCAAACCTTTTTGGCATCACACCAAAAAGACTGGATACTAAAATCTTTGGGCCACGTTTTGTTCTTCTACTGCAGCAGCTGGCCTGGTGTCCTGGAATAGGTTGTATTTTCAAGAGCTTCAGAAGAATGAACATATGACAAGCTACATGTTACTAAATAATTTTTTAGATGTGATGTCATATGTTAAGTAGTGCATGGACTGCTGTATTTTACAACTCTTTTGCAACCTTCAATATTTTACGGTCTGTTTCTTCATTACTAGGTCCCATGCTGGTGGTATTATAAGAGCCACACCTTCAGACTATAACTAATTGTAACTAAAAATTACCTCTCTCAAAGCTGGAGACAAACAGTCTGACAACACAAATTTTATGGGCTTTAAAAGTGGGTCAAAATATACAGATTTTAAAGACAGTCTGGTGATTTCTGAAGTTCTGAGTCACAAACTTCTCAGTGCTTGGGAGTTAACAATTTGATAGATATCAAGCAATGAATTTTTCATATGGAAGTGGATTTGAAATTTTTTGATAGAATTGTCTGAGTCAGCATCCAAAGGAGAAAAAAAAATGCAATATGATTAGTCAATGCACATTCAATTCCTAAACTGTTGGGTCAATCTTTCAGTATTTCCATTGCTGTATCACTCCAAAATATATCTCCATTTTAGACTTCACTTCTTAAAGTTTGAAAACAAACATATTTGAATTTAAATTGAACAAACCATTCTTTACAAAAGCCCTAATTTTTATAATTGTCCTCCTTCCAAGAACGGTAGAAAATGCTAAAAATATATTTCTTCAAATGCTGAAATGTTGAAAAAAGATCTGCTTCTGCACAAAGCTAGGAAAAATTTTAAAGGACTATTAACACTCAGGATAATAAATAGTCTCTCAGTGTACTGGTAAATCTGGCAGGGTAAACACACAGCTGGAAGGCAGCTAGGTGTGTTCAGAGCTGCTCACAGCATTTCTCAAGGGCCACTCCCTTCATGGCCAGCAGTGGCACAGGACCACCATCAGATTCTACCAAGCAGGAGCCCTTTGCGTGCACCACATTGATCTGAGCCAGCAGAAATTAGAAACAAGAAGTATTTGGAGAAAAGTAAGAAATATTATGACCCTGATTTCAAAACTCTTGGAGCTATATCTACAGCTTGGGAGAAATGGGAGTGCTAAAATCAATGAATTACTGAATATATAATTTATGTCAAGGAAGAAGAAGTGACAGATTTGGATAAGAGATGAGTTTCAATTTATAGTGGGGTTTGGGTAAATCCACTTAGCTATGTTTTTACTTACATTTTTCTCTTTCTACTGGAAACTTGGTTCGAAGTGACACAAAGGGAAAAATTAACCATATGTGTACAGAACTGAGGTGGTGAGAAAACAGACAGCTGAAATAAAACAGATCTTCTTAGAATGAGAAAGAAAGGTTTTTTCATCCTTTTTTTTTTTTTTTTTTAAAGTTCTAATTCACGCACAATGTTACAATTCCTTTGCTAAAACATACCTTAACTGTTCAATTGCCCTAATGTGAAAGTCTTTGGGGACGTGAATGGAAGCTGAACATCCCACAGAGAAGAAAATATACATTGTTCAGAAAGCTGTGCAAACAGAGCACATGTGCAAGAGAACATGGCCCCAGGCAACACCAGAATTCACAACATCGATTCCTTCATTTCTCTTTTAGATGTATAGGCTTCTGTATGTCCATCAAGACCAAAAAAAAGAAAAATCTCATGGCAAAACACCTCAGTTTGGAGTTTGAGCACTGGGTTCTGATTTCTCTCCACCATCAACTTCTGAAAACTATGGAGGATAAAAAGGAGAGAGAACATTTGTCTCAGAACTGGCCTGAAGGTCTGAGAGAAGTGGGCTTGCTTTCAAGGTGTCACTGCAGGTGTCATTTCTAATGGTACTCAGTGGGATCAAAACCTGGCATGTAGCCCTAGAAATGTACCCCAGCATGTCTCAGAAACACAGGGGGAGGTTGCTACAACCTCTTTATCCCTCCAGAAAGCTCCTGGCAAAGAGCTTTCTCCCCTCTGATCAAGCCTGCAGGAAGCCAGACAGGATGTGAAGGCTTCATTACCCTCTTTCTCTTCAGCCCAGATGCAACATTAAACTGGACTCAAGAGGGCCAAAAGCTTTTCACACATGGAAGAGGAATCCATTTCTTATTTTTCAAAGGTAATCCAGCCAAGAGCTGGATTAGTAATGGCATGTCCCCCCTGAGCCACAGGCATGTAAGCTCAGCACAACTATTTGAATGTGTTCTAATTGCACTGCTGCCTCCAACACACGCATGCACCCCTTGGCACCATGAATGTACACAACATTGGAGCCCCATACTCACATTGTCCCCAACAACAAAGAAAAATTCTTGTACATTCATGTCTAGACAGGTAGTGCTCTGATGTTTTTTGCTACCCTTTCCCCTAAAACAGCATGAGTATGTCAGAATTTTTTTGTACAGCTGGAGCTTCCCCAGAGCTACTACCAAAAGGATGTGCTAATGGAACATGGAATAACTGAATGGTCAGTTGTCACTGAGACCTGCTTTAAAATCACATATATTAGCTCTTACATGGCCATGAGCCTCAGGCTATTACAAAGACTATGATATGATATGATATGACATGACATGACATCATATAATATTGCAGTTGCTTGCAAGGTGCATTTTTATTCCACACTGCTTTTTTTTCCTCATTCTTATATATTTATGGGCACGATCAAGATTTGGTTGAATCTCTGAGAAAGTTAAAAATACTGCTAAGAATTTATCTTGGTTTTTTTAATAAGTAGTGCTATGCATCTCTGTGAAAAGGAGGTAAGTTCAAAGGGTCAGTATCCATTTGCATGCCATAATGGTATCAGGAAAGGGAGAAAAGAAGAGAAAAAAAATGTATTCTAAAAATTAATTTAAGACTGTTTACTACTCCAACAGCATAATTCCATCATCACAATTGTACATATCCTGCATGGCTTCACTTAAACAGTAGATTCAAATGTTTGGGTGTCTTATTTGAAGTTTTTATAACTTGGTATGGGGGTATTTTTAAAATGTAACTTCAGTGTTGCATTTTCTGAAAGTAGTTGGTTTGTATATATTTCTAACATCTCTTCAGCCATATATTGTACTCCAAACTGTTGCAACACTCTCAATTCTTCTTGAATAGCTATGTTTGGGAATTTTTTTTACACAACACTTTTTGTTCAGATCACAGGAGATGAAATACCAAAGCAAAAGTAATTTTTCATATAATCTTTGATAGCATACAGTGAGTGATAAATATTAATATGCATTTATCTCCTGAACTAGTGACACTTCACTTATTAAAGATACTCTGTTACAGCCATTCAGGTTTGTTTGTTTTAATAAACCTCTTCATCAGTAAGTGACAAACATAAAAAACTAAAGAGCTCTGGGGGCAAGGTTTGGTTGCAGCAAACTTCTGCAGCACATACAGGCTCAGTCAAAAAGAATTCGTTTCAGCTAGAAACTGAAAATCTTAACTTCTTGACTTTCCATCAGGAAACCTAGCATCACCTCAGAGCCTAGCTGGAAGCAGGTTCCATAGACTTTAATCTCCTGCTCCATGGCTCCAAATAGGAATCTGCCAACATCTACATGTACTATAGATTGGGGGAGCCGGGGGTGGGAAGTTAAGAAAACATTTAATTCACAATACATGTCCTTTGGAAAAATCTGGAAGTTTTGGAGTCATATGATCTGCAAGAAAAAAAAAAAAATCAAAACATCATAATTTCCTATATAAAAGAAAGATCCAGATATGGCCAGCTCTGGTTTAAGTGCCTCAAGAAACCACAACTAACTCATTGACAAAAATGCAAGAGTTCTGATTTGAAGCAGGTTTCTGCCAGAGGTTCAGAGGTGATAAAAATACAGCTGTGATCCAGCCAATCATCAGGAAAATGTCATCACTGAGTCCAGCATGAACATCAGCCACTTTGGCAACAAGTGTCAAACATAGATTCACACATTTAAACCTACACAGAGAGGAAAGTTTACAAGAATGAAATAAGCCCCAATATATCCATCCTCCATTTGACAGGAAAAGTTTGTATTTCAGTACGGACAGTGAGCAACACGGAAGAATTCGGGCCAGCTCCCTTTCCTGAATTCACTGCTACTATTGTGCACTAATTGACACTTAACACAGCAGGACAGCCCTGATGACCATGGAAGATGAAAATGGATTCAAATATGAGTTCTAAACTCAGATGAAATTTCCTGATGACTACAGGGTTTCATTTGCAAGGCACAAAGCAATTTAGCCCTGTCCTAGAACACGAGCAAATATTTGAGCATATGAACAGGGACTGAAGGGCTCTTAGTGTTGCATGAAAGGTTTGTAATATAAGGCTGACTGCTTCACTCTTAGGGTATTGATACTCTAAGTTACACTCTTAGGGTATTGATAATTGATGTGACCAAGACTTAAAGTACACAGCTTGCAAGTCAGTGGAAGCCAAATCCTTTTAGATGCTTCTAAACGCGAATTTTCTCAATTTCTCCTTACAGGGAGGCATAATCTCATTGTTTTCAACTCCTCATGCACTTTTGGATGTGCAGAGAAACAGTGCCCTCCAGTTTCAGGTTCTGTAAGAGCTATGCTAAATGTCTGCCAGTGCCAGTTACACCTATTATTAAACAATGTTTCCTGGATGTAAAATATCCATAGCATTTTCACATACAAAGTACAGCTGTGCTGAGAGGTTTGGCCTCTTGAGAGCTGAGACAAGGGGATAAAGCTGAAAACAATGGACAGAGGAAGGCAATTGTTTGGAAGGACTATTCCAAGAATGAAATTTGATAATGGTGTGCCTTGTGCACTGTGTATTGTGCAATGTCAAGCCATTGATCCACCAGGTAAAGTATCTGCATATCGGCTCCTATCCCCAAAGTCTCACATGAACGTCTTAAGTAGACTCAAAAAAGACAATGCTTAAATCATACTGAAGCTGCCAGAAATTATTTTAATGGTTAAAAAAGTGCTGCTGAAAGTGCTGCCATCCTTCCACTGCACAGCAGGCACAGTTATCAGTACATCTATATTTAGCTTAATAGAAAATACATTAATATTTCCCCTCCCCCCAAAGAGTATCTTATATTTCAACATCACCTTCTACTTAGAGGATCTGAGCTTACTAAAGCCTTAAAAGTAAGCAGATATTGTAATCACTGCAAAAACACAAAACCACGTGGTTTATTCACTGGATTTCCAGCAGCAAGACAAAAATAAAGAGCTGTTAAGTAGTGCCATGGTTAATTCTGTACCTACACAGGCCCAAACATGAGAATGTGTATCCACAAATCACAACTCAAGACTTCATGCTACTGTTTTAGCTATGTTTAAATGTATGCGTTCAAGCAGCCACACAGAAATACAGACCACAGAATACAAGTTCTAGATTCAGAATTTTCAGCAAAAACTTTGCAATGTTTAAACAGTTTTGTCCATGCTTTCCTGAACCTATCCCTTATTCCCATATGTAACCAAATGTCACAATCTACAATGGTGACCAACAGAAAAATTTTCTAATAAATTTACAAAAACTCCATGATTCCTTAATTTCAAACAGCTCTTTGTACCTCATGTATCCATTCGCATTTCAAGTTGTATTATTTAATAGATGATAGAGCCACAAGAATTTGTAATAGGTTATCAGAAAATATGTAATTACCTGAAAATTTTACATTATCTCTAAAAGCAAAATAAGACACATTTTTTCAGGCTGTATGTCTGCACACAATGCAGGTTCAGTTGTACTCTTTCACGCACTTATCTGTTTCCTTACATTTCTCTTTCTGCTTCTCTCTCTTTTAAAAATACTACAGAGTTCTAAGTAGGAAAAAAAAATCATTCTAGAGATAGACACTTACTTTGCAGGAGTGCCAACCAGACTTGGGTAAACACAGACAAAAATGCTATGTGTAATTTAAAAAAAAAATTTTAGAAATAGACACGTAAAAGTGCTGCATAGCATAATAAATGTCTCCTTACTCTAACTTCTTGCAGGATTTCCTGTTTTTCCTAGAAGTTTTCATGCCCAGAATACTACTAGAACTGAGCTGTATCCTCTGCATCAATACACAATACCATCGTTCAAGCTAGTCATAATCTCCAAGTTGCAAGTTTACACAGGCAATTTACCCATTTTGTTAACAAAATATTTTGTCAGACAAGACTCAGAACTTGACCATTCATTTTTTTTCCAGATGATACTCACAAGCTTTCAAAGCAAATAACAGCTACTTGATGTCTGCTTCGTAATTTGACAGGTGTCTGTACCAAGCCAAAGACAGGAAATAAACATGATCTCAGCTACTACTGCACATGAACACTGAGCAATTTTAAGCCAGAGATGTTCTTTCTGAAGAGGATTTGAGGCTTTTAATACAGAGTTTCAGTTACTGCCATTGAGGAACTAGACTCTCTCTGTTTGTCACTAACAGATAATATTTATATTGAATTCAAACTAATTCAGCCATTACTGTCTGTTAGAAGCAGTGCTTGCAGCTTCATTTCTTTGTTCCTCTATCACAGTCATAAGGAGCAGGTAACTATCCAGCAGGAAGTTCCTTCAACAGCAGAGAGTCCAAACAACTCCCAAGTCATGGGAGAGGGCAGCAGGTCATGTGCTACAGAGGTAAAGCACATTTTCCAAAAAATCTGTACTTACTAGGAGGATAATAATTTTTTTTCCCTTGAATACCTCCCCACATGTGTTCAGAAGCAGAAAACAAATGTGATGCAGGACAGAGTGAGGGAGGAAGGCTAAAAAACTTGTAAATAGGACTAATACAACCATGGCAAACCAAACCCTACCCCATGGTGTTTTCACAAGGGAGTGGAAAATGTGGTATGAATTTCTAACTTAGGCAAAACTTTTCCCTGAAGCTCTAGAGGCTGCTTCAGCTCAGAAGGAAGTTTTGCAAGGAGGTCAACATCTTTCTGAAGAGTTTGCATCAGTATCTAGCACAACATAATGCAGATCATGACCCAGCTGAAGAACCCTTGCATTGAAATGCTTTGGCATTTCAACTTCAACTTTACATTTCAATTATGTTAAGCACTCCAGGCAATACAGAGCTGAAGTAACCTATGCAAGGGCATAGCTTCATTGCCTCCCTTTATTAGAGATGCTCAAGGGAAGGGGGAAGACAAGATGGGAAAGCAAATTACTTGTGCAAGAAATTTGGTTCTGAAAGTTTCCCAGTGTTTGAGAACATACTGTGATGCCCATATGCCACCTGGGCCATGACACTTTCTTCTCTCTGAAAAAAATAATCTTACTTTTAAAACACCTGCTCCAATGGGCAAATGCAAGAGCACCTGATAACTTTCCATAAACATTAGTAGTATCCTTTCACCAAAACTGGGTGGTTTACTAAGAAAATTAAAATACAAACCTCCTAAGAGTCTAACTATGTTGTAAATTTTGTAAAATTCTGTAGAGAAATAGGTTGCAGGAAGTAAGAGAACCACAGACCAATAAATCTGACTCACATGCTTGGCAAATTGGTAAAAACTAAAACACAGCAGATAATTAGACAGTCAGGTAAGGACTATATGCTGAGGAGTGTCCAGGTAGTTACCACAGAAAATGGTAATGCCTATCAGACCTCGGAAATTTTAATGGAAACCAGAGAAAATATTCAGAAGGATCTTTTAGATGGTGCAGGCAATTTAGTTTGCAATAAAGTTCTGGTGAGTATTTCAGAAGAACAGTCTTCTGTCAAGGCTTTACAGGAAATGTTCTGTCAGGGGAAGAGAGGAAACACCATCTTGGGACATACCAGCCTTGACTCATAAATGGTAACTTTTAATTCATCTTTCAGTCCAGTTCAAGAAGTCTGGGAGTACACAAGGGCCTGGAAGGGGACACAGCCACGACAGCTGACCTGAACTGACCAAAGGGACATTCCATTCTCTACGGTGTCACGCTCAGCACACAGAGCTGGGTAATGAGGGCTGAAGGGTTTGGAGTTATGGTGTTTCTGCCCAAGTCACAGCTACATGTGATGGAACCCTGTTTTCCTGAAGGTGACTGAACACCTGCCTGCCCATTTGAAAGAATGCCTTGTTTTGCTTTACTTATGCACGCTGCTTTTGCTTTACTTCAAAGCTATCTCAACCCACAAGTTTTCTCATTTTCACTCTTCTTTCTCCCTCATGCCACTGTGGGGAAGTGAGTGCGTAACTATGTGGGGCATAAATCATGAGAGTGGTCTATAAATATACTTGTAACCTGGACAATAAGGAACTCAACTATGCTTACAGAAATACTAGATTTCTTCATGAGAAGAAATCACAGCATTGCTCAGTATTTCACCAGAGGCTTATAGTAGGGAAGAGTGAGGCTCAGTGAAATACTGAACTCCTCGTGACACCACCAGTGTTTTCTTTCAAATGGTATGCAAAAGCCATTCCCTGGAACATCCTGCAAAGCAGGCAGAGAACAACAGCTAGATCTGTATTATCACTATTATATCAATTCCATGTGTGTATACACAACTGTTCTCCTCTCTTAATCTTTCTGCATGTAAAAACATAGCTGTAATATTGTCTACTGTGTTCTAGTTAGACCAAAGGAATTTTGCAGAAATAACCCACTACTTTCAACTCGAAAATGTTAACTAGGACCATAAATGAACTGTCACATTTCAATATGAAAATAATGGTTGTAGTTTTTGGACAATAACTGCAGAGGGAATCAAACCATTCATTTTCACCCTACTACTCTGTTTCTCATAATGGCAAAAAGTGGCCAACATTACAGTATGTTGAGCTCATGCTTGTAAGCTCTTTCAGAGAAATGTATAGTTGGGTAATGAATGAACACTGATGTTCTTCCCTCTTAGGATGGTTGGGACCATGGGCCAGGCATTTGGTGGCAGGTCTCCAGACACTTACAGGATAAAAGATGGAATCCATACCAGGCAATGACACTGTGAAATCTTAAATTGCTTCTGTGAACAAAAAGAATGGTTGATACTACGAACACAAGCAAGGAAATATAAAAGAGTTTCACAATAATACATAAATCTTGGATGAAGAAATTTACTGACTTTTAAAATTATATGGATTTAACAAACCCTGGAATAAAAGGAAAAACATTTCCCTTAAAATTTTCAGAATTATTTTTAAGCAGGTAGAAAAAATTCAGTTTCTGAGAAAACTAAAACTCATGAAAAGCAAACCAAAAAGAGTGACATGTCAATGGGGAAATAAAAACAACCCAGGTGTGGAACTAACTCTCAATCTGAAATATCCATTATCCTACAGCCCACTGTGAAAACTCTAGAAACTGTGAACATAAAAGAAGCTAAGAACAGCTGTATTTACACCTGTGCAAACCAAAAGCCCATTATCACCAGTGATCAGCAGCAGTGTAAACAGTTGGCCAGGGGAAGCATACAAGAAGATTAATACTCCAAGTCTCTCATCCTTTTCAGACTGCTTGAAACAGACCTATTCAGTAAGCATCTCCTTTGTGAATTCCCCCAGTGCCATTCTCAGCCGTGTGAACTTTCAGCACACACAAGTCAACAGCTCACTGTTTGAAGAACATCCTTTTGCTTCCCAGTTCTCATGAGAAGAAGAGAAGCTGGTCACTACCCATCCTTTCCCCATCACTCATCAATTTGTATCTCTCAATCACGCAGCCTTTCATTTGCATCTTTTCTCAGCTAGAGCCCCATCATACTTAGCTGTTCCTCAGACCCTGCTGCATGCACTTTAGTTATCCCCATCAACCATCTCTGAACTTTTTTCCAGTTCTGCTACAGTCCCTTTGGGGTAGGACACCATTACCACTATGAAATACAGACACATCATGGCTTTATACAACAGTGCAAAGATCCATTTCACTCTCCATTTTATTCCTTTATGTTCACATCTATTTTCTCAACATCTGCTGAGGTTCTGAAGTAATGTTTCCACAGATGCACATATCACAAGCCCTCGACTGCATTCCTAAGGGCCAATGGTAGCTCAGTGACCAGTGTTTTTTCTATGTGTGATAATTTTTCTTTTAAAATTTACCTTTATATACACTTGTCCCACAAGAATACCAGTGGGGTAAAAGGAAACAAGTGCATTCATTGACTAAAGGAATCATCTTTTTTTTTTCTTTCCCCTCAGAGATGCAACTGAATGTATAAAGGTTACCAGATCCATGCCCTTTTAAACTTTTGATATTTATCTGGAAATTCCAGCTACCCCCACTATGAGAAATACCCTGCAAAATTCTCTTGTCACATGAGATACTTTCAAAGACTGTAAGTTTCATCTGCTTGCTTCTGAATAAATAAATTATCTCAAAACACAGTTTATCTATTCTAGTACCTGGAACCTACCATAAGAACAACCGCCTAACAATGAATCAAGTTTGTTAAAGGTGAACTTATTTAATCCACACATTAAAAACTATTTGAAGAAAAAGTGCAAACAATCTTTTAAGATAAATACTTGAGTTCTTCTCTATAGCCCTCTGGGATTTTATCAAGTTTTTTTTCAAAGACTAACCAATTACCAAGCATTCACTGCAAGACCTTGGCTAAGTAATGCTCGTGTCCAACTAGATCTTATATATCTGGCATTTTGTCCACTGGGGTAGACATAAAAGGATCAGTAGTTCCATTCTTTCACGTACAGCAAAAATTATGGGAACCAAGCAGCCAAATGTAGTAAAACTGCTTCAACACTGAAGCTGAATTTGGCATCTGTGCCGTGCACACATGTAGCTCAGTTGTTGTCCAAGCAGCATTTCAGGATCCAAGAGGCCTCTGCAGTGGTATATGAGACATCGCTGCAATCCAGCTGGGATTTCTCACACATCTGCCTTTCTGGTAGAAGGATTTGGAATCGTCCCCTGGACAACAGGAGGGACAACAACCTCAGACAGCTCTTGCAAGAAGCACTAGGGACTGGAATAGAAGCCTGCACCATTTACACCTCTTCTTGTAGCTGCTTCTTAGAGAAAGGGTTCCTGCTGGAGCACTTTTAAACACTTTTCCCTGCGGTAGGAAATCTAGGTGTGGAGCTAGAAAGCCCATATATAGAGAGTAACAACATGGAAAGGATATGTGAGATGATTGACTGGAATGTATTTATTACCATGTTTCACAAGGTATAGTTTTAGTATTCTGCAAATGAAGGAAGTGCAGCAGAATAGTTTGCTGCTGTCATGGGTTTTCATGATTTTTAAATGGTCGCCAATGTTGTCTTTGCAGACAAAACAACAAAAACAAACAAACAAACAAACAAACATCCCAAACAAACAAAGGGACCATTAAGAGGCATAAAATGTGGAGACTATGGAGGATATAAAGGGTGATATTCCTTTTCTCTTTACAACTAATAAAAGCAGTTTCAGTTCTTTGCCATGGAGTGTGAGCAAAAAGATCCGTGAGATCCTGCACTTTGCACCTTTTGTTGAATGTTGAAGGGCACTAGAGATTTCAGTCTTCAAAATCCCTGACAGCCTGAGCTTGGATGCAATCTGAGCTATCTCTGGAATTCCAAAAAGACAAGCAATCAAAGAAATTATTTTTAATCTGCCATACATGGAAATTCAAGTGGGGGAGGCAAGAAGGAAACCTTTGTTTGGCTATGTGACCTTCTGAATGTTCTCTAAGTCACTGACATCACTGAAGTAGCATAGTGCCTCATCTGCAATTAGCATATCTCATTGTCACTACACTTGTTATAAACAAAGTGGAAAAACTCAATTTAAAAAAATCCTAAAAGTTATTAATACAAGTAGTTTTAGGATAAGGAGAGAATGAGTATTTTTCTAATATTAAAGAAACTGAAGCATACAACATGTTCACTCTTACATAGATTGGTTTTACCTTCGGATAACCTCAAAAACATTATGAGATAAGAAATAAAGCTTGCTTTTGAAATATTTATGGAGACAAAAATGGATATGCTTCAGTTTAGCAGTATATACATATATACAAAGTTGGATACTCACAGAAATGCAAAACATATACTAGTCACATACCTACAGGTAAAGTAGACAATCTTTACTCAGCTCACAGTACAGTTAATAGTCTTACTTGTAAGCTGAGAGGGAAAACTATACAAAATCCATTTTGTCATCTAGATTTAGACTTAAAAGAAAACACTTCTCCTTCTACAGTTCCAGCATGGCATATTTTGGACACTGAAAAAGGAAACATTTGGCTTCATAGAGCATTATCTCTATATGACAACCAGAATCAAATCTAATTGTCATTTGGTTATGTTTCATATACTTAACATAAAATGAAAACTCTTTAACATTTATTCTTATTTTTAATTATTTTGCTGTTTTCCATTTTATCATACATAATACTTTGCTACTGGTCTGTAAGACTAAAGTATGTTTACAAAGAAGTAATTCAGATTCCAACGTGATGTGTTAGTGTATAATAGAGTGAGGTGCCAAAAAAAACATACTTCTGTGAATTTTGTAGGATTATTAGAATTCAAAAAGTGTTTCATTATTAATAAAGGGGAAAATGTGTATCTGATGCTATAATCCAATATTCTAACTAAAGCACTGGAGTCTAGTGTAAACAAAAACACCCCAGCCCTACAATCTTACAGATATATACTGTAACAAAACACATCTGTATTCAGTACAGAGTCAGTAGCCTAAGCTATTTTCCAGTCAGACAAATTCAGACCTTTTCTTAATCTACAACATAATAAAAATATTTAATATGAAGCAATGTTCACAAGGCTCACAAAAGTGGAAGTCTGATTCTATTTTTGATTGCCAATGTTAAATAATTCAGCCTGAAATTCAAGTTGCTAAAGGAACTTTTACAACACTTGGCAAGAAGGATGAAATGCCACTGTTCAGCTCAAGAAATCAAAAATAAAACTATTTAGTTTGAACTTACCAAAGCTTAGGTATTTTCTCTATTTTTTTTTCCACATGGCAATGTGAAGAAATTCCACATTGGCAAATATGAACATTTTCTCACAAAAAAAAAGTGTCTGATTTTGTAACAGCACATACTCCTCTGAATTAAAAACTATTCACTAGGAATTTTTCATAGAAAGTACCCAAATCACAGGAAGAGAAAGGATGTTGGGAAAGAACAACAACACACAGCATCAGCATGCATCCTTCTGAAGTGCTCGTGACACTTTAAAGCAGCACTGAAATCAGCGCTGGCTGATTTCATACAAGCATGGGGTTTGTGTAACAGATGTCAGAAAATCCTGCTACAAAGGTTTCAGGGCCATTTGCTGGGGATAACCCCTGGAGCACATTCAGGGCTTTTTGCCACATGTAAGTGATGCAACCCTGCAAACACATGCTAAAATAATCGTGTTTGTGTTCAAACACCGCCACGGCAACATTTGATCTCTCTTGGTAATGGACAGCTCTCTCTGCAGAGCATGTCTGAGCACACTCATGCGGGCACAGTTGCATTAACACCGCTTCGGGTGTGTGCTGAACCACACCTAAAAGCTGGGGGATTGACACCTAAACAAAAGCCCACCTCGGCCCCACTGCAGAAACAGTGAACCAGCAGGAGAAAGGCAAACCCTGCCTGCTGCCCACACTGCCCACGCTGCTGAGGAGGGCCAGAGCAGCCTGCTCTGCCTCGGCACCCACGAGGGACTTGCGTGCTGTCCCCTGGAAGCCAGGCTCTCTCCGCTCCACTGTCAACAGAAGCTGAGTTTCCAGCAGTGTCATACAGATATTTCACTCCCTGACCCTCCAGCGCAGCCCAACACAAACAGTGGGAGTGAGACAGCCTGCCATGACAGTAGTTGAACAGCTCTCTGGGTTTCTGCTCTCCTCACACACCGGGAGAAGCAGTATTCTCCTTTATTATTATACCACGTTTCCTTGTGTATGTCAACTGTTCCTTAGTTACAGAGAGCTGTACTCCTTCCAGGCAAACGTAATGAATCTTCAGAAAAGGAGTAAATTTTATTTTTTTTTTTTTAAAGCATTCTAAAGTAACTCCCAGAAGGAACTAACATTTTTATTTACAGCCTTGTGTGCTCAGATGTGAACACATTTCTATGTAGCCACCTCATGGTAGCATATCCTAGCCATCTTGTAATGAAATTATTGTGAACATATCAGCAAGACATGATCCCACATATTTAAGTCATTACAGCAAACTTTGGCTTAGATTAAAGCACATTAGTTATTTTAATTACAGCTGAGTCAATCTCTGTTTGGCCAAACTTTTCTCTGTCTTTAAGCTAAAGA
The DNA here is from genome assembly GCA_013397895.1 of Origma solitaria. Taxonomy (NCBI): domain Eukaryota; kingdom Metazoa; phylum Chordata; class Aves; order Passeriformes; family Acanthizidae; genus Origma; species Origma solitaria. Next base: position 755,552 of record VZRL01006198.1, on the reverse strand, counting down.
CACCTCCTTTAAATTTTAATTTGAACTCATGTTTTTGAGGTTTACATAATTATTACAACTCGGGCTTAACTTTCACACTACCATTACCTCTTGATTAGGAAAAAATGAAGTCTAGTAGAAAACAGGTATCAGTTCAACCAATATTTATTTCCTAGGCTGATTTAATACCTAATTACTAAACCACAAAGGATAACAGATTGGAAGACAGTGAAAAGTTCCCATTTGCAGTATTCTGAAGATGAATTTAGACACCCAAAAATCTCTACAGTGACTTTTCCAGAGAACACTGACAATAATTATAGATGTGTTGCAAGATGTTAAAGCAGTGATGCACCTCAACCAGCAATCCTCTACGGATTTCTTTAAGAAATCGTAGGTGTCTGGGAAAATTGCACTGACAGTTGCACAGCCTCATTTTGTCACTTCAATCCTCCATAACATTTATTTCTTAGTGTTTCAGTAATCAAATTCACATGCCAGGGTGCTGTCCATTTTTAGCTTTTTCCCATGGCTGCTGATAGTAAGGCAATGGTGTCAAATCATGCGCAAAAAGGGAGCCCATCCCTGTAAAGGACTGTGGGGACAAATTAGTTCATAGAGGGTACTCCACAAGAAGATGACAAAGCAAACTGTGCAAGGGCTCTCAGGCAAGGCTTCCCACCCACTGCCAGTGCTCAGGCACCTTCTCTGGGACTTCAGAGCATCCAGCTCTTTGTTCATGCTCAATGGCAACTCAGCGCCACCTCCTTCCCTTGCTTAAGGAGATTCAGATCCCATTGTCCTCTGCTCCACCATCAGAGGCTGCTGCCTGAGCCCGGCCAGACCTAGGGACCTGCTCAGCTCCCACAGGCATCACACAATGGCCAGAGGAGCCAGAGTCCTGGGCCACAGCTCTCCTCATTTTGCCATGCTGGAACCACTAACCCAACTACTGCACCCTGGCACTGTCTTTGAAGCCACCAGCTTCTGTCCTTGGGGAGCACAGGCTAAGGGACACAAATCCGTGTCTTTCAATGGCTGTGACACTGATACCTGACAGCTCAGCCTTGCCAAACCAAACTGGGAACATTGCTGGAGATGGTTCACATATTAGGAATTTGAGATACTTAAGGTAAGTTGGCATCTGGTCATAGATTCTGAGGAGAAGAGTTTTTATTTTATCTCAAATGGAGCTTAAGCAGTACTAGGCATCTAATTGCTCTTGGAATTCTCTCTTCTGTCCACAAACTCATTCAGAAAGTTCTTGGCACTTCACATGGTTCCTTTCAAAACTACACTTATTTATGGTTATACCTCTAATCCACAAACTCTTCTTTGAATCTATAAATCCTGTAGTATCTTAGAAAATCCTAGAGCTGATATCTGAACAAAGAGAAGGGAATGAGAAAGAAGCTATATTCCATATTATGAAAAATAATCAGTAATTATTTTCTACAACCCATCTCTCAATCACTCCCTGACCCCTAAATATTTCCTATAGTCTCTACTAAGGCCAGTCAGGGAACAGAGGCAGCTCCACATGATCAGCATAATCATTCATCCCAGAGGGTTGGAATTAGATGATCTTTAAGTTCTGTTTCAACTCAAGCCATTCTGTGATTAAAAAAAAGACCCTCAAATTTAGTAATTTGTGACTGACAAACCACAAAGCCAAATTCTGATGCATCACTGTTCCTCTTCCAAATAAAAATGTATTTCAGAAAACATGTCTAGGTCCTCACAAGCATCTAGAATAAATATACAGAAGACTCCAGAAATCAGAAAATGTCCCAGATTATTACTCCCGAAAGTATTTAGATTCTGCATTATTGGAAGTTAAAAAAAACCCCATAATTCTTCCTTTAATAACCTCATTACCTCTCAGATTGATCTTTATAGATACCATGAACATCCTAACTCTATTGTCTGATCACAAACAGTATGGTAACTTATGTATTTCAATAACTGTAGGGCTTTATGTATTCAGAAGGGATCCCAAGCCTCAAAGGCTACAGAAGCGCAGAAGAAGAGACTTAGGAAAGACTCTGTCTGGTGCAAATGTACCAGCAGGCATGTTAAGAGGGGATATTAAGTAACCTGACACAGTGCCGTTAAAAGTTAGTGATGCTTACAGTCTAAAAAGGGTCTGTGCAGCAAAAGGCTGTGAAAAGATTCAAGGAATGCAGCCTCTCACTGCAGAAGTGTATTTCAGGTTCAAGGATTGCAAGACAAGGAGGAAAATCTTCCATGCACATGTGTGTGCTTACCTCCTCCACTCCCCAAATTCCAGCAGCAGAATTAACGCAGGGGAAAGAAGGAATAACCAAACAGTAGCTAATGACTCTAAGTCATTTTACGAAACATGAATTAGAAGCAAGTTCTGAATAAAAACACAGTATTTAAATAAATAAATTTTTTAAAGGAAGGTAAACAGATCTGTGTCATGCAGAAGGAATGCCATAGTAATTAAAAGGACCTTTTTTTATCTGGAAATTACAGACTACTGAATGCAGAAGGGAAACATTCTGGAATTTGAAATATGCTTAAAGGGCCTAAAAACCAGAACAGGTGTTGTCTGCCACCCAAAATTACTTTGAAGAGATGACAGACAATTAAGGGAAAGTCTGAGTCATCATCCAATGTTGCTTGCTTAACCATACAAAAAGACTGAGACATAACACTACCTTATTTTCTAGAACTGAAATGCTCTTTCTCTTTCTGAAATCTATTACTTTTTGAAAGAGGAAACATCCACGCTCGCTCTGTAAAATCTGAACACTGTAAATGAAACTTTAGACACTGGCTTAGGAAATCAGCCAGCCAATCTAGATTGAAGCACCTCGATATATTAAGTTTTAACAGACACAGTATTTCCAAAAGAGAACTGTAAAGCTGAATGAGAAGGGTGAACGCTTGAGCTGGTGTGAATCAATATTGCTCCATTGAAGTCAACTGCACTACACTGCTCAAAGAGGATGAGAATCAATGCTCTGTTTTACACAAATATTAGGCAAACATACCCAAATTTCTGCCGAAATTTTATATGCCGGTCAGACTGCATTTCTCACCTCCAATCCAAGAGCATAAATGAAATGGCTCTGTACAACTTTCTGTTGGTAACATTAAGGCAACATTTGGCAGAAGGAAGCCTTCTGCAAACATCCAGCATGGGCTCAAAAATATTGTTGCTTTTCCACTGACAAAACTGATTTATCTTTAGCTACCAGATGGACTCAGGAAAGATGGATGAATTCTGTAATGGAGATGGAATGCCCTATTTTATGTCTGTCTCATTACCATTCTGTATGCTCCTTTTCTCAGAATTCAGTAGGATTTTTAAATAGGGGAACACTTTCACTTTAAAAAACCACCTATTTTAAAGAGTTTATTTGGGTTTTTTGCAGGGAAACATGTCAGTCAGCTTGTCCTTAAACTCCAGGACATTCAGATAAGTGAGAAAGTAACTAATAAAATACCTATAAAAGCAAATACCAGATTTGTAACTTCAACAACGTCCTTCTTTCAGAGTCCTAACAGCTCTGCTCTGAGTCCTAAAGGAGGCAGATATTGTCACTGCCTAGAAGAACAGCAAATCTCCTGCTCCCACCACGAACAGCTTGGAAATCAGGATCAGATTTTGAATTGCACAGGTCAAGTCTTGGCAAAATAACTAATGTGGCCAGGACTGCTAATGACCTAGCCTCCATCACCAATTCTACTAATTTAAAAAATATGAAATCTACAATTATCTTATTTTCCTGTCAGGCAATAACTACTTATGCTATTAAATAAAATGTACAAAGTCCTGCAAACACCAGCAGCAGGAGAGCAGTGCAGGAAGCAGGACTCTGAATCTCTGACCCATATCATGACCACAAGAGAGAAGAGAGCAGCCTGGAACAGGGAGTGCAGCACGACAATTGAGACCCTCAACAGGGCAATGGAGAGGAGGAAGAATAACTCAGGTGTTTCCTGCAGGTGAGAGTAGGCAGTTGCTCCCAATTAATCTCTTGTTTCTGGGAGCAGACATGGCACCTCTGAAAATCTGTCCTTTGTGGGTGGCTGAATGCAAGGACAAAACTAAATCGGCTGCACAGTTTGAAAGTAGTATTGTCCCAGATATTTAGCAACCCTTTCTTTTTCATTAGATGTGCCTATGTTCTTGGCTGGCCTGCGTGTATTTACAAGCTTACCTTTCATATTCCCTGTAATGTTCATCACAGTAAAATAACTATCAGGTTCCTTCTTATTGCTTGATTCCCCTGTGAACCAAAAGAATTTTGTTTCCCTAACTTAGACTTGCTGAGAGTCACCTAGGCACAGCACACACATCTGAGCAGGCCACTGACTTCTGACACGGTGTTTAACCTCCTGCTTCCTACCCCTCTCTCTGTCTCTCCTGTTTGTAAGGAAGCAGCTTGGAGCTTTGAATGTGCCTTTGTGTGAGTAGGCTTCCTGCCTAAGGAAGTAGCATCAGATTCAGCTGAGGTTTCAAGGCACTCTGCTGTGAATAACAGTGCAGTTCAAAACACACCATGCTGTTTTGCCTGGGTTTGGCTGGGATAGTTCATTTTCTTCTAAGTAGCTGTGTTTTGGATTTAGTGTGCCAGTGAGCAGGTGCACAAGAAGTTTGGGAGGGGAAGCACAGCCATTACAGCTGACCTAAACTGGCCCACACCACAGAATGTCATGCTCATGGATAAAGTGGAGGGAGTTGGACAGAGGACACAGATTGCTGCTTGGGGACAGGCTGGGAATCAATCAGCAGGTGGCGAGAAATTGTTCTGTGCATCACTTCTTTCTCATGGGTTTTATTCCTTTCCTATTATTATTATTATTATTACTGTTGTTATTATTAACATGACAATAATTATTATTAAACTTTACTTTGTTTCACGTATTAAACTGTTCTTATCTCAATCCACAATGTGTACCTTTTTTCCCCAATTCTCTTCCCCACTGGAGGAGATGACAGTGAGCAAGCAGCAGCATGGGTTTTAGGTTACACCACAATGCTGTTCTATGCCTAGGACTACATGAAAAAAGAAAACCAAACGCTGTGGCAGAATATACCACTGTGAAATCTAGGTGGGGTTTGGTTTTAGGTTTATATCCTATGATGGGTGTCACTGCACAGTCAGCATTCAAACCTAGGAGGTTATTGGTCTCATTATGAATACACAAACACGGCACTGAATATTCTTCAGAAAAGCCTGATCACTTACAGTGCTGGTTTTATTTTGCTCTACTTTTCCACTTTTCTCTAGAGTGGAAAAAAAGTTATGGGGTGGGAGAGAGGTCAGAAAACTGTCAAGAAAACTGTAAAGGAATCGTCTGATTTATTGTTTGCAAAAGGGCTGAAGTAACTGCCCAGGTCATAGGATGCCTTATCATCTGCAGGTTCAGACTAGAACTGACTGGAGTCAGTTTGGTGTCCACCCTCCACAAGCACATTTATGTATTTCTTAAAGCACCAACCACCCCTCAGGATCTGCTGTGAGGATTTTCCTCTGCTTAAAATTAATGAAATACTTTTTCAGACACTACTGTTACTTCCTGTACTACTAAAACACACAACTATCTTAAGGCACTTAGAAAATTAATTGGTCAGGCCTGCTTAATTTATGAATAATAATCATGGGTTTGGTCTCTGGATGAGAAACTCATTTTCATTTTTGTCATCTGTTGGACATTATTTGTTTGAGTTGGCTATAACCTGGTAGAAGTGTGACTCATACCCTGAGAACCAGAGCCTCCACAGAGTTAAGTATTCTCATTCTGTCTCCATTTCTGAAAAAGAATTATTGCTTTGTGACCATGTTTTTCTCACTGCCTTGTCCAATATGTCTGGGGGGGGGGGGGGTTNTTTTGGGGGGGGGGGGTGTTTTTTTGTTTTATTGGTAGTAGTATCTTGGGTAAGGTATATAGATTGTAAGAAAAGATACAGACCTCAGTAGCAAGGTCCCTGGCAAGACAAGCCTGGCCTAAAAGAGATTTTAATCTAAATTGGCAAGCGATGGACAAAGATACACACAAAGAGGTTGCTGGCAATACGGTTATAATGTATTAATGCCTCTGTAACAGGAGTGATGGCTTCAACTTCATCTGCATGCACGTACTCTTGATTGGCTTTCCCCTCCATTATCAAAAATTTTTTAAAAATTAAAAATTAATTCCTTTATCGACAACACATACAGCCATATTGCTATCCCACCTTTTTAAGCCCTTCTGGAATTACAATGCAGCAATAGGTTATCACAGCAAAAAAGGAATTCCCTTGCTCTGGCTTTACGAGAAAAAGGGGAGATAGATCACTTACTGAGCTAAAACCATGTGTCATCATGAAATAATGTCTCAGGGAGTGGGGAAAGAAGCAGATCTGGTTTAATACCCCACTGTCCTGCTTGGGTGTGTTCTCCAGTGCCTGACAAGGTGCCTGCTGACTGCAGCTCTCCCAGCAGTGTGGCATTCATAATGCTGAGCACCAGTCAAGAAATGTACTGCCATGGCTCTGGGGCAGACAGAAAATCATTGATCTCAAACATTGCATAGCCTGAACTGAAGACTTCAGGAACATAACCACTCTTACTGAGTCTACCTGTGTACTCTGCAACATGAAATAACAGACAGTGCTAACTCCAAGGTAAATTTTTAAAATAAGACTATTAGGGTTATTTAAGTACTTACTTTTAGGGACAGGTTGTAGGTGGAGTTTTTTTTAATTGTATTAACTTTGAGAAGATAGGAATCATCCAAAAAACATTCCTGCTTCACACACTTCCTGTAAACTTGAGCAAACACGGCAATTTTCAAGCTAGGCCAATTTTTTTACTCAATTTTATTTGGCTTAAAGTAGAGTTTATAATGAATCCTGGCAACACTTTAACTACAGAGAGACTATCTCCCATGTATAAGCAAAACTGTTTTAAATGTGAGTCATCTGAAAATCGCCATACTCAAAATGGATTGATGTTTTAAAATGAGTTTAATAATATTTTAAGGAACCCAATCTGTATTTTAAAGTAAGACCAAGCTATTCTAAGAATTCAACTGTTACTGAAGTCTCACATACAATTTAATTTTATTGCTCAGCACTGTACTGTAAATTTATGCTTGTTTTTAAATGACAATGCATCCCAAATCTTTCCTATAATTTTTTTTTGCATGTATATGCCATTGGTAGATGTGGCATGCCTACAGGACACAAACAATTTTATCGTGCCAGAGAAAGAACTTAAGAGTGCTACAGATAAAGAAAAATATTGGACTTACATTATTTTAGATTTCCTCAAGGTCTTTTTCTTTTTTTAATTCTGCTTCAAATTTTCAAGCTATAAGTAGAATAAAAGCCTACAATAAAGAGCTCCATGCATCTGTACTCAGATGAAGTTTTATCACGGCAGCTTTAAATTAAGGCTACACAGATTTCCCCTCTTAAAATATGGGAGGAAACATGGAATTTGGGTTTTTTACAAGGACAAAGGGCTAAGGATGAGTCTAAGCCAGCACGGTTGATGCAGGAGAGGTAAAGCATTCAGAGAAGCAGTATATGAGAAAGAAATTCAAAATATGCCTTGAGCACCAACTCATGAACCTCATGATATTCAGTGCCACATGGATATCAGCCTCACAGGCTACCATTTCCCCAGTGCAACTTTACCCCAGATTTGGAAGACCAAATAAAGTATCTGCCCTCAACACTTAGTGGGTAGGATGTGTATGCACATGGAAAAAGGCTTTTCAAAAACTACCACCTATTTTAGAAAGTAAAATTGGTGGTACCCATTCCAAATCATCATAGAATTCACAAGAATTCAGCATGAAAAATCCATATGCATACATGCATCCTAAACAAACAAATATCATGGGGAAAATCCCCATATATTTTCCTAATTCCTACATGAAGTATTACCTCCAGCAGAGCATCCACAAAAGATTTTATCTAGCGCCATAATGAGTTTTATTGTTGAATCTCAATTATTATTATTCCTCATCCATCTAGTTATATCATTTAAGTGAGAGTTAAGTATCTAAAAGCAAGCAGACAAAGATACAGCCTAAATCCATTTTGAAGCTTCCAAATCTAATACTCTTCTTTGAAGATCTGTCTTAATAAAAATCAATGCATTTTGCTGGGTAGAGGAGGAAGTCGGCAAAATTTTAAACTTTATTATTTGGTGAGGCTGTGAGAGACTTTTAGATCATTTTACTAAAGTAGTCTAATGTTTAGCTTACAAAAAACCACTGAAGCATTTTTCAAGCAGTCTGGAGTGCACAAAAGGGTTTTAGTTAAAATGTGAATTGTAGGTATTGTATCACAAACGTGTGTTTTACCGTGGTAAATCCTGTACCTGGCTTATCTCTGGATTTTCCTGCAGCTTTCACAACGGCATCTAGTTTCCAGAACTATCTTATTTATTTCTGTTATTAATTTCTTTGTCTAGATGTACAACAGCATGAGGAAGAACTCATCTAGCTGTCTGAATATCCTCACAACAGTAACATTAAGACAAGTTTTTACACAATTGTATGTAAAATGCTTTTTCAATATTGCATTAAAATGCCTGATTTTTATGTCACATTCCAGTAACTTATTCCTTCCCATATGCCCAAGAAAAAAAAATCCCCAAAGGTCACTAAAAAGTGCACATCCTGGATTTGGCTGCCAAACCTCGCCCAAGTTCTTCTTTCATAATCAGAACATTGTCTCCAGCTACACATTGGTCATTTGTGTTTTGCAGATTTGGAAAAGGTTAAACCACCGAATAAAGCAGCTGAGGTTAAAAATGGTTTTCTCTAAACAGTCATATTTTTGTGCTGAAATGAAAAGAAAGGCTTGCAGGAGAAAACTTCAAGTTTAGAACATGATAGATCATCTTAATAGCGGATAAAGTGTATTTGTACTGCTTACATAGTATTTCTCATGTATAGGAGGAGGAAGCAAAGGAGAAGCAAAGGAGGCAGCAAAACCTCAAACCAGTTTTTGTGCATAATGACTCTTGTTGATTGAAGCACATAACACCGTAAATTACCCCATATGGCTTGCAAAGTGTTTATGATGCTGATGAGCACCAGCAGCAGTAGTAACAAAACAGACTGTGCTTTAGGAACTATCCTTTCCAATCATTATTTTCCTACAACAGCCAAGCATATGGGTGTGATGTATGCAAAAGGAAGTGGCTTCCCCAGTGCCCACTGATGCTGATGCTTTTGGATCAAGATTTAGACTGATCATTAGGGCATTCAATTGTAAGGAAAAGTTGCACTTTTGGTAAAGTTAATGACTGCTTTCATAGTCCCTAGAGAAGGCCAATATTCAAAAACATGTTGCACTCCACTTGCTTTCAGGTCCAGATCATTGCTGTTTTTGAGTATCAGTGGAGGCCAACTACAATTTGGCTGATCTGCTGCAGGAAAACATCTAGCCAAAACGAATCCCATCTTTACAAAATGAAGATTATTCTTCATGAATATATTTCTTTCGGAATATATTCTCTTGGTTGCATATCTGAATGCAGAGACAGCTTGCTTAAGAAGAGTTAAGCCAAGTATTTTCCAGGTGGTACAATGAAAGATTTTATTCCATAAGACCTTCTAATGCCCTCAATAAAGGGAAATGGAAGAACCTTGACCCCTAGTTTTTACATGAGTGTATAAGGAGAGATTATCATTAACCTCCATGATCTGCCCAAAGTGCTTACTTGCTGCTGAGGTCAGATGTCATATAACTACAGAGGTGTTTAGGAAACACAGGTGTGAAGAAATTGATGGAAACATTCACAAAGATATTAACAGTACTAAGAAATTTCTGAGAAAAAAATCCAAGTATTTTCGATAATTGCAAATGATCACGGCTTATACGACTGCAGAGAGAATGAGAATTATCTATTTTTCAATAACATTAATTCTAAATTTTCTAAAAATCTAACTAAACTTTATTTCAGAACACAACAGCAGCCCCTCCACAGAAAAAAAAACCAAACAAACAAAACAAAAACCCCACCTCCCCCTCTAAAAAACCCCCAAAACCCACAAAAACAACAACAACAAAATTAAACAGAAAATAGTAAGGGAAGGGGACACAGTTTTAGAAATGATAAAACAACATTTTAAAGCCTCACTGATGCTTTCAGCTATTTACCATCTGGCTCATTTTATTAATGTAAGGTTTCCACCAGGAAATACTTGTTTTCAGAAGATTATTATTGCATTATTGTCAGGATCTGGTAAGTAAAATAAAACAAAACAAAACAAAAAAACCAAAAACAAAAAAACTACAAACAAACAAACAAACAAAAAGCCAAAGACAATAATAAATCAGTCAGTCTTTGCTTGTCCTCTATTCTAATCAGTCTTTTATAATATTGGATATATTTAAAATTTGGATTTCAATACTTTGCCTTGACCTTGTAACTGTTCTACATTTAATGGTTTAAAACATAGACTGCCATTATCAGGTTACACTTCCTTTGCTGATGCAAGAGTCTTCCCAAAACTACTTCCAGTAATAACATTTTTATTTGGCTTACCCTGATCTAGCCCTTTAGCATAATTACTTCTTATCATTGAGTCAATATAGCACTCAAAATTAGCAGCTGATTTGCACATTTTACAGACAAAGCAGATGAACTGAAATCCTGATTTTGGTAGAGTATAATCTTCCCTCTGCAGAGGTGGAAGCAGGGGGTGGACAGGGGAAAGCAGAAAGGAATGCAAAGTTATCCATATTGGCCAATAATTCTTAAGAAAACTCTTGAAACTGCCAAAACTAAAAAGCTTTTGCTGCTCTCATTCACCTTTAAACATCAGTTAGAATAAAGACTGTGCACAAAAATAACACATTTGTACATTTTACTCAGTCTCTTCTGACCTCTTAAACAGATTCCTAGGTATGTTTTCACTGCCTGTCCATTTGAATAGCAAGAGAATATTCTGTCACTCTTAATATTTTCTTTGCTCTGCAGAGGCTTCACTGTCTTGCTCAAGGATGAGCACATACTCATCAGAGCTCTATCTACCCAGAAAAGCCGAACCTCGCCCCCCCCAAAACAACAAACAAAAATCGAAAGTTACAGCACTTAAATCTTCTGTATGGGCATGGTTAATTAATTTGAAAATGTCTTGTGCAGCTTAGCAGGAAAGTTCCCAGTCTGTTCAGAGCAATCCAAAACAAGCCTCTCAGATATGAAATCAGAGTGCTCACATGGGGATTTACAGATTTAAATCACAAAACAAGATCATTGTTTTGGAGTTGCTTTGGATCCAAGCTATAGTTTGGGGTTTGAAGTGGGGATTCAAGCCAGTGACTTCATAGTTGAGAGTCTATCGGTTGGACTCATCTCTTATGAGTTTTTTATAAAACTAAGTCTCACAAACTAAACTAATATATTATTAAAGGCAATAACGAGGCAATAATTTCTTAATGTAAGTGAAATCATCTTATTAATGCAAATCCCAGTGCTGGGCTTACTAGCTTGCCCAAGTATCTCAAACTTTTATGAAGATCTTACAAAGTCTCCAGATCCTGAGCTAAGTTTCCCCCAGTCAAAATGCAATTGCCTCCAGAATGGAATGCCACAGTTATCTTGCAAATCTAAGCAACACTACACAGTGCTTTATGCCAGAGTTAGAGAATGCCAGATCAACTGAACCTCACTGAGGAAACTGTGCAGCCAATAAAGTAAATATAAACATATCCAGAGTGCCCTCTAAATGATAATTTTCAGTACATGTAAATATTCCATTAATTGAGAAGTTGCCAGTAAGTAACATTCAAAAACAAATGCTACGTATCAACAGATTGGTCTTGTTCTTGAGTCCTCATAGCTTCCTCCTTGCAGCTCTTCACAAGAATTTAGTTGTAATTGTCAAACTTGAAATCTAGCCAATACATTTAATAAGGGAAAAAGGGGGCTAAGGGTTGTATTTAAAAGATAATTGCCCACAGATTTTTAATAATGTTCAGAACCTGGTGTAACTTTTTTATTCTAAATTTACCCCCTTACTAAGGTAATATTCAAGTTCTGTGGGAGACACACAAGAAACCCAAACTTCGCCTTAAATCTAACTGGTCTCTAACTGTCTCTAATTTTCTCTACACTCTTCTGTTTCCTGCCCACACACAAAAACCCTCTTATTTTAAAATGATTCTGAAATAACATTGTGAGATGTGCAGTAGTTGAAGCACGGTGTCTCTGACCTATCCACTGCTCAGCTTTTCTGCCCCTTTGATCTCCAGCTCCAGACCACTGCTTCCAAGCAAAGACTGCTGTGAAAACAACTGCGCTCCTTCAGTAAGGAATAGACATGTAAGATCTATACCTCTTCTACATGGCAGTGAAGTTTTCCTTTTAAAATTAGTTTAAACATTTATTGGTCTAAGCTGCCAGTTTAATTAAACACTTTTTGTTACAACTCCAAGAGTTGAAATTCTGGGGCTTCAGGATGCCTATGCCAAAATCCAATCTGCCAAAGCACATTTTTTTGTTCATTGCCAGCTGAGTATATAGAAATTGGCTCTGAAAAATAGGCCAAGGCCTGTAACACTGCACCGCATGCATACGAAATGCCTGAAGGTGCCAGCAATATGTACTGCACACAGCTTGACTTTACAAAATGCATATGTCCAAATCACCAGGTCAAGACTTGGAGTAAACTCCTCAAAATTAAAGCCAGAAAGCAATTCCTTTCTGTTGTGGTTACTGTATCTGTTTCTATCCCAGTAACATTAGGGTGTACTGCGCATTCCCACAATTGCAATCGAGGTTGGTGCGTGTTTTTACGTGTGTGAAGAAGGGCTCCTTCTTGCCAGTCCCTGCACAGAGTCAAATCAGGCACATTTCCTCAGTCTGCTGTTCATGAGGCATTGCCCCCTGCACTTCAGAGCTTCCAAACTGGCTGTCAGAAATAGAAAGGAATCATGGCCATAGACACTGTGTTGCTAAAGCGACAGGGTATAACCACAAAAAAGAAAAAAAAACCAAAAACCCACCAAATCACCCCCCCAAAAAAAAAGAAAAAAGAAGAAGAAAAAAGAAAGAAGAGAAAAGAGAAAAAAAGAGAGGATCTCTCTCCATGCCATGGCTCACAAGTGATATGATAAATGCAAATGTACACAAGCAATGCAGTTTATTAAAATGCTTGATAAAGGAAAAAAAAAAACAACAGTGAAGCTAATCGTATTTTCTACCTAGAATTACAGAACCATGGAATGGTGTGGATTGGTAGAGGCCTTAAAGACCACTTCATTCCAGCCCCACTGCCACGGGTAGGGAAATCTTTCACCAGATCACCTCTGTCAATATGCAAATTCTGAAAAAAGGAGTTGAGATGAATGAGATCCTTTTACGTATTTCTCAAAATTGATCATCCCAGAGTATCATGGTAAAAAAAAGAGAACAGATAAATAATACGAAAAAAGATTATAATGTAGGGAATAGCTTTTTAAGAAATGGTCACCTCTCACCCCATCTGCTCCACAACCTCCAAGAAGATTTAGATATGGTCCAAATACCAGGGTGGAGAGTGGTCCACCAAGAGCACCGGGCACCACAGTCTCAGTAATCATTTTAAATATCATCTCTTTTCTTCAAACAAGACTCATGGGGTTAATTACCCAGAAGAAGAATAAAGACAACTCAATTTGAGGATTATAAATAGCAGTTTCCAGTGCTAACACCACACACATGCTTAACAATAGAAGGTAAATTAACCTGAATTATTGGATTATGGTCATTTCACTCAGCAGACTAAGCATTCCCTGGGGGTGTCTATGCACGGTACTCCCTGGCCAGCCTTGACCTACCACTCACCGCCTGGCCCAGAGGAGCCAGACTCAAGCATCAGGAGATCAGCGACAAATAACCATGCGAGGGTCACATTTCCAACTCCATTCCTACATTCCCTATCCCTTGAGGGTCCTATGGGCAGGACAGAGTAGATTTCCTTCTGTGATTTCTCCATTTATGCAGCTTTGTTCATGGCCTATTGCTCTGCAGAGACGGATCAAGCCTCCTACAGCCCTTCACCCTCTCGTGCTCTGGCAGCTGCGCCTACAGCACAAGGCAGGTGCCATCCTTGGTGCACTCCGTGGGTTTCCTTCGGGAAAAAACCCACAGCATGCGAGCATGAGAGAGAAGGAAGGAGCTGCAATGGGCTGTAATAGCTTTTCCAGGCTGTGTGACTGGAGTGAGGCTGAAGGAACATCACAAAACCCATTTTCCCACAGTGCAGACACAGCCAGTGTCCAGCTTGATGTAGGACAGGCTTCAGCTCTCCTAGACATTGATCCTCAGCAAGCACACATGCTTACACTGCTTTTCTCATAAATTTCATCAGCTTTGGTTCCACCTGTGAGACAAAGTGAGCTTTCTTCCGTCAAGCACATGGACAGGAACTAAAAATATATAGAAGAAATGTACACCACAGTCAACACATAAAATAACGCCAACATTGATCCATCCATGCAGAGCTCTGCTAGAGTAGAAGTGCTGCTTAAAATATTTCTGCCCATGCCTGTTCTCTAATAAAACTTTCATAACAGAAATGAAAACTTTTCGTGGTAAGTGTCTGCTTCCTTCAGGACATTTTTCACTGGAAAGCCAAAATTCTACTGTTTTCACCCTGAATGTCAAATCCTCAGTTTTTGGCCAAAAACATAAAAACCTTACTAAAAAATCTGGTAATAAAAACCTGACAAGTGTTCTATGTATTTTTATCACAAAATTACAGATATTTCTAAGAAGATTATTCTGATCGGGGTAATATTAGAAACACACCATAAAAGAGATATCTGCATGCACGTAATGACTTAGCAGACACTGAAACAATCAATAGACTTTTTCACCACTTTTTATCAGTTCTGTGAAAATTTTTATGCCCTGTAAATTGTCTCCTAAGAGCAGTTCTCTACATGCCACATTCAGTACATGTGGAAGCATTTGACAAATTTTTAAATAAGTGACTAGAGAATCATGTAGATGCTCTCCTTCATTTTTTTTACCAAGCGTAAGTTATATTGCCGTATAAAAAAGGGTAGTGCTTGTGCACCAGGCTCTGTTTTTTTACTATAGAGCCCCAAATCCCAAAGCATTTTCCTGAGCTCCCACACCTGGCATATTGTCTGAGAAAAAACATGTGTCATGGAAAAAAACTTTGGAACATCAAACTGCCCCATTTAACAGACAGATTTTTCCAGAGAATTTATGAAAAAAAAAAATCAATCTAGACCTGTATAAGAGAGATCCATGTTAATTATTAGCCCTTGAAAAAGAATCATAATTTTTCATGTCCAGATTTGCCAAATGGCAATTATCTTTTCTTGTGACTTAGGCTCCAAGCACATGCAGCCTTAGACTATGGGAATAAATATACTAAAATTACTCTGCTATAGTGCAAGAGTCTGTACCTCTTCAGTGAACAACTTTTTCCCCCAGTGTTTGTTATTTTTTCTGAGGAGAACCTGAGTAAATAACCAAATAATTTTAGAGAGACTGCCTGTTTACACCCAGTTGACTTTGTGCTCACCTGCTCTGATCCTTCTTTGGCTCCCTGACGTCAGGACCACGTTCCCACCCAGATGAAACCCAGCCAGTGGTTAGTGGTGTGAGACCAGTTTCCAAACTTAGGCACCTAAATTAGCAGGTCTGAATGTGGCTGTATGAAATGAAAGTTCCCAATACCATTTATCAAGTAGATAAGAATTACAAGCTCACAGGTACAGAAGCTGGACACACTACGCAAATTGTCTCTCCTGTGAGCACAGTATGGGCCAGGACCAAGAGAAACTTCTAGCCTTGTACTCAAAAATTCATTCCTTACCATCAACACACCAGAAATAAAATTATCATGGTTCCAGGATATTTAGGGTAACAGAATAAATTTTGGTTTAGAAGGATAAATTTGGCTTATGTCAAACACTAAAGCAAGTGATAAACAGATGTAATATACTTAATATGAAATTCACTAAAAAAAATCCATTTAAATACTTTTATTTTATTTTACTATAAAGAAATTCACTGAAATTCACTGAAATGATTTCAGAAGAAAAACCAGCAAATCTACTCAAATCAGCAGTGAGACAGGAACTCACTTGAAAAATAAATTATCACAGTACCAGTCAAAACGCTAAAAAAACATAATTTTTCAGTTAGGAAGACAGCATAGATTCAGTAGTCTCTCACAAAATTGTGTAGCATCCTTCCTGCCCTCAAGAATTAATAGCTACAGTTAATAGCATTTCTCAGTTGTTTTATAGTAAAAATCTACTCAGTCAAAAAGTTATTAAATTCCTAATGACACACTTAAAACTACCCCTAAGGGTTTTATTTAAGAGAGATCAATAAGTAGAGCCCAGTATATTCAAATCAAGAAACTGAATGAGAATATGAACAATCCACTGAGCAAAAGTTAACAGCAGAACAGTTTTAAATACCCTCTGAAAACCACAGTTTTCCAGACAACAGAAACTATGGTAAAGACAGAGCCAGAGCCTGAACATTGCATTAGGGAGTCTACCAAAGTTCCTTCCGCAATACGTCAGCAACGCCTCCGTCTGCAGTGCTGCTAACAGCACCTCTAGCGCACAATGAAAGGTGAATTTCTGATGTACGAACAGAGATAACAGCCTAACCTTGCTTCTGCATCATCTGATGCTGGACAAAAATGTGGGGAGTATGGAGAGTAAGGGAGAAAGCAGAGAAGGTAATTGGCCCAAGCACCAAACTCCCTGCGCAAAGCTCTATGTGAATGAGTGTACATGAAACAGCTCTAACCGAGAGATCTCACTCTGGAGCGTTGAAGAAAGACTTGAAACCATGAATTGGCAGGCAAATCCCATGGTTTCCAAGCCTGAGATGCCTTTTTCAAAATCACCCGCTTCACTGAACTGGGAGCTGTGTCATTAAAGAAGGTACAAATAATAGTGATTTTATTAATGAGTAAGCAGAATTTTGAGATCCTTGCTTCTAATTTTATAAAGACTTTACCACAATGACTGCCACTGCCTCATGGACAAAATAAATGTGGCATTAATGTTAACTGCAAACCAGCTAGCCTGCTCCTTTGCTCAGAAACTGCAAGCTTATGTCCCTTTCTGCGGGTCTGGAGAGAAATTATAGCAGCTTCTGTTTTCTTGATCTAGACCCAAGCCCAAGAGTACACAGAATTTCTTATGAAATGAAATGACAAAGAAATATCATCAGCATTGAAGCATTCCACAGACAAACAAAGAGAAGAACCTAGGAGATGGTAGTGTGTGGTATAGGGTCAGAGCTTCTTCAAGTATAAATCAAGAAAACTGTTTAGACTATAATGCCTTACAAAAAAAATTCCCTCATTTTGTTATCTTAAAGTGCCTTTTTTCAGGCATTTCTATTTCAACTTGATATTTATCATGTGCCTGATTCTGTACTAACTGGATGCTATGGCAATGCTTTCAGTGAACTCAAAAAACCCATATCGAGCCTCTGAGTGCTTCCTAGGAATCTTTTCAAGCTCCTTCTGATTGCTCTTTAAGGTCAGGAAGAACAGCTAATACAACTGATTTATAGATTAAAAAAAAAATAAAATAAAAAAATACCTGAAGCTCCAGAAGAGAGCTATAAAATGCCAGGACTATTTCTTCTATGGAAACCAATTCATGAGTTTTCTAATGCAGTCAGTCTTCCCCAGTTTCACGCTTTAGGGCTATGAGAGTGACTAAATTCAAGGTGATTTCAACAGGCTAGCCTTCATCCCCATCTTCATCCCCATCACACTACAATTTGCCATCGTGAAAGAGTACATGAAATTAGAGACAGTTTTGAAATATAAGATGGGGGAGACAACTGGGATGTAGTAAAGAATTAATATAAATCAGAAAAGTTCTTATGTTTCCTGACCAATCACCTACAAATACAAGAACCTTTGGATGAAGTCCCAGGGTGATGTTTATGTTAGTGAATGGTGGCAGGTATATATCACTATGTTTATTTGTGAGGCAAATTATTACTATGCTTCAGTTTTTGACAACAAGGCTGCACTTGCTTGTTATGAGTAGTCCACAACAAAAGTCTGACTCATAGAGGTCAACTCCGGTGTTTATATGACTTTATTTGCATCAACCCGAATGTCAAAATAAGTACAATTTACTGAAACCAGGCTCAGTCACAAATTATACACCAGAAGACACGGCACTAAATACACATAATGAAATACTTTCACATTGCTTTTATACCCTGAGGAAATTTTTGTAATCAAAATTGAAAAATAAAAAAAACAAAAAACCCCCCAAAATAAAAAAAAAAAAGGAAGGTATTCACAGAAAAATCTCTTCAAACCAGATATTTTGCTTGCGGTAATTAGTAAACCAGAAAAGGAAGAAAACTCTGTGACCTTGCTGCCTTTCACCACAGACCACCAAGTGTCCCTGGAAGGTTTCTGTAACCTGATGATCTGCCCCAAAGCACACAAGAGGCCACTGAGCTGGGTGAGATGAGGTCCCATTACCATTACCTCTGACTATTACTGCAGCACCAGAGGCACCTAAGGCCAAGGCAAAGCTGCAGAAGCTGTGCCCACGTGAAGGTGGCTTCCAGCAGGCAGCAAGGGCGGAATTCAAGATGTCCTAAGACCATTTTGTTCCCAGCTCACTGCCCTTGTCCCACTGCAGCCCTACAGGCACTGTCCCTCCGCAGTGAGCGGCACAGGCTCCTCCTCAGACCGTGTCCTGCATGGAGAACGGAGCACAAAGTGACACACATGGCCTGTCCTGCCCCACTGAGAATCTCTTCGTAACCCAGAGCGCTCTGCTCAGAGCCACTCGCCCAACCCACGTCACAATAAATACTTCTGTAATGAATGGCGCTGTGAAGGAGGCTCTGAGGGAATTTGTTGTTTTATACAGCACTTCCTTTACGTTTACCTTGCAAACAGAGGCAAATTGTTCCTTTTCTACTAAGCAGAGAAGCCGCTAATATTAAAAACAAATCTGAATCTACCACTGAGACTACGTTTTATTTTCTTTTTTCTTTTTTTTACCAGGAGCATCTTGTGAACCAAGACAAACAAGTGAGGCTTGGTTTGTGACCAGCAAAAACACATATTCTAAACACCAGTGGACTGCAAGCAACCCTAGCTTTTGCTACTGGTCTCAAAGTATTTACACAGAACTTCAGCTTGATTCTATTATATTTTTTACCGAGAGTGAGAGACTAAAACTGACCAACACAAACCTCCCAATTAGATGACCCACTGTAAAATATGCAAAGTCACACAACCCAAGAAGCAAAACAGTCTCTGCAAGAGAAATTCAAAGCACTTTCTATATTCCCTTCTCTCACGTGTGGCTGCACAATTGTGATTTTAAGTGGAAGAAATTTCCAGAGTAGATAGACTACAGAAAAATCCATGTATCCTGAAGAATTTGGAAAGAAAAGGAATATGGATTTTTACTGGTGTGATAAATACATAATATAGTGTTGGCTTTTAGCAAATATTTATTGTATGTATGGTTTTATTCTCTTTATATAGAAGTAGCCTTGTTATAAAGATAGAGGTATATAACCAATGTTTTAATTTCTGTTATTAACTAGATTTTGATAATAGTAGTGAAATAACTAATAGAGGTAGTTTAAAATGCTTATACTTTCACTAACCACACTGCCTGCTTGACTGGATAACACCCAAAGAACAGCACAGAGAAGACCTGCCACTGATACCTGACTATCACCTATAACCAGATGCAAGAACCACGAAGAAATGCCCAAACTGGAGATGATAACCAAGACTGGAAGAAACCACAGCCAAGAAACACACATGCTCTAAAAAGGCGGGACCAAGGAGGAGCCATGCAAAACAGTTTTTGGAACATGCAAAATAGTTTTGAGAAAAGTTTGAATATACATGATGCTTATGGATAGGCATGAAGCTGATGCAATACAAAGGGTATTTAAGACAACTTCTTCAATGGCAGGTATGCTTCTTGGCTTAGGGCCAAGCACCCAGTGCTGTTCCTTTGCTATATTGTTTTTTGTCCCCTATTGTCCTTTATTAAACTTTTAAATTTCAGCAGGAAAGTGAATTTAATTTTTCACATTGGAATTAGTTTATTACGAAAAACCCACACACAAACATTTAAGTTAAATTCTCCAGGTAGAACTTTAAACCTGTGCAATCTCCCTTTTACACAAAGATTGACAGTTTGTTCAGCAAAGCATCTGCACACAGTGAAACACTCCCTTAGTGGCTTCACCTCAGAAGGACCATCTGAAATCAGACTCCTTGATTGCCCATCCATGCTCAATTAGCTCATCTGCAGCCCTGCAGCACAGTCCAGACAAGGACAATTTCTGTTTAAGAGCAAGCAGCATTGTTCAAGCATGCAGTAGCATTCTTCCTCACATGAATCTTAATTGTTGTGCAGCTGTTCAGGTTTTCCTTACCAATTTACTAACTAGTTAATTCCAGTAAGAGGTTCTTCAAATTTTATTGCACAGATACCACGTTATAATATGCTTATTGTTTTCTATTTTTACACAAGGAATGTGGAATTTGAAGTTACAGGAAAGCATCTATGTATCTGTCTATGTAATAATCACTTCTGGCTACATTACAGCATTTTTGATGCCCCACAACCATGTAGGTGTGCCAATAAAGATGTCCTGTGCCTTTCTTCCAGGGCACTTGATGCAAACAATCTAAAAGCCCCAACGCATACTATCTGTAAGCACCCAGCTGGAAGCACCAAAGCAACAAAAAGCACCCCTTCTAAGTGCTGAATTTGATGATCTCAACCATATCTCATTACTAAACTGACTGTAGCAGAAAGTATATTCGCCTACAAGACCACACAACACCTTGAACATTTTTGTAATAATTCTATTATAAATTATAATGAACTCTAAAAGCTTAGCATTTTTCCCAATCTAAAATATATATGATCAACCCAAACAAAAACATAGGGCTAAGTGCAAGTATATTTGTCATGTGGTAGTGATGGGCGCATTACACTCTCTGGAACAATCTAATACATCCAACTGCTGGACAAGAGCATGTGGAACAGCCACAGCAAAACACAACACTGTTAAGGTCTACTTCAGGCGAGGAGCTGGAGATCATATCATACTGAGACCATTCCTATAAGCACAAAGTAATTTAGTTCAGTGAGTACACAGGGGATTCACAGGTAGAACAAGAGGTGGAGAGATCCTCTGCTCTCCCAAGCCCAGCAGTGTGAGGTTCATCCTTGGTTCCTGCGCAATGTGAATGGTAAATGGCAACCCCTCTCTGCCTTGGACAGTGTCTGTATTGAAGAGAATAGTGTAAGGACAGTTGAGCTAAATTTCAGAGAAAAACTGCATCATTTTCTCGTGGCTAATGTGAAAAATAGCATTCATCTATTCCAAATGAAAGCACTTTTAAAGAAGGTTTTGTTCTGTGCTATAAACTTTTATAATGGGAGGCATTAGGTGACGTATGATCAGCTTTATGTTTATGTTTATGATCATCACAGCCCCCTGTGCTTCTGAGCTGGACTTGCTCTAGTAACAATAATGGACCAACACAGTCAGAACACTGGTTTTTATAACACTGTCTGTAAACTGAGGATTCTGCAATTTTATCATAAAAATATTGATCTATACATTAATAATTTATGTATAAATTATATCATTATGCTTACACATAGTATGATTTATAAATCGACTATATTTAAAATTAAATCCTCAGAACCAGAAGTTCTTTGCTTTTTTAATTTTTTCAGAAGGAGTTTTTTCAAATGTTCCACTAGAAAGGTGCTGTGCTCAAGAATATTCTGCTAGCAATTATTTAAGTACAGCACCAACTTTCTGGAGGGGGAAAGGAAAAAAAGAAATGTTCAATAGCCCACCCCCCTTCACTTCCTGCCATATGAAATGTTAATTATAATTTTTATTTGCTATTTCTTCACTTTTGAAGGTGTTGCCTACTGCAAACTCTCAAGACCTATTTCTCTGTTGAAAGATATCCACTGAACCCAGCGAGGTCACCCCACCAGAGTGCTAATGCTTGCATAGCACCTACAGTATTGAGCCAGGCAATACTCAAACCTATTGGACCATAGTATCATTAACTGAAAAGTCAAAGGCCCATCCAGGATAAGAGTCCTCTTTTCACAGCCTGGAGCTTCCCTCGCTGGAGTAACCCCAGAACACACAGACCCCAAAGGATCACTGCAGCATATTTCCTGTCATTTGTCCTCATGGAGAGGAGGACTAAAAAGGGACTACCCTGAAAGAACACACAACAGTGCCACCTTGCAGAGAGCAACTTCTCTACCAGGCTCCTGAGCGTGCCAAAAGGCAGCTGCTGAAGGACAAAGCTGCATCAAAACCAAACCTCAAGAGCAAAGAATTTCTTTTAAAGAAGTTTTCTTTTCAAAAACTTGCTTTCCCCATTCACCCCAAAGCTTCAATATGCATTAGGGCCAGTGAAATAATGCCAAAAGGGACAGTATGCCCCATTCAAACAAAGCTGTTTTAGTGTTAGCACTATCCAACATAAACTTTGTGACTTTATACAACATTCTTCTACAAAATAAACTCAAGGCATTTGCCAGCAATAACCTATATATTGATGTGGTATTAAGAGAAACTTGGAGGCTTCAGCTGGGAGACAAACTGTCAACCAAACACTAATTAGTTTTTATGATGTGACTCATAGTTTAGTAATTTCCCAGAATTTAATCACAGGGCACCCAGAAAGATCAATTAAAGAACAGGCTCAGAATTTGTTAGAGCCCTGTGTGAGACAGGGGAAGGCAATGACCTCAGCAGCTTTGCCACAGAATTTTATGAATTAACAAAGAAAGGATTTAAAAGGTAAGTTCAACTAATCTTGTGTTTCCTTGTAGACCTGTTCATTGTTTTTACAAAGAAGTCAGGTTTTAAAACGAAGTAGAAATTGAAGGATTGTGTGGTGTAGATACTGTTTGTTTTACAGCTTCATTTACATGAGACCATTCTCTGTGTGACTTGAATTACTACATTATTTTTGTTATATTTCCTTTTATATCTCTCTCAAAAAAAAGGGAAAAAAATCAGAGTAGGAATAAACTCCTTTAAATTCTTGAACAAGAATCATATCACATTATCAGAATGGATAAGAGAGAATTCCTCTTCACAACCACTCCCCCCACAAAAAAANTATATATATCTGTCTTAAAATAGTGCTAACATTTAAAAGAAAAGTAAAATTTTGGCCACAAAATTCTATGATTTTCCTTGTCCTTTCCCTCATTTTCAAGCTTCTTTATTCCCCCAACTTAACACAATGAAACTTATGTTATTCCCTCTTCCTGCTTTCTACCATCAATTTTTTTCATAAACTGAATGAAAATAACAATAAAATGCTGTAAACAGTTTTCTCAGTTCTGAAAAGGTTTTGCTTACGAAACTTACAAAATCTGATTTGTTTTACTCGTTAATGTTCTTCTTCTGTGCAAATTTATAGAATATAATCCAGACATGTACTGTACAGCTGTCATGAAAACTTCATTCCCTGTCTTTGTGGTTTTTGTTCCGCAAAAAGCTCTTCTTCACCGAGTTTCAGAAGAGGAGATTTAACTTATTCTCCTGGCCATGTTATGTTAGCCAAGATTATACTGAAATGGTCTGAAAAGTAAATTTCTGAAGATCTACTAAGACCTGCTATGATTATTTCAAATATTATTTAAATAAGAAAACCACTAAATATATCACACTGGTTTTTCTTACAATGACAAACAGCACCAAACTGAGTCATGCATGTTACATATGAAAACAAGATCATAAAAGCTTTGTGGGTTTACATGTTCTCTTAAAAAGTAGAACATTCAAAGTTGGTGTTTTGCACCTAAATGAGTTCTTTCTTTAAAGCAAAATTAATCTATTTAATAGACACGTATTCAGATTTACTGTCTTTGTACTGACCATGATGATGATGATGAATGATGAGGAATGATGGAAAGCCAGGGCATTGGAGAGTGGATTGGGAAGGGACCGTGTATCTACGAAGTGGCTGCTAGTATTTCACAAGATTCACAAGCCCATTACATGACACTGTCACGCAACTCTAGAAAACCTTGAGCAGCTTGAGATTCATAAACTCCCTTGGATGAGGGCAACAACTGTGGGGATGATGGGAGGGCATCAAGTACTGTAGCAGCTCCATTTTGCAAGAATCTTCAAAATTTAGGGAGAGGGATTAGAGGAAGAGTAGGGATAACAGAAGGGTGCTGTTAGCCAAGAGCACTTGGGACACAGGAGAACCAGACTCAGGTCTCTGCTCTGAATTAGAACAGGATGTTAACAAATCTGCTGGTGGGGAGGAGGATGTGTTTTAAAGTTCCCCGCTTCATCCGGAGGCAGAACAGAAACATTTGAGTAATGAGAAACTGCACACCTAGCTCTGCATCTGCACCAACAGCTTCATTTTCAAGAGTTCACAGCTCCCTCTAAATCACATTAAGACCAGAGTTTAAATGCTAATTAGGGAGCATGTGCATATTAATTTTCTGCTTCCTTCTCTCCGAGAGTAATGAGAATGATTTTAAATGCCTTTTGTTAGGTTTCTTATGGGCTTACTTGGTTTCTTAATATATTACAGGGCACTTCCTGCACTGCTTACAGAAGCAAATTTCCCACTGCTAGTGGGAGTTTTCCCTGAGTAAGATCAGCAGATTTGGTCCCAGGGGAGTGAACTGATCTTCAGGCTTAGCTACTCTGAAAATCTAGCAGAAAGCAAACCAGATATCATTCTTGTTTAGAATTTGCTACTATATTGTATCCTTCTCTGCCACAGCATCCAAGACAAACAACTAGGAAACGATTTGCTGCAATAATCCTTTCAATTAAGGCTCCCATTACAGTGAAACAGCTGCTCCCTAGAATACATCTTTGTAATGGAACTATTTATTTCCCAGAAAACATTTCTTTAGTTAAGACAGATGCAATAAACCAGATCCACGGAAGTTGCAGAAATCAAAGCAGTGAGCAAAATATGACCAGCTAAATATCCTTGAACTGAAAAAGGAGTGCTTTCAATGAGGGCACAATTTATTCTTCTGTGTTGACAAAAAAGCCCACTCAATTTAAAGTATGTGTGGTGTCTCACTCTCAGCATAATGTCGGGGAGCTACAACTGAAATAGCAGGACCAGCCCTCACACATACATCATTAGAAAGAAAAAAGAAAACACTCCAAAAACTTTTGTCCTCTGTCTGAGCAGTGGTGTTTGTGTGGGCCTTTAAAAGCCCTTTGAAATGTCCGCATCATAAATATTTGATGGACAACCTCTTGCTTATTTTCAGTTAGGTGCTGCTCTTGCATGTAAAGACAAATGAATCAGCATCTTGTTCCTGCCTCCTGCTCCACACATCCATGTTCTCCCCGCTCCCAGCCCTCAGCAGCCTGCTGAATGCTATTTATTTACTTTATGAATAAGTCCACGGCAACAAGTGGCGCGACCAACGTGCGGCAACAACACCACCGCGGCTGCGTTCGGGAAACTCTCCGAGTGAGGTTTCCGTTCAAGAACTGCGCAGCCACATCTCTGAGAAAGGTTGCCGGATCGAAGGGCAGACGGGGATCGATCCGGGAAGTGACCGAGGAGGACCCCGCACCAAAGCCTTCGTTTAGAGAGGAGCAGCCAGCATGGAGGTATGTGGGTGCCTTGGTCCCGGCGGGTGGGCTTCCAGTGGAAACTGGGGGTACACCCGGGGAGAACCAAGGCACGCCTCGGAGATTTGGCTGTTCCCTCTCTGTTTATTTTAAGTTAAGCGTTTGGCAGGTGCTGGAGTCGGTGTAAGTCCTCAGGCAAGCCCAAACGAGGGCTACGGCTTGTCCGGAGAGATGCGGGAGTTCCAAGTTGTGATTCCCTGTGGCCCTCTCCCCAGTTTGTTCCCCTTCTTTCCCTGGTCGACAGTCGTCTGGCAGTCTCTAAGATGGCGCCTCCTCGGGGGCTGCCACCACGAGGCGCAAGATGGCGCTGACCGCATGGTTCTCCTTCCCATAATCCCATCCTTCTTCCCCTTCCTGTCCCCTCCCCCTGTGGCGGGCTCGGGATAGGTGGGGGGGCCCTGGGGCTCCACCCCTTCCAGTCCTGACCCCTCCCCGGTGGGAGGAGCTTCCGTTTTCCCACGGTCCCCTTCCGGGTTCCCACGGTGGGGGAACCGGGGAAATCCCCTTCTTTTTAGTTGCTGTTTTAACTCCCTTGTTTTTCTTTTAAGAAGGCTGTTTCCAACTACGAAGCTATATGGGTCCTAGGGACTAGGGCTCCTCGGCGGTAGTAAGTCTTAAGGCCCTGTAACATCCCGCTGCCGATGGCCATGAACTGTATTGAACTGACCACCGGCAAATCTTGTGTGAGCCGGTTGCTGGACTCCTACCTTTTTTTGTTTTTTTTCTTTGTCCGTTTTGCCTTTTTTGTTGTACGCCGAGCCGCCGCGAGAAGCGAGAGCCACTTGGGTACTAATCGGGCTTCCTCGGAGAGCTCCCGGGATGGGAGGAGGGGCCCGAGCGGAGGGAGAACACCAGCCCCGACCCACACCGGAGTCGGGAGCACAGAGAGACCCAAGCAGCGATAAGCCCGAGGAGAACCCGCTCTAGGTAGCTGCATCGATTCCTTCAAGCGACCGCATGTGAATACTCCTGCTGACGCGCCCGTCTCGACCGAAGCCGAAACATCGCCGAATTTAAGGCCACTTGCACCCTCCCGGCACTTCCAAAAACCCCGTCCCCCGCTCCTTCTAGGAGCTGCGCCACACCCACGGAGGCAGCCAGGGGGGCCGGCCCGCCACACCAACTCACATTAACTCTCACTCAAATATAAGCAGTAATCACAAAAGGCATTATCGTGAAAAACTCAACCCAAGCTTTGTGAGAGCTTGCAAATGAACAGTTTTCTTGCTGAAAATTCAGTCCCTGCGATTGCAACTCCAGACAGCTTGCGTATGTTTCAGACAATGGGGACAACAGGAGGAAGGAACGTTCTTCTTCCATCTACCCATTCCAATGATTTGAAAACTTACCTTGCCAACTGTGCCTCTGTTGGTGCCCAGTGAGGGCCAGAGAAATAACCAGAGAAATTAAGAGAAGCACCTTCCGGTCAGATGATGGATAGATGATAAGGTGCCCTAGAGGCACTAAGAACAAGGATTATTCCTACAGTTGGACTTGATGATCTTAAAAGTCTGCTCAAACCTAAATGATTCTATCGTAAAACCAGCTCCATATTCCTTCAGGAATGAGCTCCAAATCCAGCATTCTGGTTTTGCCCATAAAGGTGTGAAAAGTCCTCAGGCCAGGTGGAGTACCACATCTAGACAAACTACATAGATACTTGTTTAGACATACTTGAAGGTGCCAGGGCACTAACTGATTTCTTAGAACATCCATAAATACAACTGGTGAACAGCCAAGACTTTTTTATCTAGTTCTCCTTTAACTCTTAAATCCTTTGTAAAAAAAGCAGTCATAAACATTACCTAAGTGTCACACCCTCCTAGTTTCTCATTCATCCACTTAGCAAGGGTGGCTCTGTGCTCCTGAAAGGAACGACGCGATGGGAGCACAGATCACTGCACTAGGTGACAATGAAAAAAGACCTGTTAAATCACACAACTAACAAGGAGAAAGGAAGGTAGACGACTTCAAGAGAAGGAAAGAAAAATACAAGGCTGTGGTATTTTTAGAGTGGAGATTGTGTCTGAGGCTCACAATGACATGAAAGTACAGTGCTGATCTGCAAAGAATTATCGCCTGTTATAAGTAAAATGAGTGATTTTTCGCATGTTCAAGTTAACCATTACTATGGTACCTGTTAAATAAAATTAGAAAATTAAGACTTTAATAAAGTTATAAATTATAAGGTTAAAAGAAAAAAACTTAGTTAAAGATGTTTTGAAAGGGGTAGTGTTTGGAGTTACAGTAGAAGAGTAGAAGTTATAAAGTTAAGAAAGAAACTATTGAGTAGAAGTTGTAAAGTTAAAAAGAAACTGTTAAGTAGGAGTTGTAGAGTTAAAAAGAAACTGTTCAAGAGTATTTAAGGTGTTGAAATTGTTAAAACCATGCAATCCTAAATTCATAATCTATGTATCTTTAAAAATCCTTTATCTTGGCAATTGTATTCATGTTAAAAACTCGGTTTTCAGGTTGTGTTTAATATCTTTAAGCCCATCACCCATCCCAATACTAAAGGCACACTGC
This sequence comes from Origma solitaria, assembly GCA_013397895.1. Classification (NCBI taxonomy): domain Eukaryota; kingdom Metazoa; phylum Chordata; class Aves; order Passeriformes; family Acanthizidae; genus Origma; species Origma solitaria. Next base: position 727,374 of record VZRL01006198.1, on the reverse strand, counting down.
ACCACCCAATCTAAAAATAGAAGAATCGCATCTCTCCGCCCCCTGCAAGTGGAATACTAATGAGGAACCTTCCCGCCTTTGCAAACTACCCCTAGATACGAGCCATCTATTGGCAGGGGAGGTCCACCTCATTAATTAGTATTCCAAATCACCAGCAGGCAGGAAGGCGGAGATATTAATTCGGACCAGCCCATCAAAAAACCTTATAAAAACCCAGATTTGACCAGCCTCAGGAGCTAGCTGGGTCCCTCTGCCACCAACATCAGCAGACGTGGGTCTGTGCAGGGTGCCTGGTGTCTCTCCTCGCTGAATAGCAGTGAGGTAGAGACTGGGTCGGGAGCTGGGCCTCTTACCCCTTTCAGGGGCTTATGCTTACAATTTTCTTTGAACTTAAGGCTAGCTTAAGTTCACCACCCGGCCTAGAGGATCTCCTCTCTTCGGCAGCCAGCCGGTAGCCGGGGGAGTCTTATTACCGTACCGGGACCTTCTTTTTGTGCTTTTTGTTTTCTTTTTTTGTACCTCGGGATATTCCGAACCTCATGGGCTTTTGTAATAAATAACATCTATCTCAACCCACGAGTGTGAAATTGTCTCTTTTTATGACATCGCCAATCTAGATTTCTACTTGAGGCTTTCCAAATTCCTGATGATTCAGACTCGGGATTCAAATCCATTATAGACACAGGAGCATCCACAGGAAGTCAGGCTTGGCTGTGAAATCTGATAAAAGAGGCCCAATATCTACCATTACTGTGCTCTGAAGGCAGTATTATTTTCTGTCATAATAAGCTCCTGTCAAAAAATGTACATACTTTTCCATGCGTGAGGATGAAATTCAGAGTAAAAGAAAATAAAATCCATGCTTAGCACTCAACTTGAGGAACAAATCTCTTGCTGACAAGAACCAATTTGAAACAAAATAACACAGAATGAGAAGGAAAAGCACAGAAGAAAAATAAATTATGTATGAATTTAAAAGAAATATATATTAAAAGAAATAGTGTCTACCTCAGTGGACAAATTTCTGGTACTACCAGAGAGTAATTGATAGCAAAAAGCTGCAATGAGAAGCCAAGCTAATGCCATCACCTGCCTTGCTGTCTAATACAGTCCAAGGCTCACTTCTTAATGCTTCTTCAGACATTATCCAGTGTGGTAGATTCAGGACATGCCTCACACTACAGTGACTGCCTTCCAACAAGGCGGCAGAAGTGGAGTGAATGGGAACAGCTGCACTGCTTTTTAAAAATTGCAGTGATTTTATTGGAATTCCTCTCACCTACAGCTCAGTCATAATAATACAGACACATACCTAATAGTTTAGTGGCTTTTTGTACTCTTCCTTTATGAAAGCATGATAAAACATGGTTGTTCAATATGCAGGAGTATTAGAGATAAGATTAGGGAGGCCAAAATTTTGTATTATTCCTACTGTTATTTTCCAAACCCAAGCATCCAAATCCAAATCCAAACTCTAATACAACTTTCAGCTCTTCTGACTGCTGAACTCTTGAAAGCAGTTCTGATGACCACAGTAATGCTCCAAAATCTTCCAGCATTGTCCATCTCCTTAACAAAACCACCAGACAGTTTCAAGCTAGCAACTGTTAATTTAGGCTAGTGTAAAATAACCCAATAACCCTCCCCAAACTATTGGGCACATGGACAGAAAACCTCTACAAACCATCTGACTCTTATCATTTATATACAGGTTTTCTGGAGACATTGAGTGAGTGATTTGGGTAACGTGAGTTTAGAGGCATCAGTTGGGTTATTCTACTTCCCACCATCACAGGATATATTCTGCTCTTATAGGTTCATAAAAGCATCCTATTCCACTTTGCAATTAGACAGGTCTTTAGGCTCACTCTGTTTATTAGAAGCCTGAAACCTAGAAAACTATGGTCCAACATGCACTCACAGTTTCTAGATGGTGTGCCAGCATCTTCATTTAACCCAAAAAGTCCTTCTTCTCCTCCTCAAATCCAAATCCAAAACAATGTTTTCCCTTTGCAGAGTGAAAAAGTAGAAAATCTAAGATATATTTATAAATATATAAATTCTAATACAAATTTGAGATATATGCGGTGTGCTGTTTCTTTCTTACTTGTGTACATTAGCATCTTTCTTTGTTTGTGTCACCACACAGTCCTCCTCGGACTTTTCTTTGTGAGTCACCACACAGTCCTCCTCGGGACTCAGTCTGAACTGACCATCCCAAAGTATTATCTAGGCTGCTTAGCACAACCCCATTTTAGAAGAGACCTTTTCATTTTATCTCTTTTTTTCCCAGTAGCATCAAGATATTTATTTATTCTTCTCTTACGAATATATTCCAAAATTTTAAAAAATACAAGTTCACAGGAGTTCATATCACAGGCGTTCACATGCAAGAGCATTTCCCCCTTTTTCCTGTATTTGAGCTAATATTTTCATTCTTCAGTTTAGGGTATCACACTCAGGTTTAGGAGGGAGATTATGCAGTCTTTAAAACTTTAACATTTAAAGTCCTTGGGTCTTCTTCCTCACATAGTTTTTCTTTTTTCAACCTCTTTCCCAGGAGGTGTTTTAGCCTTTGTCTCTGTGTTTAATAGTATTGCCCTGATTCAAAACTGAAGCGCACAGTCCTGTCTAAAATTTGGGGCATACCCAGATGATATTTAATTCCTACTTCATCCCTATTGCGAGCCATGCTTTTTATTATCTTATAGTCATATGGATAAACACATTTTTATTCCTTGTTTCAGTTTCCTTGGCAGAGTTTAACTCAGCTTGACTTCTGGCAAATTCTATTTCATCTGAGCACTTCTGACCTCTAAGATTATTCCCCTTTTACTCATTCACCTCAAACTCTGTTTATTCTTAATGTTGTTTGTGGGAGTTGTTAGTCAGCAGCTTAGGTCTGGAGTTCACCTCTAAAAGCCACCCATACTTGAGATGGGAATTTGAGAAAGTTTGTTGCATTTTTTACTAGAAAATGTCACCACATCCAAATGCTTGAGCTCTTCACTCACTATCTAGTTTCCCTAAACTTATGCTGCACTTCAGGTTAAGAAAACCTTAAAGATTATTTTCTGTTAATTTTGGATCATAAGAATAGTGATGACTAACCCTCTCTGACGTCCATCGTCCCTCCAAACTCAATTTTAAAATAACACTGTCTCTTCACAAGTCAGTAATTGTTGAAGAAGTTGTTTGTACTAGAGAAATATTTGGCTGTATGGTTATTAGGATCATTCATCCTCTAATTTATAGTAGACCATAACAATTGCATGTTCACTTTCTCCTCTAGTATTATCTGAATCTGGCCAAGATCTTATCAACCTCCTACCTTCTTCCTGAAATGTAATTTTGACTTCTAAATGACTCTACTGTAGACACAGATTCAAAAATACCCCTCCAGTTTTTCTACAATCTGCTTACTGATTGACAGAGCTAAAAAGCTGTAATAATTTTCAATTCCCTTTTATCTCTGTATCACACAACTTTTGACAGAGCTCAATCAAAATGTCTCAGAACTGTCCCAATGAAACTTTGCTGCTACAAGGGCTGGTCCATTCCCACTGCAGGGAAAACAGGGTGGGAGAAGGGTCCTGGCTTGGATGGAAGCTCATGCTTGCAGCTGGGAGTAATGCACATAAAATTACCAAATTATGCCAATGAACCAAAAACTGTAAAAAGATTAAAACAATTTTTAAAAAAACAGATTTTAAAAAGAAAAAAAGTCAACACATTAAAACCAACAAAAAGAAGCAGAAGACTTCTCTAATCATTTACACACAAAACACACCAAAAAGAAAAGGAAATTTAACTCAGAGAAATTGATGCTTCAGGACAAAGAGGAGAAAACAAATTCTTGAAGTTTGACTGTCCTGGCATAGCCAGCACCACCCTCTTTCCATCAAAATCTGTGGCTGACTAATCAGAATTACGATTGCAGAACTACATGATGCACATTCAATCATATTCTACAGTCTAAGATGCTGCTATTTTTATATGATTTTGTAAAATGCATTTTCATAATTTCATTATTTAACTCAATTTAAAAACATGATACAAGGTTATTCTGAGTTTTAAATCCTTTCACAGCCACAGTAAGCCTACATCAGATCCCAAATTTGAGAATGTGAGCATGTCCAGGAAAGCGCTTTTGTCGGTGATCAACTTCACAGCTTCACACATTCTAAACCACACTTTCTGCACTTTTCTGACTCAAACTCATGGCAGAAATTTAGACTTACACTTTAGTGGTGTTAGGTAGGAGGACTGCTAGCTCACAGCAAACTTCCCTAATCTACCATATTGTTTCTAGATTATACTCCCATTTATGCACTTTCACCTTCCAAATATAATAATAAAACTTCTATTTTGCACATACTTCCTGCAAAGGAAGAAAATTTATTAATTTTCAACTATTTTTTAAAAATAACACAAATGAGCTAGAAAAGTAGCTTCATAAAGTAAAATTGATATTATTTAGGTGTTGAATGTAGCTTAATGAATTGGGGAGAACAAAAGCAAGAACGTTTTCAAAATTACTGCCAAGAACAAAAATTCCTTATTTGCGCCTCTAAATTACTTCTCCATGCAATAAATTTGAATTTACCTATACTTAGGGGTAGAAAGGAAGCTTGGTCTTGGCTCTAGTGCTTTAGTTACTGCTAGAGTTAAATTAAACAGTGCTAATTAAACTATGGCACGGTCAGTGTGAAGCTGACTATAACCAGGGCAGGGGATAGGTCTGGGATTGATTTGAAACATTAAAATAACTAAAGAAATCACTTCCAGATCAACCAAAATTGACTTTTTTTCCCTAAAACAAATGGCATTCAGTACATAAGGAGAACTATCACTTTAAAATAAATTAAATAATACAAAATCTAATGCAGCTATTTAAATGCTCATTTCTACAATGAAAACAGTTTGCGACAGTAAACTTAAAACACAGCCTTCCTTAAAATGGCTTTTTCTCATATAATTTAGGATTTCCACCACTATACAAAAAAACACACAGTAGTCTAATTCCAAACACCTTATTTCAAAACCCTTTAAAGAATTTTTGCCTTCTGTATCAAGACCCACTACCCTTCTTTATATTTGAATCTTTCCAAAGACCCATGTCATCGATAGCCACACAAAAGAAAGTCCATATCAATTGTTTAATTGCAAGTTAAAAATTTTTCAGGCTACTTTCTCCTCCTGACTTCTGCATCCTTGTCCCAGCTCTGTTAGCTTTGCTTGCAAGTCTTCAATCAACACGCTGCTGAATTTCTGCCATACCTGGATCCAAAAATTTTGCCAGCACTCATATAAAACATGATAATGAAAATGGGTGACACATCATCTAATCAACAACTTGCTGTGAATCCCTGTTTACAGTCTATTCTGTGAAAGCCAAAAAGTGAAACAGCTCAGGCACTGGAGTCCCCATTCTCAGAGTGGAATATCCCATTTGGGAACAGCATGACAAGGCAGTGAGAAAGACAAGGAGTTTTTGTTATCATCCACAACAAGAGAGATCCAAGAGTTTTGTACCCAACACTGTCAGCCCAATGCTCCTTGCAAGTTCACTCTCACTTAGTTCAAGGGGGTTCTGATTCATTTCCTAAAAAAATGTTTTGGTCCTAAATAGTGAGAAAGCACACAGCATCAGTAACGGAAATGTTCGCTGGCTCTTAAGATGCAAGAGCCTTTCTGAAGGTTGTTATTGTAAAGGTTTCACTTCATTTTCACTCTGACGCTGCTAAAACTTCCATGAACAAATATTTATTGGATTTGGCCTCCTGATTGTAAGTAACGCGCTCCACCATTCACTCCCAAGAAAATACCTTATAATGTTGGGAGTGGAGAAACCTAGCTGAGATGCAGAGTTTTGAGCCAAAGGATGTTTATGTAGCAGCCTGGCATGTCTCCATAAGAAAATACATGCCCAATCCAGTAGGAATCCCATTTGTTATTGCTGAAAAGCATTTTCTAAGTTATATTTTTATCTTCATGCTGATGCTTTGAGCTAGTACAAAGAAACTCAGTAGTTCCAAAGACATCCCAAAGAGTTCTCCCACCCCCTTTAATCAGCATTTTTATTATTGCCCAGAGTACTTTCTATTAATTACTTCAGCATAACAGATATTAATCATTTTGCAAGAAAGAAATAAATCATCTTTGTGGTTACAAAGGGATAACGTGGGTAAAACCCTTCTCAGAAGCACATAAACATATAGTAAATCTACCAAAGAATAGGTCAAAACTCAAGTTCTACCACCTGAAACCATGAAGATTTTTCATTGAAATACATGTTTTAAACCTATTTTAAAACATATCCCTTCTTAGTGCAACCAATTCATACATTTTCATTTCTAATGAGCACAGAGTATGACTGGGTCTATGGTCTGTCAATGTCCAATGTCCATTCTGGCATACACAACTGAAAACTGTTATGAAGGATGAAAATGCAGTGTACAGCTCATCAACACTATTAGAAACAAGTAAACAGGTACAGGTTCTGCCCCTTGCAGGGGTGAATAGGATTTCAACCATACACCTCAGATGCACAAAATGCATTTTTATTTTTGCTGCACTTTCAGATGAGGCTGTTTTCCTCTATTTGAAGTAGTCTAACTACAGTGCCCCAAAAATAATATACGAATAGTCGGTGATATGAGCGTTATGAGAAAACGAGTCATGAATTCCAACCGCTTGACCTAAAAACATCTCCTTAGACTGAAGGAGTAAAGGATTTCTAAGCTGAAGATGCACAGTCGCCTGAATTTCTATTCAAAGCAGGCAACAAAACCCATGTGAACAAGTCTTTGCAAAATCAAAATCTGTATTTCCAACCTGGCAATTCATTCTGTATGCATATAATTTAAGAAAAACAGAATGTTTAAAGGCCCCAAATTAGCTACATTATTCGTGTTTTCCATCAAATCCTATCAATAGCATTGTTGTGCTTGAAAACTATTAGGAGTGACTTAATTGGAAAAGATCAACAAGTTTAAGAATCTTTTTCACAGCTATGAAACAGAGACAGACATGAAAGATTGTAAGCATCAACATTCCATAATATCAGGTATGGAAGACTACATCAACATAACTGTTAGTGTGTATATTGGGATGTTTACATTAGGATAATAACTTATATTTTTAAAATGTTTCATTCTTTGTTGATACAGCTCTAAGTATGACATTTGTCACCACTAGAACATGGTTTTAATAGGGCTCATGAGAAGGGAATTCAGTTAAACTCTGAAAGTTGGTTTGCTTGGTTTGGGTTTTTTAAGTTATTTTCAGATCCTTTCTGTATACACGCTTTGGGCAGCAACTCATTCTGTAGCAACATTCAGGAAATTTTGCAAAGCTAAAGCTCTGTCAGAGCAGGTGGGTCAGTAACATAAAAAGTACTTTTTTACTAAGACCCATTCAACTGTGATTTTTTCAGTGCAAGAGTTTACAATTAAGGGGTTAACCATCTTTGTCTCTTTCATGAGTATCACATAATATTCACTTAAGCTCCTTATTTTGTTCAGAAGTCTTAATACCTTGTGGTGTACACAAGGTCTAAAATTATGCTTCTAATTTAAGATATTTGGACTCACTGGAGGCTTAAGTGGTCAATTCTGAGCACTACCATTAGGACCCATCTTCTATTCAGTAAACATATAGGTTTACCCAGTTCCTAACTTGAACTTCTAAATCAGATGTCTCAAGTCAGATGCTTAAAGTTAGTGTGAAACTCAAGGAAATGAGTACAGATGAGTGTAAAAAGATTGCTGGTAAAACAGATGCATTATAGAATTGGTGAGTGTACACAGGAGCATTGTTCGTATATGAAACTCAAAATAATGTTTGTATAATTTTTTCCCATATTCACTTGGATCAATACTCTCCTGAAAGCCCTTCAGCTATATTTGGTGATGCAAATTTGTTACTGTAACCCTTCTGCATCTTACAATTTGTGTAGATTATTGCAAATCACAAACCCTTTAATATCTGCAAAACAAATTCCACTGTTCCATTTCTTTACCATGGTTTCAGCCATACTCAGAATAATACTCAATTAACATTTTTTTTTTTTTGCATATAGTTCATCATTTTATCAATCTACGCATTTAAAACATCATTTTTACTGATCTGGGTGCTGTGCCAAGTTCATTTTTCCAACAGAGATACAAGTTTCGTCATCCTGAGCAGTATCTGAATTCAGAAGCAAACCCATTCTTTTTGCCATTAACATAAGCAGACTGAGCAAAACCCAGTCGATATGTGAAATTACCTGATTCCCTTCCTCTTTTTTTTTAATTTACATCATGACTGGCTACAGAGTCTTATTAATCAGAAATTACAAAATTAAATAAAGGAAAATCAAGCCTATCTAAATGTAAACTCACAGCTATTACACGGGAAAAAAAGAAGCCACATAAACCAGTTATTTGGTACTGTTAAATGAGCCATTGGCTCAAGACAGGACAAATCTATGTTGTCATGTTTTATTATTTCTACAAAAATATCATGAACAAGCCTTTATTAGGGATGAGGACATAACTGCAGTAGACATTAGACACAAAGGAAAAAATATCACTAATATGAACAATCTCACAATCAAAGAAGTTCGAAACTAGGGTATTGCACAATTTACTGTGTATGTCATCTCTGGAGAACGAGGTAACAAATCAGTTCCTGATTTTAGAGATAACTCATATAGAAAAATTGCTGTTAAAATCACCTGGCTTCACAACATGTGCAAAGAGGTAAATGCCTCAAAAACATTTCCCATTAGCAATCCTTGAAAAATTGGTCTAGTCAAGTTTAAGTTACTCCTGTAGACAGGGAATGTTATTTGCAATGAATGGTTTTCACACAGTTGTTTCATACAGAGAGGCATATTTTGCTGCTCAATCAGCTTTGTAATCTCTGATTTCAAGGATTATATATCATAGACTGAGCTGAACAAGAGAGTTAACCAAATACATTTTCAGGGGCACATAAATGCTCAGGAATGTATTTTCCCTTATTCAGCCAGCTTCATGGACAATTTAGCAGTATTTCTGCAACAACACATTCAGCTTAATCTTAAATAACTCAGCACCTCAATTCTGACTGAAGGATTCATCTCCTATACCTCAAAAGAGGTTGGTATTTTATCTGTCAGTGTCTTAAAACTAATACATGGAACACAGCCAGTGACTTACACCTTCATGTTTCAGGATTAATATTTATCTTAGTAATTAACCTTTTGAAGAGGATTAAATATTTAAGGGGGCAAAAAGGGAAAAAAATTGCTCATTAAGCTTTAAAAACCATCTGAACTATTCAAATGAGTATAATAGTTTTTCTCCAACGTTTCAAACCTTTTAAGTTTCAGTGAAAATTGAAATTAATCTAGACTGATATCACCCATTCCAGATTGATTTCTAATTCTATATCCTGTAAAATCCTTAAGCTTGGTGGAGAGAAGTTTCATAAATTCAATAATTGTAAAGTGCAATGCAACAAACTGGGAAAACAGATGAAAGTGCAAGAGATAAGAATATTGGTCAGAAATTTTGACTAAAGAGTTGAGCAAGTCAGGAGATAAGGAAAGAAAAAAATGAATGGAAGACCAGAAAGTTCAAAAGAATAAAAAAACTTAAAAGAAGCAGGATTTCAGGAAAAAATATTATTTGAGTGACAAAAGTAAAAGGGGAAAAAATGCAAGTAAAGAACATAAACACATACTGTGTTTGGTTTTTTGGTTTGTTTTTTTTTTTAGTAAAGTTTACTTTATTTTTTATTTTATTACTCTGATTTACTGCTGCTTTGGCTGGTTCTAACTAAAATATTTAAAGATTTCCCCTTTCATTTCCATCCTCTGGACATAAAAAAATTACCTCAACACTTTCTAGAAAGATACACCTACACAATTTAGAAAGATGTCGGGGACAGACGGCAAAATGGGTACACTCAGAAATACTGACTTTATATAAAAAATTAATTCAGACAAACACATCGTAGCATGACATTCAGGAGAAGTGCAATGCAGTACGATACACAATATGGGGAAAATATCCAAAGTCCTAAGAAAGCATTTTCCTCTAAGGAGAGATTGCTGCCATCAGTGATGCAAACTAGATGACTCTATTAAATCACACAGGAATTAATCCTAACCAAGTAGACTTTTTTAGACTCTAAAAGAAGAAAATTTGCATGTTTCTCCACTGTCATTCTTGGCATCTAGAAAATGTCTCTGTTTATCCTCTCAATCACTTCTCATGGCACACACAGAAGGGGCAGCAAAAGCAAAACACACCAAAAAATGGGTAATTGCATATTTAAGAGGAACTCTAACTCATAGCTGGATATTTACTGATGTTCCATGCTTACACTGTCCTTGTAATAGTCCCCTGTGAAAATGACTGACAGCCTCACCAAGAGCAGGATTTCCCACTTTTTTTGCTTGCTTTATTTATTTCTCAGGTCTGTTTTTCCTGTTTCCACTGCATACTTACACAGACAACATAAACTAAGCCCAACTGATTGGTATGGATGCCCACCAAAAGACAGGAACACCTGTTCACCTGGAAGAGCAGGGATTGTTCAGCTTGGAGAAGAGAGGGGTCCAGGGACACCTCATTGCAGCCTTCCAGTACTTCAAGGGGTCTTATAAAAAGGAAGGATTACAAAAGGGAGGGATAGGGACTTTTTGTGCAGGCAGACAGTGACAGGACAACTGGCTTTTACATGGTTTTAAACTGAAACAGGGCAGGTTTAGATCAGATGTGAGGAAAAAATTCTTTATTCAGAAGGTGGTGAAACACTGGAACAGGGTGTCCAGAGAAGCTGTGGATGCTCCATCCCTGGAAGTGTTCAAGGCTGGGTTGGATGGAGCCCTGAGCAACCTGATCTAGTGAGTGGCATCCCTGCCCAGGGAACCAGATCATCACTAAGATCCCTTCCAACCCTAACTATTCTATGATTCTGTACCAATCAAAGCTTTACAATTTAAAATATATAAACAATTGTGCAAGCCTATACAGAACCCCTTCCAGAAGTATTACTTTCTTGCTGTAGACAAGACAGAATAGCACACATCTGTATGTGATACACAAATGCTTGAATGCCTGATGTAGTTATTTCTCATCTATAACAGCAAACCCTTTGAGTTATTTTTACTAAGGCAGAGGTATAATGCTAGGATGACAGTTGTTTAAATAAATACCTAAAATAGAGTTGATTGAAAAATCTGACACCAAATTTAATTCTCTTAATTAACTACAAATCCAGACCTGGGACACAGTCTGTGGCAGGATGGCTTTGGAAGGGTTCTGAGAGCTCCTTTTTCATCCCCACCATGTCAGTATTCCAGAGGAAATAATGCTATTAAAAGGAATGCACAGAGCACTATCAGACAGCCCTGATGCACTCTCAGGCAAGAAATGGTATGATGGTTGGAAGTCCTTCAGCACCAAAGCCAGCATATGAGCAACTACAGTGTCAGGGAATGTACAGGATGTATTACAAGTTAGATCACATAACGGGGTGGAGACACTCAGGACTTCACCTGCTACTATACAAAAGCTTTTACATGTGCTCTGTCCACCACAGATTCTGAAGAACGAAGCAATGAACTTACCTTGCATCGTTGTTTTCGTGGGTTCTGAAAACAGAGGAATGAGCAGGAGGTAGATGAGGTAGACAAAGGAAAGTCCATTGTAACGGAAAGCACAGGCTGCAATGAGAGAAAAGAATAACAACATATTGCTTAATCGGACTGACAAAATCAAATAAAATGGTACAAAGCATTTCCCATTTGAGTTTACTATTTATCTTGCCAACTTTTCACCACTCACTTAAACCATTTTTACACAATATTCAAGTTTATGCTTAAAATAAACCTTAGAATCACAGATTAGGTCAGGTTGGAAGGGACCACAGTGGGTTATGTGGACCAACCTCCCTGCTCAGGCACGGTCACCCCAGGGCACACTGCACAGGATTGCATCCAGGTGGTTCTTGAGTATCCCCAGTGAGGGAGACTTGTATCAATGAAGTATTCTCAGCTATATCCAAAACAACTTGGTTTTGGAAGACAGGTGCCTCTTTAGTCCTGCCAGAAACATGTATTCCAAAAGAAAAGAAGTTTCTCCATAGACCACTTCCCAACATTTCATGGAGACTGTACTGGGAATGGGCTAACAAGTTACACATTAATGGGTCCTCAGCCTCATCACGTCTGTGCTCTTTAATTATAAATACAAAACTGCAAAGTCTCTCTATTAGCAAATCCATACAATGGCTACAGTTTTTGATTCCCAAACTAGCCCATGCTTTGAAAAACTGATTTGATTTCCTTAACAGCCTTGATAGAAAACTCTGGATGTACACTCCACATCTGCAACTTCACCAAGAAAAGTGTGAAATTTATGGGAGCCTGGCAAGAAGGAAGAATAAGAAGCATCTATGCTCTATTTCCAAGCTGATACAATTCTGCCAACAGCCTTAAAAAAATCTGTCAAGTAGTAAAATTCCACCAAAACTTGATAGAGGGTTTTTTCTGAGTGAAACCCAGAATCTTTAAGAGCAGCTTCTCATTTTCCTGTAAGAATTGTTTCTGTCGCTTACTAAGCTTTCCTTATAGCCACAGCCTTTAAAGGCCAACTGAAGACTCACACCTGCATTTGTAACTATAAAAAACCTGCAAGGTAAAGTAAATAGGACCTATCCCACAGGGAATTCTGCAAGCAATTATCGGAGCTCTAAAGTCAATGTACTTGGGCAGAGGGAGTCAGCCCTGCTATTCTTATTATGCACCTACTCTCAGGGTGCTCTACAGAGGAGCACAGGATGTACAGTGGCCATTAGTGGCCTTCTTGGAAAGAATGGCAAAGAGGGCACTCCTGATATCAGGACAAATCCATAAATCAACTTTTTTTTTTTCTTTTTTTGCAAGTTTAATTTGGGGTGGGAACAAATTTAATTTGGCATTCATAGGAAGAGGTACGATAGTGGTTTAAGGCTGTTCTACAGCCTGAAGGCTTTTCCATTTCAGTAGAACCAATGTTCTCAGCCATTCTGGTAACAGAATGACAGTATTAGCAGATAACACTACTATCCAGTTATTTCAGGGACTGTAACAATCATATTTTCATCATGTCAAACAGCTTACTTATTTTCAGCACAATATTATGCATATTTTCTTCTTTCTTGAGGACTGAGCTTGCTGCGCTTCCTGTAGAGCACCTAGCACTCAGTTTCTCAGTACAAAGACAGAAAACAAGAAAATGTGTGCTTTGGATGTCCTCCTTCATTAGCTGGAAGTCAATGAATGTCTTGCTAACAAATCTATGTCAAATATTTAGAGTCTCTATTTATATCAAAGCATCCTCCAGCGAACTAGTAACCTGGGCTATACCTTGCCTGGAAAACCTGTATTTATTTTAGCAGCTGCAAGAGCACTAGCAACGTGTTTCTCAGAATTATTAATTAAACCCCCCTAAACCCCAGCTCCAACATTTTTACTATTCCCTACTGCAACTGTTCCAATATTTTCATTTTGTGTTTATCTCCATTCATCTAGTACATTTTTCTAGAGAGAAGAATGCCTTATCAAGCTAATGTGCAAGAGTAAATGGCTGAATGTAATTTTAGCAAGATAAAAGATTAGAAAACAGCAGCTGCACTGCTTTCACATATTTGCAATGCTGTACATCATTATTTGTCAAACATGTATATTCCTCAGTTCTGACACTCAAAACTATCTAGAACAATTGCAGAGCATAAAATCAGCTTCAGTTTGTCACTGCTGCAACAACACAGGACCCAAAAAAGCAAATGACCCCATCCTCTCCACTCTCTCTGGTATTCACCAAGGTCTCCTTCTGAAAAAGAAGCTGTACAAAAATGTTCATACCAATGGAAAATCCCATTTAAGATCAATGGAATTCCATCAACAGAAAAAGTATCTATAAAGGTGAGTTTCTTGGCAAACCATGCGGTATAGAAATTTCTGGGTATTTTGGTTACATTGGCCAGTTTGCAGTATCAAAATTCATGTAATTTTAGCATTTTACGCTTGTTACCTCTTCTCAAAATTGTCTAATCGATTAGAAAAGTTAATTTCAGAGGAATTACTCTGGAACTATATTTACCTCAAAATTTACCACTTTCTATTCCTAGAGCTGTGTACTGAAAAGCTTTTTTTTCCTCTACTGCTACAAAAACGGGACTATTAACAAAGATTGCATCTTCATTCAAACCTTCCCTTATGTATTTTTTTCATATAAAGCACCCAGAAAAACCTTTCGTTTCTTACTTTCAAAGGGATGGGCTTGTCTGACACAGACATTGAACAAAAAGGCTCAAACTGGTAAATATACCACACATGCAAACTCCATACACACTTTCTGCTCTTCAGGCTTCTTTTTAAACCACATCTCTCGCCATGTTTTCTAACAGTCTCTATTAACAAAACTCCAGAAATATGATTTTCATCTCTGAAGTTCTGCTGTTGTTCACAGTCCAATGATAGCAGTAATAGACAATTGGGAAAGACATAAAAAGCAGAACCTTTAATATACAGAGTTAGAAGCAAATTAGGTTCTTTTTTGTATCAACCGAAGTACTTTAGAGCACCTTCCCTTAGACAGCAATAAAAAAGCACTTTGTAACATGTAAGACTGACTTCTCTATTCATAAGTGATTATTTTTAATATTTCAGTTTTAATGCATAAAGCACGAAAGGTGTTGTGCAAACCTTTAATAATTTGTATTATCTTTCACAGCAGTGGCCAAATTGATTTCCAACTGAAAAATTTAATACATTAAGACAGATATGTACAGTATGTGCCATACAAAATTAAAAAGTAATCTTAAAAAAAAAAAGCCAGAAAATCATATATCACACGACATTATGTCACCTTGTTCTTTTAGATTTCATTTTTCATTGTTTTATGCTAGCCAGAGTAGAAGGCCTTTGAAGAAATCTAATACTGCTTCATAGACACATCAGGTTTCTACATTTAAAATTCTAACAGCTGTTACATAGTATTATTTCATATTTATACCAACAGTTTTCTTTCCTCCATTTAAAGAGAATAATTTGTATAGAACTGGTGGTTCACCTGTTAAATAAAAAATACTGGAGAGCAAAGTTAGGGGCAATAAAGAAATTTGCAATAAGCTTGAACTTGGAAAGAAGAGGGAAAAAACAGGCTCATAAAAGATGTGTTTAGTTTTATTCTACAAAAATTTTAAGAGTATTTAATTCAGAAGTGGAAACTACATATTCAAAAAAAACTAGCCTTCAAGAGTGCAAGCATGCTACCAAAGGGCTGCTGACTCCTCATTTGTAAGCTAGAATTCTGTCAAAAGCCATGACAACAGAAACCAAGAAGGGAGGTGAAGACAGAATTAGCCATCCACTCACTATTTCTGAATTTATTTTAGTAAAAAGGTCATTAATGTTAACAGAATAATGTGTTGCTTGTTATACCCTTTTCTGTTCAAGAACTATGTAAAAACATTTTTTCCACGTGTTTCACATATTTCTGCTGTAGGTTTGAGAATATTAGATATCCTTCTTAGTGTTATCCTATCCAGAACCGTGTGCTTTAGCATGAGAAGAAATTAATTCAGCCAACTACACCGAAATACTGTATCTTCTGCCTTCAGCAGAATATTGCATGGTGTTTGCATCCTATTTTAACAACTTTGTAGCTGCAAGATTATTAAGAAAGCTATGCAAACATATTCTTCGAAATTGGTACCTTTAGACTAAAATTTGGTGTAACTTTCATGCTTATTTTTCCAGTAACAAAAAAAAAAATAAAAAATACATTCAGTGAAAATATTAATTGGAAAAGTGCTGCTGAAAAAAATGTCTAACTCTGAGCAGGCAAGGGTTGTGGGCTGAAAGACAGAGGTGATGCTGTTCACTCATTCTTATACCCAGCTGATCTGAAATAAATCTCTGAGAGGAAGAGACCAGAACACAGAAGGGAAAAGGAAGCAGCAGATGAATGATCTTTGAAAATTTTCGGTCTCCAGGAGGCCAAGTGTCCAACTCTCAAAGCCAGGAGACCTCAGCACCAGATTCCTGCCTGTAATGCTGTAATTTTTTCTAGTTATCCCAGTTATATCCTCAGTACTCTGAAGAAAAACCCAATTACCACACAATTCAGATGACTAAAACAGGCTGCAGCTGACAGCCTTGGCTGCTAGGTAAAACATGAATGAGGACGCAGGGACACACCCCAGATGAAAAGCTCCTGGTACAAAAGCTCCACCTAAGAAGTCAAATGCTGAAGCAAATGTATCTCCTCTTCCAAACCAAGGTGTTCTACATGACAGTCCATGAATGTGTGTCATGAATGGTTGACTTCTCCAGGAAGACACACAGTTAAGATTCCTCTTCTCAATAAGGCACTCTCCTGAAGTCACGATTATTAGGCCTTTCCACTTGTGCTGCCCTCCAGTACGACATTTATCAGCCAGTTCCCAAATTCTTTGGGATATTCATAACCGGGGAAATTTGGGGTTTTGGGTTTTTTGTTCCTTGGTTAGATTTTTTTACCTCTATTACTGCACACAAAGACCTGCCTGACCAAGGCAAGTAGGTCCAGCATGAGACCGTAGGGACTAAGCCTTGAGAGGAACAGATTTGCTGCAGAAAGTCAGCCAAGGAGAACACAAGCACCTGAGGAACCAGCAGCGGTGTTTCTGAGAGCATTATTACTCAATTCTGTTACCCCCTGCCACACCAGCATTAAATAATCAGTGAAAGAGCAGGAGCTAACCCACACACAGCAACAAAGGGAATGTTCCCCCAGAAAATACACACTTCACCTCTAACTGAAAAAATATTACCCTGTAGTGGCACTCTGCTGCAGAACCTCCAGACTACCTTTCTTTTCACTGTCCATCTTAAGAAGTGCAAAAACATAAGCCACTGCAGCTTCTCCTTACAGTCATACATTCCTATACATCAAGGTAATCCACAGACACAAACATAAACACA
This sequence comes from Origma solitaria, assembly GCA_013397895.1. Classification (NCBI taxonomy): domain Eukaryota; kingdom Metazoa; phylum Chordata; class Aves; order Passeriformes; family Acanthizidae; genus Origma; species Origma solitaria. The sequence goes on along the minus strand of VZRL01006198.1, from coordinate 710,384 downwards.
GCTTTCCTTGCTGACGAAGCAACAACTCAGAGGTTTTGAACAACATTTTAAACCATGGTAAAGTGGACTATATGAACTATAGAACAGCTTGGTAAGGCAAGTAAATGTTAAGAGAGGTAGGTGATTTAAATTTTACAGAATAAGAACTACTGGAAATAAATTACTTTTTTTCAAGGAAAAAGAGTTTAAAAAATTCAAAACAAACCAACAACAAAGAAAAAAAACCCAAACCACCTCCCATTAGCCAGCCAGATAAGTATTTCCAACAATGTGATACAGAGAAGAGAGGTCAAGACTGGTGAGAGATAAGTCTGGTTTACTTCTATTCTGCATAAAGCCTTTATGTTTAAAGCTCTTTAATTTCTAGTAATGCCCCTTCTTGGCATCAGCCAGCAAATGTGAGAAGAAATGGAACCAGAATTTTTTCTTGTTTTCCTAAAGATTCATGCATGCATCATTCTTTAACCAAAACTCACACACATGCATAGCAGCAATTCAGTTAAAGAGCAGCAAAGTGCCCTCCAGTGTTTCCACACATTTCCTGATGCCTCTGCCCCCAGACGCAGGGGCGTCCTCGAGAAGAAACCTCACCTAACCTCCCACTGAAAAAAAGACCTACAAGGCTGTCCACTGCTTGTTCTGTCATCTGTGAGCACTCATGGACCAGCTGCCCTCACTCCACTAAAATGTTATGAGCCTACAACAGTTAAGGTACCAAGTGGGAGGCAACTTCACATCCCCTTTTCAACTCAGACTCACAAGTGCAAGTCCTGTTTCTGAGGATTTCTCACTTTTACCTCACATAGCTGTTACTAACCAAATGCAGTAGAAATAAAAAACCCAAGATTAAAAATTAAGTTTGCTTGATAAGAAACATGCATTACCAGTTTCTGAAAAAGAAATATAACTTCTATAAATTGCTAATTTTTATATCTTCTAGCACTTCGTATTTCAAATTTCTGTTTCAGAAATAGAAAATTTGTTTCAGAAATTTTTCCTCCGAGATTCTTTACAATAACAATAAAAAAACTACCGCACATTGCAAGATTAGTTACGCTGTAAATAGTCTATTTTAAAGAATAAAATTGCGAGAGTGACCAAAAATGTTCCTCTTCAGAAACTATACCTTCTCATAATGACAAGTGTCTGATAGGCATAGTGCCCAGGGAACTTTAGCTCACAGATGTGAACTTTATTTTTACTTACTGGAATTCAGAAGAAAGGGTTAATTACAAACATAGTTTTGGCCTCACTCACTTCTGAGTAATTGCACTTTAAATAACGCTTGTGACAGATGAGATTGGAATTATACACTGCTATGCAAGATAATTAAGTGAAGTGCACGTAATCTTACCATCCCTTTAGAGCAAAATAATGGTCATAGCCTCTGGTGTGCAGTGCAGAACCCTACAGAACTGTGTCTGCCCAGGACAAGTTCCCTCCTGCATCAGCCAAATCTCCTTCCACATCCAACAGCGCTGTGATAACGCTGTTATCAACACACACCACTCCCCACCCTGAGTGCTCCTGAGCCAACATTTCAACACGGGGCTGCTCTGTGTGCTACACTCAGAGAGAAAAGTTTTCTCTTCTAGAAAGAAAAAAAACCCAAAACATGAATGCTTTGATAAACAGATAAATAGGACGCTTTTGGATCATGTCAGCACCTCTACAATCACATTTTTTTCACTGGTCAACATTCATCAGGAGAGATAGCTGCTGGACAGTGAACACTTTTCTAAGGGCTTAGGGTTTTGGTTTGTTTCTTCGCTTCAATTTTTCTTGCCTTTTCTCTCTTTCTTCAAGCAGCAGTTTCAGTAAGCTCTCTCTCCATCAGAAGCCATCTGGAACAGATTTTAGCTTTGTGACAAATATTGTCTGGAATCAAGGGCAGAAGGAGAAGAAGACAAAACACTCTGTTTGCCTCCTTTCAGCTCTTAAGAACAGGAGCTGTGCTTCTCTTCTGTATTTGACAGAAAGAAAATGAACAAAAGACCTCAAGTATAACCACACCACAATCATCATCTTACTTAGAATAATGCATTTTAAAGGAGTATCTACTTTCACAAGCAAATCCATGTCAATACACTTTATTGACATGACTACATATAAATATTTCCAAATTAAAAAACATGATGGACGCCACCATCCGTAATTTTTTCATTAGAAAGATCAACCTGACATTGAAACTCATTTCAATTTCAGTGCCGACTGAAACTAAATTAATTTATTAGTCTGGGAAGAGGAAAGAGATGTCTTATTCCTCCACTGAGGTGGCTGCCTGTGGAAGAAGGACTGTGTGCATTCTCGCCCTTGCTTCAGCAGCAGCCCTTCTGTCTCCCAGCTCCTCTCTCTAGGAAAGTAACTGGAAGCTAAAGAAATAACCCTGCTCCCCGCTCATTTCCATGGGATGAGAAAAGCATGTTCCTGCTTCACCGAACATCTGGAGACAGCAGTCTGGTTCTGCTGTTACAGTTGCATAACCCTGTCAAGACTCCGACTAAAAATAACAGCAAACTCAGAACACAGATGACAATCAAATGTCACGCAGTGCTACTGCTAAACACAACATCAAGCAGGGACAGATGTGGAGACAGCTGGGTGACAGAGAGACCTTCACAAGCAGAAAGGTTCCAAGACCTTCCTTTAAAGCTCTAAGAAGCAACAGACATTCAGAACAGCTACCCGGTCAGATGTTTCCAGCAACTACAAGTGTGAATTTCAGCATATGTTATCATTCCCCCACCACCATTCACACTCATTGTCTTTTAAAGCACATAAACCACCGTAAGTCACTTGACATAAGATGCAGAAAGAACCAAGTAATTCTTTTTTGCCAGCTGTTGCTTACACTGACATCAGTCCTAAAAAACCCTGAGTTAGATGAAGGACATATTAAAAAACTAAACCAGATAAACACCTCTGCGGAATATAAACATGATTAAACATCAGAGAGGTGTTAATACTGAAAAATATGAGTGTCATTAGTGAAGTTACAAATATGAATGCAGAGTTTGAAACTCTGCCATTGTTTATTCCAGTAGAGGAAAGGATGGATAAACTTCCTTTCTTGGTCCATCACTGAAAAAAAGGACCCAGAGGATTGCAACTGCAAGCTATAAATCTGAATGATGAAGGAGCATTTCAGACAGTGCTACAAAGCCACAGTGTTTACCAAAGGAAACAGAATTTTTAAAAATAGGTAACTCCAGGATATCATCAAGTGCGTAAAGCAGATACAAGCTCCTCCTTCTTGTAATGTCCCTGTTCCAAACTGATGTTACTTTGTACAAAATAATAAATCCCTTTCTGCTTGAAGAATTCTGCATTTCTCTCTCTCCTTAAAACACACTGGGTAACTTTCTCTTATTGCAAAGAAGTTTCAATCTACCACAGGAATCTACTTAGGTATGCCATGAATTGTCTTGTAAACTAATTCTCATAACTTGGAACCAGGAAAGGATCCTGAAGGACTCAAAGAATCACAGAACCCAAGGACATATTAGAAGGCTGTTTATAATCTGCAAATCTGATTTGATCATTAAGGTTGCCTTTTCTGGGGAAGAATTACTTAAACCCATCTGACTCTCAATGACATTTCACATGCACATGACCATAGTCTCTGCAAGAGGGTTCTTCTGGGACAGACGCATTTTACTATGGGTTTCAAATGCCACACCTAGCACTGAGTGAAAAACCTTGTTCAGAAGTCCTACCATTGGAACAGATGCATGGCCTTACCCAGTTTTCACACAGCAAGGTAACAGTTATATTATTATAATTGCTCCATATAGTAATTTAAGGAAAAAAAATCATAATTGTGCCTTTATTTCAAGTAGAAACATTTCCCAGAAAGCACAGGGCACATCTGTTAATTCTGCATCTGTTTCTATGCACGTCATTCAAGAAACTTTCCCTACACTCAAGGAGTTGCAATCGACGGCACTCCCTTCAGGCTGCCAAATCTCATGGACTTGTGGGATGCTTTCTTCCATGTATCGATTTTCTTTTGTACAGCATCTGTAGCAATGTTTTCTTCCCCTGGAACATGTTTTGAAGAAACTCCTCCAGACTTTTGATAAGCTCTCAGCCAAATTTTAAGAGCAAGACTGGAAATTCAAAATGATTTAATACCTCTTTCATGTTTATAAAACAAACCATTGTGTCCTTGTCCAAGAATATTTGAATGTGGGAAGTTAAGAAGAAGTTTAGCTTGAAGAAAACTTCCCACGCAGTTAGTAATTCTAATCTGTTTATATCTAGCCTCAATAAAAGTCTGACTACATAGTTCTTTGGAGTCGAGCCACTGTCCTGAAGACACCCAATAATATTATGCAGCATCCCACCAGAATAAACAGTAAAACAGTCACATCCCACCAAGGAAATCAGGGTTCTTGGTTCACCACTGCAGAACTTCTAGAGCTCTCAACTTAGCCAATTGCAAAGTAAAGGATTTTTTGTTGCAGGGAAAGACAGAGAATAAAAACTTGTTATCATTAGGCACGTTCCAAACACAAGGACATGGATAAAGTAAAGTTAAGGGTCTCAACATGTATCTTCATTCAAAAAAAGACAATACTGTACTTTTCTCACTTAATGAAAACCAAAATAAAGCAAAAACAAAGCAAACAAAAACCCCAGGATGTCTTTAATTGAGCAAGATCTCAAATTTGGAGAAATGAGTCCATTGAGAATCTCAGAAGATCTGTTATTGAGAAAAAGCCAAAGTATACATCCTGGAGGATTAAAACTAAGTGAAGAGCACATTAAATTTGATTTAAACATATACTGAAAATTTAGGAAAGATACAAACACCAAGCTGTCATTCAAGTAAAAAAAATAAATTGTTTTTCTTCACAATCTCTGCAGGGCAGCCAATGATCCCTTACAGACAAGACTTCTACATACAGTAAAGATAACAGCAGTAATGACTTACATAGTCCTTGTAATTTTAGTTATGAGCACTTCCATTAGTAGAAATTTTTATCTGGCTATAAAGTATTTTTGTCAGTAAACTGAAAAAAAATTTACACCATCTGAGAACACAAACATGGATTTCAAAGTGGTCTTTATGAGCAAACTGACCAAAATTAGTCTTGGATGAAGTTTATAGCTCCAGAAAAGAAATGTGCCAGAATAAGTAGAATGCTGGGGCTTGTTCAAACACAAGGATTCTCTTCATTAACTGTTAGACCAATGTACAACAGCTAGTCAGTGTGTCAGGAGTATTCTTATTTGTCATGCTTGGAAAATAACTAACTTCATCCCTTGCCACATGGTCTTAAGTGGTGGAAGTGGGAAGATGAAGCTGCAGAAAGAGAAGCAGCAGCCACTTAAAAGTTTGAGAGATACCTAACTCAGTAATGATGTTCTGTTAATGTGTTATTGGGAAGTTCATTTACCACAAAGGCAAGAGAAAGTTCTCCTAAAAGTAGGAGTAATAGTAATAATTATAAAAAGGATTAATGGAAATAAATTAGTTGTGGTTTGGTAAAAAAAAAAAACCAAAAAAACAAAAACCAAAGAAGAAAAATGAAAACTATTTTTCAGTTTGAAATCAGGGGAGAATAATGCTTGAAACATGACCTTTTCCCTGCTTTATCCATTCATATAAGATTCCCTCCTCTCACAATTAGCTGTCCACCTATAAAGTATTTCAATGGGGCATTATAGTTAATTTTGAATATTTGATGTTTCCAACTAATTTTCTTGCTTTTGTTACTGAACAATTCTTGAGAACTGATTTTTTTTTAAATCTAAAACTTCCAAGTTATTTCATTATAGCTACCAGAAAATACACCTTTTATAAACAAACAGTCACCAAGACTGCCTTCTCAGCTGTTTGATCAGAATGAATGCATATTAGCAGCAAAATTCCCACCATCGCATCAGTTGGTAGCATAAATAAGTTAGGACCCTGTTACTAACATATGCTAAAGCAAGCTGGAGTTAAGTGCGATTACATAACAAGGAACAGATCGTGAGCATGACCAGAAGCATTTATCCTTTGTTTAGGGCATCATGGTCTACTCATAAAAACATCGCTCCTCAACAAATAATAGAGTATGGTTTCACTGTCCCTAGACTAAACAAGCACGTTACAGAGCACACAACTTCACTACGCAAGATTACCCAAAGTGAAAAAAAAGGGAATTATTCTTACTTAGTTTATACAGGTAAAAAACTAAACCATAGAAAATTATTTCACTTATCACACTTCCATGACAGCCCTGTAGCAAAGTGACCCCCAAATTCCCAAACCTAAACCTGCAGTTCCAAGAACACAAGCACTCCACAAAAATTTATTATTGCCTCTCTTCCTAAGTGGTGGCTGATGTACATACAAGCAATACTTTACTCTGAAATCAGTAATTTTTTTTATTCAAAAGAAACAAGAAACCCCAAAGGCGCAAAATTACTCTCCTAATCATATTCATAGTTTTTCTGGTAGTTCTCCCCATATTATTTGTGTCACTTTCTGTCTGCAAACATCATAGAGCGAGTCACAAGTTCTAACTCCATTTGTCACAATATGCTGTGCCGAGCACTGCAGCACCTGAACACCTTTCAGGAAAAAATGAACATGTGCCAAATACAACAACATTTTTTGAGAAAATTGAGGTACTAAAGGGATAAGGAGTAATTCAAGGATGCAGCCCCAGCATAGGAGATTAATACTGTTTCCACCCTCCAAGATGATGGTGTTAATACTCCTTATCTGCCTCCAAATGCATTCATTAGCAGCCTTACACAGGATGTTAAAGTGGGATGGCCCTGTGGCCACAGATCCCTTCATTCAAATAGAAAAATCCTTGTGAGAATATATTTACAGGAAATCATAAATATAATATCAATGGCTCAGAATATTCAACCATATCTTGTATGAAACCTATGTTTGTTTCTGCATTATGATTAAACTTGTCAACTTCTGGCACTCAAAAAAAAAAAGTGCAAGATGATACCCATTTGAAAAAATGGCACATTTGCTTTCCTGCGGGTGTCATGTTTTAAGCCAACAGGTTGATTTAAATTTGAACTGTTGGTATCATTAAAATATCAACCTTTGAGAGAAGATCAATAGATGCAGTAAAGTCATACTTGACTCCAAACCATTGGGTGGTTTTCTTCTTCTAACCTGACAGAGTCATTGAAGTCTCTCCCTTTGTCCTACTCTCTTCCCTCAAATTCACCACAATCCAGGAAAAAAACCCGTTTGACTTTAAAGGATAAAACTTCAACAAGCATTATACGATGACCTGAAACAAACTAATCATTGCCTTCAGTGGTTAATAATACAGAATCTAATGTTTGGTTTACCTGAACTAGAAGGAAACACAGGAACCCTGAGGAACTCATCCAAATCAGCACAGTAATACTCTGATCCTGCACTCCTTACACAAGCATTTCTGTTCTCTTTCCCAGGACTGTTCCAGGAAGGGCAGATGAATTCACAACCTTTACCCGTGTCCACAATCTAGTAGCTGAACTTGCTTGTGCCTTAGACAAAATACACTTCTTGCTCATAAACCACTGAAACCTGATCAACCACAGTGACTCAAATCCCATCATACCAAACTCCTTCTGAAAACAGGAACAACCAGCTAGAAACCTGTCCTTTAAAAATATTTTTGCACTGCGCTAAGTGACCCTTAACCAACAATATTAGATGTAAAAAAATGTGACCATCTCAAAACGTCTGGGAATACTGTTTTGTTTGTGGGTTTAATTTCTTTTAAACAAACAGATTTTTAATTCAAATCCATTTACTGGCATGGCAACAGTGTGCATGCCATGTTCTCACTCTCTCAGTCAGCAGACTAGCCACTGGTAAATTTTGTCTCTTTTAGCCAAGAGTGCAAGGAACAAAAAAAAGCAATTCCAGAAGGGGCCAAATACTGAATGGCTTCATCTGAGAATGGGAACTGTAGTCCAACACATCCCAAAGAAGAAGAAATGTTATTTTTGTGTCTGGAGACAATTTGAGTCAAGCTTGGTAAGAATACTTCTAATCTCTGCAGTGCTGTGTGAACGTCGCCCTGCATTGTGCAGCCCAGCAAGGCTTTTGTGGATGGTGATCCAGAGCACAGACAGCAGAACAATCAGTGCACTTGTCCATACAAAGTCACAGTTTTCACTCCAGATTTAGAAAACACACAAAACATATCTGTGATTATGCACGAGACAGGCTACTAATTCAATTTACACATTTTATTAATTTAGCTCATCTCTCCTGCCAAAAATGCAATCACCTTCCAGAAGATGAATGTCAACCAGGTAAGCCAAAAGCCATTTATCAGCTTTTAGCTATGAAATATTTGAAGAGCATAAAAAAGGCAAGTATTAAAATGCAGATTGGAACAAGCATGAATGGTTTGATTATTACATGCAGTCCTGGAGTGGAAAGAGGGGAGCACATCCTGTTTTGTGGTTAGGAAAAGTTGGCAATCTGAATCTGACCCCCACCCTTTTTTGTGAGATCTCTGCATAATAAATTCGACATTTCAGAAGAAATCTTCCATTCTCCTCCAGAAATTCTGTGCAAAGGAGTAAAGAAAAGTGGGTCCTCCACTCCATTTTTTTTTTCAGTTATCCACAGGATTTCCAAAAATAATACCTGCCCAGATGTTGAATCAGACTTTCAGTTTATTTGCAGGCAGCAGAATCAGTAGATTTCAAATTAGCTTCAGATGCTGTGAGTGAGGAAACATCACTTCCCTCCAAATTCAACATCTAAAAGTTTTTTGCATTTTTATGCTTATTTTTAAAAAAGAAAAGTTATAGGCCAAGAATTAATATATGAGCACTAAATCAATGCCTCTTTCAAGATCAGAACTTCTGGACTCAAAGAAATCCTTAATCTTAGTCAAACCTGGGTGCTAATGGTACCCAAACATTCCACTTCAGCAACCTGCACTTCTTGCTTTACTGAAAAAAAACCCCACAAGCAAGACTGTAGAAGCTACACCTGGCACTAAAAATGGCAGACCATCTAAGATACAAGAATTAAAAATATATCTGTAGTTTGAAGTCAGTTTTTCCTTAGTTCAGCATTGAGTTATTCTTGACCCCTTCCAATCCCCCATTTTTCATTTGATTAACAAATTTAACCTAAAAATAGGGCAAAAAGATGGAGTCTGTATCTCTAATGTTTGATGACTATATTCAAACTTGTATGAGGTGGGAGCAGAAGACCAAAACTCCCCTCAAAACAATAACAAGCCGTTCCAGGTAGGTATGCCATGCTCCTGGCAACGTGGGAAAGGTTTGCCTCAGGGAAGTACACTTCGTGGTTCAAACATCTGCTATTTCTTCTTAGTCAAAGCACATCCAGAGCATGCAAAAATACAATTGCAGCATGTTCTCAAATATCTGGATGCTTCTATTAGAAGAACAGTTTATGTCTGGGAAATGAGGATTTAAAATAAACACGGAGCCAAATCCTAAAGCCTTTAACCTGGGCAAACTTCCATTCACCAAAGTACAACAAAAAGTCAAATTCTTCTCTTTTTGTTAGGTTTATACAGATTTAAATGGATTTAACCACATTTCTTGAATTCAGATCTATTAATCTGAAAGTTAAGACTATCTTCTAATGAAAATGAAGAAAGAACAAAACTCTAGCATTATTTCAATATGAAGCTTCAGGTCTGCTAAGATTATAGCACCAAAACAAGGAACACAATATATTTAAAGAGCACTACAACCCTCCCAGTATTTCAGTGATCTTGAACTAACCTCTTTGTCCCCACTATTAATCCTCTCAGGAACAACAAAAGGACAAAGATAATTCTCTGGAATACCAAGAGAAACAAGTTATTTTTTAAAAATGCCTTAAGTATTGGTCTTAACATGTTTCATATGATCCATCTGTCTATTAACCCTCAAACTCACAGATGTTAAAATCCTGGTCACCAGAAAGCAGCAGCTTCTCTGGTTCTATTTGTACTCTTTTGGATAGAGAAGTGCACACTTCTCCATGCCCAAGGCAGACTCTGCTCTCAGGTATGGGGGCATGAAACACTTCACCAGAAACACCATCACACAAACTCAGCTAGTAAATGTAAATATGCATTGCAAGAGTAGGTAGTTTTACAGCATGTGTCCCTATAGCTGAAGGAATAATCAAGGAGACCAGAGTTTGTACTACTGAGATATCCCATGGGACTTTGAAGATACATATGACTACTTCACAAAGAAACGAAAGCAAAAAATTTTGGGTGGTTTTTTTTGGAGGGAGTGTGGGGGAGAGTGATGTACAGATGCAGAGGATCAAGGTTATAATAAGCAGAAATCAATTCTGAATGCTGCACTTCAGCTATTACTGGAACCTTCTTTTTTTTCCCCATTTGTTCCTGAAACAGAACCAGCAGCAGCACCAAAGGAGCGAAACCCAAAGAATATCTTTCTAATAAAAATAAAACAGTGATACATGTACATATGCTTACACACACCCCAGATTAAATCAGCCATGCCCTTTGTTGTGGTATAACCCCAGCCAGTAACTAAGCACCACAGAGATGCTCAGTCACCACCCCTCCACTCCACCCTGGTGAGATGGGGAGAAGAATTGGAAGAAAAGGTAAAACTCAGGCATTTAGATTAGGACAGTTTAATAACTGAAATAAAGTAAAATCCAGTAGCAAAAATAACGAGTTTAACAATCAAAAGAAAGTAAAGTACAGTAGCAGCAGTAATGATAGCAGTACTAGAAAAAAGAGAGAAAGGAATAAAATCCAAGAAACACAAGTGATGCACAACACGGTTGCTCACCACTCACTGACCAATGCCCATCCCACCCCCAAGCAGCGACTGATGGCTCTCAGCCAACTCTCCCCAGTTCATAGACTGAACTTTGCATTCTACAGCATGGAATATCCCTCTGGCCTCTTCAGGACACCTGTCCTGCTCATGTTCCCCTCCAGATTCTTGTGTGCCTGGTCCCTGGCAGAGCATGAGACACTGAAGACACCTGGGCTTAGAGTAAGGACCACAACCAAAACATTGGTGTGTTATCAACATTGTTCTCACACCAAGTCCAAAACACAGCACTGGGCCAGATATTTAGCAGAAAACTAACTCTGTCCCAGCTGGAAGCAGAACACCCTAGCATCAGTGTATTTTAAGTAGTCTGACAATATGCCTAAATGTCGCATGTAAATAGCAATTAGGCTGAATCAATAATTAAGAGTAGCGCAATTATACAATATTTCAAGCATGTCTTATCCCTAAGGTATAGGCATATTGGTTATCTCAATATCTGGAGAACAAAAATTATTTCTTGGCATGTTAAGAGTGAAGCTTGACTTTATTCTTCCAACTCTACCTTGTGATAAGAAGCATACTGGTTTGCTTCCCACGCCTTCCAAAAATTCTAATCCTTGCAACACAATTACACATTAACACTACAAATTTTGGGGGGCAAACAAGACATCTCCATTGCTAATCCTCTTACTCTACCTTATTCTCACACAAGCTACTGTAGTTCCAAGGCAATCACAGTTATTATTCCTCCCAATTTGTTCTCCAGAAAAATACTGAGCTCAGACCACTGGTTTTCTCTTCACAGAATTACCAAGTGTCATGATCTCACAGTGCTCAACATGAACTTTTACAAGCATTTCAAAATAAAAAAGAAAAAACCTCACAAGAATTCTTCCAAGATATTTATACTGTTTATTCATCAGTACTACATAATACAAACTTGTGACATGATCTGTGTAATCTTTTCCATCACATTATTTACATTTAAATCATGTTTTATGCAAGTTGGCATTCAGTTAAAGAGACTCCGATAGCCCTGTGTATACACCTCTTGTGCCATTGAGCCTGGATATAGCCATGTAGTTTTGGACTGCAAAAATAGTAACAAAACACTGGAGGTAGTTCACAGAGTATATTACTGGGGAGAGAAGTTAACTGTCGCTGTCAAGATGAAGAGAGATTCATTGTTTTACTAAGTCAAAGCGGAAGATTCTATAAAAAGACATCTGAAGGGCAGAGCACACCGAGCAGGAAGAAGGAGTACATTAAATACTGGATTACTAAGTGAACTGACCTCATCTGAATCGAAGAAATAGTAGGTTTTTTTTCTCTTCATCAGTAACCCCACACCCGAAACCAATACAAGATGTGCTACTGACAGACTCAGCACCGTTCAGGAACCTAAGAATTACATTTGAGCACATTAGTAGTAATTCTGCAGCACTGTGTGACTTCCCCTTTTGTAAAAAATCCTACAGTAGTGCGAAAAAGAAGGTTACTGTCAAACAAAATCAATTGCTAGAGAAAGCTTCACCACTAAATCAAAACTTGGCCATCAGGTTTAGCCAAAGCACCCAAATCAATGTTGACTGATGAGGAGTGAGAAACTAAAGCTGAGTGAAGAACCCAGAGGTCCTTTACCCAGAGCAGTCTGCAAAACAAAGTTGCTGAACTCCCATTAGTGGTGACAGGTTAAGTGAAAAGCAGGTTTATTTTCCAGTTTGTTCAGGCCCCTGAAATTCATTAGAAGCACAGAGAAACGAATGTCATTTTATAGAAGAATTAGCTGTTTTAACTAATTGACACCTCACCAAAAAGAAGAAATTTGGGTTAGAAGATTTTCCAACTAGCTCAGCTGTGGAAAAAAACTCCTTATTTCCTAGGGTGATCCTGCAGGTCTTTTCTGTCTCTGACGTCTGATTCTGTGGCTAACTAAAAAAGTAAAGACATAGCAAGTTACCCTAATTCACAGTGAAAAATGTAAGTTGCCACACAGTGACAGATAGTTTAATCCCTGCAGGGTGTGAAAACTCCATGGCAAATTACCAAACAGCATGAAGTCATAGATATTATGCAATCAGCTCTTATTTCTTCTAGTTTGTTCACAAAATAAAACAAAGACAGGAAGGAAATAAAAAATCTAATTCAGAGCAAAATATTTTAAATTATTTTAGAAACAAGAAATGGCTATTACTGCCTTAAAATCTGCATTAACTTTAGTGATGCTCTCCTAAAAGAAAACATTACCTCCTTGCTCTAACTTGCATGAAAACAGCAATCCTGCTTTCTGACAGCTGCAAATTTCTACTACCCTTGAGAATACATATTTTTAAAAAAGCAAAAAAAAATATTTATTTAATTCGAATTCTAGGTTATCATTCGAATTAAATCTTCAAAGTAAGCATAAGGCCACTGAAACCTCTGAAATCCTGGATTTCTGTTTAAACAATTAAAAAGATACAGCAAATCACAAGTTCTAATGCCTAAACATCACCATGCACAGAGACACAGTTCTCTGACACAGCTTCTGTTTGGGCTCATCTCTAATTTGTATAATTAGTGCAGTGAATATATGCATCAATACTCATCTGGGATTTGTTTTACTGGATAGAAACATGCTGCTCAGAGAAACACTAACAAGGAGTTTGTCTTCAGATCAATATCTGGATCCATCTGTGGACATTAAAATAAATAAGAATCTGTATCTGCTTATTAGAATTTAATATCAAATTCTGTCTTTTGCAGAAGCAGCATTAAAATCTATGACGAATATTGCTCCAAAGCTTTTTTGATGAAGATATCAGTCCTAAATACACTGTCAGATCCATGCCTCCATATTAAGCATCCTTTACTATTACTATTCTTTTACAGTGTTTCCTGCATTTTCGACTTGCTCTGACTTCTATGAAGTTTGTCTTCATTACTTTTTAAACCAGTGAGTGCAAGGTCTTCAGCCAGTTTCACCTGCAAAATCTCATGGCAGCACCCTCTGTGAATTTGACAGCTTCTCTTGCAGGCAACTTTTCAGCTTTCCATTCTCATTGAGCAGTTTCACATCACCCTCTGCTATCACAGCTCTTAGTTCTTTCTATACATCAGTGTAAATCCAAATCACAGATATGATAACCAAGTTCGAGTTTTGGCTGATATTTCAGAAAAACAAAACCAACCAAACAAGGAAAACCACCTACCCTCTAATGCATATCACCACGATTTCAGCTCCTTCATGCACAAGCATTCTCACCTTTTGCTTGTAACCTCTTCCACTATTTTTCCCTCACAAAAAGTTAGTAATGACCAACCTGTGGCCTCATTAGCTCACACATCTCCTGAGTAATCCAAGGGCAGCTCTAGAGCTGGGGCTACATAACAGAACTGAGAGGAAAAAATATTGAACCTGCAGAAGCCCAATGACCTTGGCACACAGGCACAGTGCCACCCTGGTTGCTTCCTGGCACCTTCCATGAGCACACGAGTCCAGGCTGGCTCTTTTCTATTAACTATTCAAGAAATGGGCTTTATTGGCTTTCAGCTAAATTAAAATTCTAGCAACAAGTCACATGTCAACTGCCTAACAATAAGCAAGCAATAAATTATAAAATGTTGTACAGAGAGAACACATTTAATCACTCTCTGCACAAAAGCAAGCATTTTTTAAAGGTATTTTTAACAGAAAAACACTAGGGAGTTTTGTTCATGTCTTGGAAGTTGACAAAAATTTAAGTCCTCTAATAAAATCAATCTAATCTCCATCATTCTAATACTCAAAACAAATGCATCCAACATATCAATAAACTATCACAAATTTCCTACATTTATGTAAATTACAATCATTTATATCCAACCCAAACTTGAAATTTATTCTAGACCATATACTCCTTTACAGAAGAAACATTAAATCATCCACGATCTTTACTTATGGTCAAAAAAAAGCAAAGATTCATTCTTAACAGCTTCATAGGTATGTTGTTGCTTCATTAACATAAATTAATTAATTTTTAAGCTGTTCTGAAATGCAGAATTTTCTTCAGGAATTAAGGAAAAAAAGCAGTCATCTTTTTTCTCTCTTTTTCCAAAGTTCAGCATGGCTAAAAGAAAGACTTGAACAGACTTATTGCCCATAGTAAGTAGTGTCGTGGAAATTATGATTAACATATTACAAAAATGAAATAGTACCAGTTATATGTTTATTTATGAGATTTCTAATTCGCTTCACAAACAGCTTAAAAGGATAACCATAAGCAAGACAGGAAATATCAAGAATGTCAACCATCATCCACAAGCAAACTAATGTGAAACAGAATTTTTAAAAATACAGAAAACAGCACAAATTAATTTAGTTGAATCCTGTAGCACCAAATTTAGCCATATTTGGAAGTGAAAGGCAAATTAAGACTCTGAGAAAGAATATAAAGATCTGAGACTTCTTTCCATATCACATCCATCTCGACAGGAAACTTTCCAGGACTATCCTGCCTCCTAAAAAACATCATCACACAGGTGATATGATATTATGAGAATAAAACATATTTTGACTGGGATAAGTTAAGAAAACCTTAACACTGATTATAATTTACTTGCCTTTATCTCTAAAATAGACACGGATGCAAAGTAATTTATTTCACACAAAGATCAGTACAGTTGAGACAAAGTATTAGAAACTATTTTTCAAAGTATTAGAAACTATTTTTGAGTGAGAGTTGCAGTGAAACACACAACTGTTTCTATTACAGCTTGCAAAACATAAGCTAAGTAAATGAAAGATATCAGGAGATGAGAGTCTAACCAATTTTTTCTTCTTACTTGCCCAACTATTCCACCATTCCAGACCTCACTGATTTCCCCTGCAAGAACTCAGTCCCAAGTTTTTAGCTGATAGAAGGTGACAAAATGTTAAACTTTTAAACAAAGAATATTCGGAAAAAAATTATAAAATTATTTATTGTCTCCACTCATTAGAAGGAACAGGCCATCCAGGAAACCTCTAGCTAGTTTTGCTATCACTATGGTACAAGTACCTACAACCTTTTGAACCTACATGAGATCTCTTCACAAATCACCAACACACACTGTCACCAAACCCACTAACAACAGTGGGACCTTGCTCAATTATTATGTGCCAGACAGACATTTTTCTTGCCTTTCAACCAGAGCTCAGAAAAAAAAGAGAAAATCTTTACCACATTGTGTGGGTGAGAGGAGAAACAGCCAAGCATCCATGTGTTCTTCTCTGATAAATGTAAATTCGTGGGCATTCAGAAAATGCTCATTGGAAACATCTGTCCCAATGCTATATCCATCTGCAAATATTTATATTGTACTTTTAAGACATTTGTGCCTGCATACAGAAGGTCTGAAAGCAGACTGAAACACTAACAACACGCAAGCCAAAAAAAATTTAGGGGATGCATTTCATTCAAAACCTGCATAATAAAATAATTTCTCACATGAGTTAAGAACAACCCCTGTTAACCTGGATGACCTCACTGCAGCATTTTACAAAGAACCAAGACACAGTTCTGAACTATACAAGACTCCAATCCCTGCCTTCTCACTTAGCACATTTAAAGAAAAACCTAAACCAATCCCCCTCTTCAAACAATGTCCTTTTCTCTCCTTCTTCCTGCTCTCCACTTCCCAGACATAAGCCTTTTCCAGTCCAGCTGTACTGGTTTCCATCACCTCCAGGCACTCTGGAAAGGAAACAAGCTAGGAGGTCGTGCAAAGGCCAGATTGCTACAACTGTGGTAAGCATTAAAGCCATTATCTGTGAGAAAGTTGCACTAGGTCCATCAGCTCATGTCTCACTTGGAGGAGCCAGGACTGCTATCCCTGCCACTTACACCTCTTTCTCTTGTAAAGAAGGAGGTGTGTGGATGAAGATTAAATGGTAACTGGCAGAAAAGCACCTTTAAAGAAAAGATCATCGTGATTGCTTTATTTGGATAAACCTTTCTGAACCCAAGTCTCCTAAACTAAAATTAAATATAAGGTGTCGAAGAGCTTGCAGCCTTTATGAGCCCAGGAAACTCCCAAATTTCCTGAGAATGGTAATGTCCCATGGGTATGAGCAGCTTGAAAGGTACAAGGTAGAAAGACGATCCAACATTCTTCCTGCTCAGTAGCAGTGTGAAGAACACTGTAGAAAGTATTTTATTTTTCTTCTACACTATTGTGGACTTAAACAGGCATCTATGGCCTGAGAGTCAACAAATAGCCACAGCCAGGACTAATTTAAAACTTCAGAAAGCTAGAAGACACAACAGTAAATGCCCTCAACAAAAGTCATATATAGATTCTAACTTTATATTTATGGAACAGGAATTTTGCAAGCTTCCCTTAACTGAGTGTTGCTTGCATCATCCTCCCTCACTATGTTGTCCCTGCCTTCCCTGGATGGCACAGCTGCTTATGCTCTTCTTTTGCACCCATTAAGCAAAGCTTCCAATTCTATCTTGTGAGGCAGTAGTGGAGCTTAAGGCTCTATGGCCCTTACCGAGAAGAAGGAAAGGGGGGAAAAAATCTGAATTTCCATAATAGGATATATGAGAAGCATTAGTTTCAGTCTAATTTCTAGCCTTAGTTCTTCAGTCTCAGTCTAGTTTCAGGCGGTGGTAAGGTACCACAGCTCTCCAACCCCAAAATCTAAGCTCCTTAAACAGTACCAACACTTAAGTGGGTGCACATGCTGCAAATGGCCTTCATCTTCATTAAATACACAGCTCATTTGTGGCTTCCAATATTTCAAATACCACATTCAGAGTTAGATGCCATCAAAAGGGTTCAAATACTACTTTGCGTTAGCATTTTTAAATGAATATTTAAATAAACTCTGAGAAACCGGATCTGAAAATGTAATATTACAGAAACCTAGAACTTTAATGACAACAAGACATTATTACTAATAAATTATACTCTGGGTTATGTCAGATATCTGAAAGACAAACATCTAGATACAAGCATTAATCGTTTTTTTCTTAATCTGTAACTTGAGTCAAAAATAAAAGGATCACCATTATGACTTAAAATCTTCAGCTGCACTAATACAGCCAAATATTAAAATTAATATGATGCAA
Organism: Origma solitaria; assembly: GCA_013397895.1. Taxonomy (NCBI): domain Eukaryota; kingdom Metazoa; phylum Chordata; class Aves; order Passeriformes; family Acanthizidae; genus Origma; species Origma solitaria. Next base: position 692,547 of record VZRL01006198.1, on the reverse strand, counting down.
AACAGATTTTGAAAAGGATATTAAAAGAATCAGAACTACATTTCAAATCTCATTTGATTTCCCATGCTCACTCTTCAAAATGTTTGCAAATGCCAATATGTAAGTCTTTCTCTGTCCAAAACCTACCTTTTTAATATTAGTCATTAACAAAATTCATTGTGGTGTTTTGCTTTGATGGATATTTTTTAAAAGGTATTTAATAATTTTCACATAAAATACTGTAACAGATATTCACTGCTAGCCACCTCCAGGGCTGCTGTTTTTTAAAATGAATGTTATTTCAATTTTTCTTTTTGGTGACTGCTGTGAATATTAATATATTCTGATTAATTTTACAGACCTGCATGAAGTGGAAGGATTTGTAAAATCTCTACAGTATTATGTTTGTATCTCAATTGAAGAGAAGCTCTAAATAAGTATAACATCTATAGAACGTTTGATGATTATGACATCAGGAATTACTGATATACACAGGAGACTTACTGGTAAACGATGTAATAAATAAAAAGTAACACAAGAAATAATTAATCATTGACCTTCCTCAATGCCATCAATATGTAATTTCAACTAATAAAAGTCTGTTTCAGATTTGCATACTTTGTAAACATGGCATAGAAAACTTCTGTTCAGAAATACCAAAAATAATTTCCATTTTCTAAATGCCTTAACACAAAGAAATACCCTAATAAGGATTTATTCCAATTGATACTTAAGACTACAGATGAAAGCACCTTATTTTCACCTGCTTGCAAAACTATGTTTATAGTTTAATATTACAGATTATTTGCATGCTAAATATTGTAAATGCTTTGCCCCTCTGTTCCCAAGTTAAACAGGTGAAACCTAATTCCTAGACTTACGTTTTATTTGAAACTATTTTTCATGTCCTTTCTGATAGCTTAACCCTGGAATTAATCCAGTTCAACAAAATAATCGCATTTTTAAGTCAATATTTCATGACCTTACCTACCTCACTTGAAGCAATAGTCTGCCCAAAGACATAGGATAACGAATCATTCATAACTAACTGCAATATGAAAAAGTAGAAGAGCCTCCTTTAGAAGAAATTAAACCTGATCCTCTAATTGACTTGCACTGAAAAGATTTAATGTCAAATGAAAGTTGTAGAAGAATTAATTTGGGGATTCAGTGACGATGTAAAAGGGAGGGAGAAGAGGGAAGTGAACAGTTTTGCTTTGCAAAGTTCCCCCTGAAGCTTAGAGCTTATGGGCAGTTCATAAAGCCTCTTCTGACTGCACTGTACTGATGCCAGGAACCTAGGAATTACTGCAGGTGCCAGGCAAGGGCCTCCCCTTACTTCAACACACTCTTGCTGCCTGAAGATGGGATGGTGAGCCGTTTGGGGAAGAAGGAGCCTGTGAACTGCAAGATGAAAGAGATAAGGTCCATGAGGCAGGGAAAAGCCTTTGCTATCAAATTATCGCTGTCCATTAGGAATGCGTTACTGATACACTGTAAGGCAGCTGAAGCCCAAGCCATTGTCTTGTTCTGTAATGAAGCAAACACATCATTTCAGTCACAACGAGTGGAGCCTGCTTGTAATTAAACTACCATCTGTTGATACTTAATCCATTTACTCAACTTCTAATACATGCAAGCTTTTTGCATTAATCTCTTATCCATAAGGATGTTCTTTGACCTGTACTTTGGCACTAGGAAAGTCAATGTTGACTAATCTTAACTATAACCTTAGACCCTTTTGCTTTGGAAATTAGTTTTTGCCCTGGGACTCTCATTTTCCAGTTTAACAAATGATACAAAACTTACTTGTTAAGATTCATTTGTTGTTCTATTTCTAACAGAAACATTGCATGCTTCATTTAGTCTTCACAAGCCAGATTTCCTGACTTCCAGGGCTCATAAAAAGCAAGGAAATTCAAACTGATAAAGATTTATATATTGGGTTTGTACTCTGTTGCACATTAGCACATTTTTGCTAATAAGCGGGTGGAAGGAGATAAGAAATGCTCTGTGTGGATTTTTCCAAATTTTAGATCAATGTCTGATAACAGGAGTTCTCTCCTTAGCACCCTCCGGCAATACAAGTTTGCCAGAGGACTTTTGCGGGTATGTTTAAGGGTCAAACTTTTTCTGTTTTGGATTTGGGGCATTTTTGGTAGGACGGTTAGAAGCAAGGTGAAATGAGAAAAGACAATCAGCCTGTGATGCACTAATCTTCTTAAAGAACAGAATCCACCACAAGAGCAGTCAAAGCACTAACTCAAAATCAATATAGATTTTTGTAAAATAAGCAAAAGATTTCTGAAAAGCTAGGACAGTAGCAAAACGCATAGCTTAAAGGACATTATTCTCAGTATCCTCAACCTATTCCTGAAATGCATTAAATAGAACATAACAGTGCACTGTAATTGCTAATAGGATTATATACATCAGAAACTATGAAAAACATATTTTGCAAATGAAGGAAGGCTAAAAAACAACATTATGCAATTACGTTGGAAGAGCTTTACATGCTCCATTTTTACACTTTAAAGGGAAAGTTTCATCGCTTTTCTTTTTACCCTTTCTTTTTAATTGCCTTCATTGCATAATGCAGTATGAGGATGACGTCACAGGCCCACAGGGAACTATGTAAACAGGTGGGAAGTAGTTTGGAAAAGGCACTCGATTACCTGCACCTGCAAATTAAGTGCTGAAAATAAACAGATGGCAATTCAGCTTTGCACTGCAGCCTCCTCCACACCCACCCCCAAGTACTCTAGTAATGTATCCACTCTATGTTCATTCTGCATCTCCAAGTAGAAAGCTGAAAATAATATTCAGAGAAAAAGAGAATATTCTCTAAGATTGGAAAACATGTTTAAGTGTTCCACATGAATATCAAGTTTATATGGTCTTAAAACACACATAGTAAAAAAAGGATTTAAATAATTAAGAAGAATCATTAGTCTTGATGCAAATAAGCATGGACAATTGGGCACAAATGAACATAAGCTCTGGTTTAGCGATGCATTAGTTAAGAATGTCTGCATTCAGCATGTTTCAATTAAAGGAAGAGGAGTTTAGGAAGCCTTATTTAATGACAGCTCTGCTGTGTAAATACGATAAAACGGACCAACTCCTGTTTAAGATTATGAAGCCTTAAAAAAATAATTCTGGTGTTTTAACCTTTTCTTTCAAATGTCTCTCCAATCTCCTTTCTTCTGTTTATTTTCTTCTGTGAAAAAAGTATATAAAAATTATACTAATGTCACAAAGATTCACTTTCTGCATAGGTACCCAGCCTCAGATAAACAAACAGACTGGACAAAAATATTGAAAACATGGAAGAAGGAGAAAAAATCCTTTCTATTTACTCATTGTCCATGAAAGAAAACAAGTAGAAGAAAACTACCATCAATGCTGAAAATTCTTAGGAACAAGGTAATTTAGAATAATTAACATCCTATATTAGCATCTCCTCTACTTTAATGCCCCTCACCAAAATAAAATAGATGGAAGGAGCCTTCCTCCCTCCAATGAGATAGCTTTGCATTATCTGTATGCACACAGGGAAACTCAGAAAGCTATCGGACTTTTCGAGTCAATTTCTGTTTTCTGCTCCTGAGTGATAATCAATAAACTGAACCTAATGCCAAACAGGATCAAGGTCTGGTGGTCAGCTATTACCTCTGGCTCTTGAGGCCTGGACACGCCATGAAAAGCCACTATGCCCACCCAAGCAGAATGAAGGGGAGAGCAAATATTTTAACTTGTTCTCTCCAGAAACCCTTGTGGTTGACTTTGAAGCAGGCAATCTCCAGAGAGAAATACCTAAGAATACAGGACCCCTCAGCCCTTTATTGCAGCAGGGAAACCCCGCCTGCTCTGCACAAAGAGAAATAATTAGTCTGGACGATGACCTTTTCTCATCCATTTCTTTAATTGTTAATGTGGCTGGAAAGGTTTTCTTTTCAGGTGGTTTTCTAATGTGATTCATTCATGCCATCTGTCAGCACCTTCTGTAACTTTTAAATGGCAGGGCGAGCTCTCAGCACATCAAGGTGCACAATGTGAGTGCCACCTTTGTTTCGGCTACCCCTGGAGGAAATGGGAACATGCCAGCCCCACAATTCAGCAGCTGAGCAGTGACAGCGAGTCAATAGCTTGCAATAATGTAATGCACACCTGACAGCCCCACTTGGTGACGCTTTGCTGCTTTTCAGCCACTCTGCAGCAATATATTTCACTGGTATTTTTATTGGCAGCACGATAATTTAAGTCTGGTGTGAAGCTCCTCTGGCCAAAAAGGGGAGACAAGGCTGAATTACCACAACCATTAACTACATAAATGTTTAAAAAAACAAAAAAAAACTTCACTAGGCACAAAAGACAAAAAGAAGAAAAAACCAAAAAAAGGCACAATAAAATAAAGTACATGGGGGCTGGGGTAAATTTAGGATGATGTTTAACCTGTTTAAAGGAAAACATAAAATAATGTCTATCCTTGATACTGGGAGGATTCATGAATAAAGCTCATTTAGTAGGAAAAGTTTCTAATCAGCTCATCAGTCAGTAAAGGTAGCGTAAGAAGAAAAGAGCAAATACCTAGGGCAAAGAAAATATTGTCATCCTTTCATGGTTTCTATACAAAAATCTTACAAGCAGCCTCTAAGGCAGGAAAAACTGACATGGAAAGGTATAAAACTCAGGTTTACCAAAACCAGAGCCACACAATAAGGTTCTTAACCAGTCTAGACAATTGCAGGAAATCTTTATTTCTATTTCAGCTTCACTAAAGTAACTGATATTTTACATGGGAAACAAATTAAAACAAGGATTAAAATTATAAAATGGAAGTGGCTACAGAAGTGATCTGAGTAATGCTGGAAATGCTTTCCAGCTGCAGAAAGGTCATCAGCAGAGCTCCTCAAGGACAGGTCTTGGCACGGGCCCTACTGTTTATTCAGTTGAGCTGGCAATTAAAATATGAGTGATAATGAAGCTTGCTAATAACACAGATCAAGGAGTTACACACAATGCAAAGAAGAAACAGTCTCCCATACCTGCATGATCCTGAGGACTGAAAGAACAGGAACAGGATTACAATTAGTAACAAAGAAATACAATTTGTAACACCAAAAAATAAAGAGTCCAACAAAACAAGCTGCTGTAAACGTGGTTGAGTACCTATAAACAACAGTGTTTGCTCTATTAGCAGATCAAATAAAACCAGTATGACATTGCCATACTGGAAGAGAGCGTGTAGTAAAAGACAATTTCACTGGCACAGGAATTATATCAATCACTGGTAAAACCTCATCGAGACAGGAGTGTACAACTTTCAATTACCCTCCTTCAATCCAAAGTAAGGCAGATAATTCGTAAAAGGCCTAGCGTTCATATTGGTGAGTCAAACAAAAGACAGAGAAAATACCAGGTGTCTGTAAACATCTAAGAGGCAGGAGAGTAAAGCCAAGACTGAATAGGGAGCAAAAGCTATTCATACTGAAGAGATAGGTTTTTTGCACTACAATAAAAAGCAACATGTTGGCTATGAAGGAATTTTCATTGGGAGTTAACAGGGTTTTACCCTTGGTCGATGGATGGAAGGCCTGGAAAAACATTGTCAAGGAACTCAAGAGAAAGGCAAACAAAACTTTGATTTCAAAGTGGAGTTTGATGTTAGTGTGGAGACCACATACTGCGTCAGTGTACAAACAGAACACGTTTATGAATCAGAAGGTCTCTAAAGAAGCCAGCTTCATGCCTGATCTAATTTATGCAGACAGACCTGAGAGTGGACTATGGTGGGCTGTCACTAACTACATGTTAAGTGCAGTGCTGATGTGTAAGATCACATATAACAGCAGATGACAGACTTTAGGGAACACATGTAGATAGCAGAAGGGGAGAATAGGAGTTTCTATCTTTTTTCTTTTAACTTTTTTTTTTTTTTACAATAAGATGGGCTGATGATTTACCACAGGAAAAGTCTCTAAGTGTAGCAGGTTATGATGGCTCTGTTTATAGTACCTTTGTTTGCAGCTGTTCCTGGCACTTCATACATTTTTCATAGCTGTTTCTTGTTAATATATACTGTATTCCTTGGAGTGCCAACAAAATGGGCACTCAGTTGTTGCTACAATTTTGTAACTATTTTATCAGTAAAACAAGTACCAAGAACAGCAGCTCCTGACAGCCCTACAGGAGTACAACTTATTCATGGTGAAAGAAACATGACAACACAACTGCATCACAAAAGAACAGATGCAAATACAACTTTCAGCCTAGTCACTGAGCCACTGACAACCACAAAGGTTTGTAAAACCAGATTTCCTTACTTGTGCACACAAGCACACAAGCAGTTCTGTGCATATCCTTTAACACGTGTTAACATCATGTTTCCTTGAGCAAAACCAGATATTACACACAAGCAAATGCCGATCTGCATACACGATTATTGTTTTGCATATAAAAAACTATTTTCAGAAGCAAGACTTAAAAACTTGATACAGCAGTGCAGAAGGACCCTGACCCTGCAGACAGTTTAATATAAGCCAGTCTTAGCAAGCAAATCTGAGGATGCATTATGCCGTTTACATAAATCCTTGCCTATCAAAGCTTTGTTCCTTCTTCCTGCCAAATCAATAAATGGTCTCTGCTCCACTTAGTGACTCCTGTCGTGCATTCACTTTCATGTTCTCCCTCTGAGCTTCACTATAAATGTATCTTTTTCGTCCACATACATCTGGCCCCAGATTATACACTTTTCATGTCATCACAGAAGGGCAAAATTCTTCCTTCCTTTCACAGGCTGCAGCCATCCCCACCAGAAAAAGAGTGACAGCCAGCAAGTCTACTATCCAAGTTACCCAGGATCAACTCAGATCGCATCAGATACATGATTCAGTACTTTCCAAAAATTAAGGTGATTCTTTGTTCGCTGTTGAGCTATGTTTGGTTTAGATGTAAATTCAGAAGGAGGTTCTGCATATACAAAATCAAAGCAACATGTTTACAAAAAGCTGTTCTAATCAGCCCACGCTAGCATTCAAAACTTTTAGAAGAGTACTGCACAGAGGAAAAAGAGGAAGAAAACCCACAACAATTTCTAGTGAAGTTTCAGCTTCCCAGTGGGGACAAGGCTAAGGAGTCCCAAGAGTATTGCAGCCATAGCTGCAATAGTTTATCTCATTTCAGTACTTCACAGTTGTCCAGATAAACACGTTCCATTTTTCAAAACCAGACCAAAAGCAAATAAGTGTTTAAAAATCCTGCAGGTTTTCTCCTTTCCTGAGATCACTGAAACAAATCCAGCTTTAAGTATTGAAACAAATCCACCTCTAAGTTTTGCCTTTAAAATGTTCATATTAAAAAAAAAAAAAGAAACAACTAGAAATAAGAAGACAAAGTTGCTATTTTGTAATATTATTAAAGAATCCTTGTAATACAACATACAAACTGTAAGTGAAACAGAAGACCCCAGAAACAAGCAAGTCTTCTCCCTCTGAAGAAAAAAAAAAGTAAATGTCAATATATTCGTTTCCAAATTTTAAACAATTCTTTAAGATATAAAGTTTCAGGCAAATATAGCATTTTGTTAAGTATAAATTAATGAAGTGATATAATATGAAACACAGAACAGATACACTTGTGTGAATCCTTTAAGTAGGTGTATGACAGCACCACTTAATTATTTTTACATGTCCTGAAAGAAGAAACTTAAAGACCTAATTACTGCACTAGTGCAATAAGGCCACAACCCAGTGAGACATGAAATGACTAAAATAATATTCCCAAGTAAAATCAAATTTCCTGAAAAATACAAGAATGCAGTCAACTTACAAAAAGTATCTCTGTGCAGTTATGACATGGTTTTTCCTTTTAAAGTTTCTACAAAGCATAAGAAAGAGCATATTAAAGTAAAAAATGAAATATAATTCAGGAACACAGGACACAACTGAGCACTCTTCCTGGGTAAATGAACCACCGAACACCATTGCTGGCTGACTGACCATGGTTTTAATGAACCAGAGAGCCGCTGACTCATAAAATGAGAATGTATTTTACACTGGCTGGCTGCCTAATTCAGAGCTCGCTGCATCCTTGGGCTCACTGTGAAGCACAGTTAAGATGGAAGGACGGGGCACCACCGCTGCCCTAAGAGGCAAACCATGACAACAGCAGCCGAGCACGAGTGGTGACGGAGTGGGAGGTGCCAGGGTCCCTTTGCTGAAGATGTGGCAGGGATTGTCGTGCCTCTGACACGAAGAGGGGAAGCTCTCTGCTCAGCTGATAGCCCTGCACATCATCCCCAGAAGGGCTCAGCCTCAGGCACAAAGTCCCCATGTCAGCTGAGGGACAACCATTCCTGCTGGAGACAGCCCCACAGCCACCCCACTACATACAATGATGGGTCCATGTCCTGGGAAATGCATCCAGCCCAACATGGGAAGCACAAGGTGGTCTGAGCTAGGCAGCTGCTCTACTTCACAAGTCAGCCCTCCCAGAGCAACTCACAGCACTATTTTGGTCAAATTTCGAGAAGCCAGTCCTAGACTGTCACAGCCATTACTTCACTCTCTACCGTTCATCACGGAGACATCCCATACCCAGGGGATGGTGAGGAGGAAGGATGGCAGCAGGAGTGCAGACAACAAAGCATCTCAGAGGCCTCAATGAACCACAGAGCCCAAAGGACACACAGTGGAGAGAAGAGCAAGAACGGAGAATAACTTCTAGGGGAAAACAAAAAATACACTAGTGCAATAAAAACCTTGTTTGTTTGGGTGGGGTTTTTTTTCTTTTTTATTTTTAATGCCAACCAGAATCAGCTGATTCCCAAAGTAGACAAGTTTGTACCTTGGCCAAGTTGCAACAGGTAATATTTACCACAGATCCTTCCACAATTTCAGTCATCTCTGGGAAAAGCACATTACTCTAAACCACACTAGAGGCTGATATGTCACAAAACCAGATCACTATCTCCACAGTAACACCCTTTTCCCCTTGAAATCAAGAAACAAGCCCAAAATACCAAACTTCATTCTGGAATGCATATTCTTCACCACTCCCTCTTTTCAGAACGACCTCACATTTAATGTGTCACTTTTGGTGTCTCTTCATGTGTGCCTAGTCACCTATCCAAAGGTGCTCTGAAAGACTGACAAAATAATCTTTGTCTCTCCTCTGGATTTCCACTTCTGTTTTCACTGGCTGTTAGATGCAGCCTTTAATTCTCTATTTCTGCATCCCTTAATTCAGTCTTTTATGGAAATTCTGTCACTTCCTTCCCTGTCATTTCTAGAATTCACACATTCTTGCTGGCCACCATGGCTAACATATTTTCTACCGACAGTGTTGTTTGCTGTTTTTATTATCACTCTGCCAGCTGGCCTAGTTGGCTTTCTTCTTCAGCTTCCTATCCTGCTTCCAAACATCATTAATCTTTTTGAACTCATCCACTCATTTCCCTATTTCTCAGATGAGCCAGTGATTTCTTTGCTCTTTTCTACAGACACCTCCTACCCCATCTCTCACTCTACTAACAGACATCTTCCTTATTCTCTGTACTCTCAGCTTTCGTAGTCCATTTTCCTGCTCTCCTAGTCTTTGCTTAACTGCCCTTATCTCTCTGCCTTCAAATCCTTCATAAAATGAGCTTTAAATTAACCTGAAACAAAATCCCCCTACAACCTCATTGTTATATATTTATCTTCCTCATTAATGGTTCCCTCCTGTGACATTCAGCAGGCCAGTAAATTGCACTCCATTTGTATTTCTTCAATTGTAATTCAATTTGCTTCCAATAAAGGTGGCTGTTCTTCTGGAGTCACACCAACGCAATCCCTATAAACCATGACTCGCCCTTCCTGAAAAATGCCAAGCTCAGAAGCAGAGCAGCTCCCACATGAGGACATCTGGTTTCTAAAGGGGAAACTGTACTGGGTTTGCATGGCCTGGTTTTGGTAGAGGGGAGGGCCTGCAGGGATGGCTTCTGTGAGAAGCTTTCTGCTAGAAGCTCCTTCCATGTCCAGCAGAGCCAATACCTGGTGGCTCCAGAGTTGGATGTGCTGCTAGCCAAGGCTGGGCCAAATAGAAATGGTGGTAACACCTCTGTGGTAACAGACTTAAGAAGAAGGATGAAAAACAAAACAAAAAGTTGTCATGCAATCATAACTGTGGCTGGAGAAGAGCAGGGTGAGAACACATAAGAACAACTCTGCAGGCACCAAGATAGGTGAAGGAGGGGCAGGAGGTGCTCCAGGCACAGAACCAAGACTCCCCTGCAGTCCCTGGTGCAGCCCATGGTGAGGCAGCTGTGCCCTGCAGCCCAGGGAGACCCATGGGGATGCAGAGATCCACCCACAGCTCATGGAGGAGCCCCATGCTGGAGCAGGTGGATGCCTGAGAGGCGGCTGTGATCCTGTGGGAAACCTACAGAGAGAGGCGCCCTGCTCCCAGGCTGGAGCAGCCTGCAGTCCTGGAGGACTGTGCCCTGGGGAAGTGACCCACACTGCAGCAGTTTGGGAGGACCGTGTGCCCATGGGATGGACTCACACTGCAGCAGCTCACAGGGAGCTGCTGCTCGTGAGATGGAGGTCAGAGAAGTTTGTGAAGAACTGTCTCCCATGGGAAGAACCCCCGGTGCTGCAGGGGAACAACTTCTCTCCCTAAGCAGCAGAAGAAACCATGGGTGATGAAGTGACCAATAACACCCATTCCCTGTCTCCCTGTACTCACTGGTGGGAGAAGGTAGAGCTGGGAAGGAGGGAGGGGTGGGGGGACGGTATTTTTAAGGGTTTCTTTTACTTCTTATTATCCTGCTCTAATTTTGTTAGGAATAAATTCATTTCATATCCCTAAGCTGAGCCTGTTCTGCCCTTGATGGTATCTGATGAGTGATATCTCCCGGTCCTTATCTTAACCCATGAACCCTTGGTTAAATTTTCTCTCCTCTGTCCAGCTGCAGAGGGTAGTGAGAGAGCAGCTTTTGTAGCTGCCTGGAGTTCAGCTACCATCAACCCACTACAGCCTTTTTTTTGCTGGAAAATGTGGCCAGTATTTTACTGTGGGCTAGGGAAATCTGTTTATCTTTTGCTGAAAGAGTTTAAATTCACCCACCAGCCACTTTAAATATTCTTTAAAATGCCTCCTTTATGTGTTCATATACACTCTTCGTTATATAAAAAAGAAATCCATTCCCACCCCATGCCTGAATTTTTAATATTCTGCTCTCTCAGTCTTGTTCCACGGATAAGATTTTCATACTTATTCATGTGAAAGGATAAGACAGGCTAAAACTCCTCCAACTACAAATTCTAGAACTGGAGGAAACATTAATTTATACCTCTGCTACAGCATTGTTTACAGCATTTACCACAAAAGGAAATCAGTTCATGTAGTAAAACTAGATACATCTACACTCTAACATTTTTGCCAGCTGATTTACTTCACTACACATTAAGGAATTCAGTAATACCATGAAGAAAACATAATCAGCAAGATAATCCATTACTACTGCACAGAAGATAAAACTGGACTTCCCTCTGCAAAGCTTTTTTCTTTATAAGAGAAACAGTGCAAGCACCATCCCAACCAATAAACTAGGAAGTTAAACTGGTGATGTTTGCACAGGCACTACCTAAACCAACAAACAAACCAAAAACCTTTCTGAAATCTTTTAACAGACAAAATACTTCACAAGTTGCACAAAGAGAGATCATCAGAAAGAAACACGCATTAAGTCACAGAAATGTTTTTAGCAAACATGAGAAGACTGGGCAGATACTAAGCCTGACCACCCTGAACACTGGTGAAAGATACCACATGCATCTGAACAGATGTATGGTTCATTTCTGCATGTGCTACGCTGCCTTTGACCCACAACCCAGCAGATGTTTTCAACAGTGCTGGTCATGATCTGGACCATGCAAAGCATCTGCACAGCTTTCTGGATTTGATGATAAATTTATCTCACTCTCTGAACATTTTTATTCTCTTTGTAATTTTATTAGCTTGTTTCACCTCACTGTAGCCAGCTAGCTCTTTCACAGAGACTTTGGATTTTCTAGCACATGCATCCACAGAGGCCCTTTGAACGATAAATGTTTCATTTCTACTCCTTAGGAAGCCAGCAAAAATTTTGATGCATATCACAGTGTTCAGTCTTATCCATGGATATTACACAGGTATCTAATGAAATCAAATAGTTACCATTATATCATGTTTCATGTTCACACCTAATTTATTTCATTAAGTTTTCTCAGATGATTTTTCTTTTGGTAATAGCTCCAATTTCAGATTTGTCAGTGCACCGAAAGTAACTGCTTTAAAGTTACCAGAACCCCATCACATATCTGAGAAACCTGTTTGGGGCTACCTGACTTTTTCCCATGCCTGTTAAACACTGGCAAAGGATTCTGATTTCTCTTATAGGATCATCATTTAAATTATTAGGATATAATTGTTTAATATTATCACTTTCAGTAATTTGGACTCAAAGAAACCGGTCATATCGCATCTTTGCTATAATTATTTTTAAATTATAAGGTATTTCAGGTAGCACTACCCATTCTATATTTGACTAACATTATTTCCAAAATAAGAAGACAGACGATTACTGTGGGATGCTGACCAATCAAAACTCACAAGAAATCAATGCAAGGTACAAGGATTCAAATACTTCAAGGTCATTTGTGTCTGTAATAGTGTGGCAGCAGGACCAGGGCAGTGATTGTCGCCCTGTACTCGGCACTGGTGAGGCCACACCTGGAATCCTGTGCTCAGCTTTGGGCCCCTCACCACGAGACACTGAGGTGCTGGAGCGTGTCCAGAGCAGGGCAATGGGGCTGCTGAAGGGTCTGGAGCACAAGTTACAAGTTGCAGCTGAGGGAGCTGGGGCTCTTAGGCCTGGAGAAAAGGACACCAAGGAGACCTGAAAGGAGCTTGTAGCAAAATGGGCATCCATCTCTTTTCCCAGGTACTGAGTGATAGAACTATAGGAAATGGTCTCAAGTCACACAAGGGAAAGTTTAGACTGGATATTGGGAAAAGTTTCTTCACTGAAAGGGTTGTCCAGTGGCAGAATCACCATACCTAGGGGTATCTTAAAGACATACAAATGTGGTTCTCAGGGACATGGTTTAGTGGTGGCAGTGCCAGGACTACAACTGTCTTAAAAAAGTTCTATTCCAACCTAAATTCTTCTATTCTGTATCACCTCCACCTTATTAGCTATGGCCTCTTAGAAGAAACCTAAATATATAATGAGCTTAATTATACTAATATAAAACTGACAGGGAACCAGGGTGAACTGCCATGAAAAATGCTATGTTTGCATAGCTTCTTTTTGCAAGAAAAGTGCAAAAGGAGGGTATTAAATGATGGAGGCAATTTGTTTGTGGGGTTTTTTTTCAGGACACTCAACATCCACGAGGAACCTGAATTTGGTTTTCAGACAGAAACAATTTTTAAAAAATAATAATTAAGAAAAAAAGGGGGGAAAAAAAGGAAAAAGAAAGAAAGAAAAAAAAAGGAAAAACCACCAGCAGCAAAGGCTACTTTGTAACAGTCTAAGGAATCTTTTTTCCATAATCATGAGGAGAGACAATTACCTGACAGCTTGCTGCAGTAGCCTTTGAAAAGCCATGTTTTCTGCCAGGAATTTGATAAAAAGCCAGCATGAAACAAGTAACTTCAATGCACTAACAACAGCTCTATGAACAACACTGTTAGTATCTTCACCTACAGTTTTGATCAACATTTTATTAAAGACATTTTCCTTCTTTTGTGCCAAAGCTTCCTTAATGTCTCCTTCTCCACTGTTTGTGCACACCCATGACATCATTAATTTATTGACATGGCTTCTGCTGACTTGGAGATTGAAACTCAGATTATTTCTTATTTTAGGTGTAAGGAACAATCTAATTAGATACAAACATACCTCAGTAATGAGGGGGATGGCAAGTGGATTATTAGTTATATCAAGTTACAACAGCAGTCTTTTTCTAATTTGGTGTTATATCTTCCTCTGATTTACTCGGCTTTGTGGATGTGGTATGTTATATGTTGTCTAATTCATGGAATTCAGACACTGGCCTTTCCAAATAACCTTCTGGCACTGGCAGCACTTGTTCTTGGACAATTGCCTAGGGAATTACCACAGTGTTTAAAAAAAAAATTTAAAATACATATATTTGCATCGTGCATGAAACAATTAGCTGACCTGAAACGTGAGATTTTAAAATCAATTAAGCAACAAATCCTAGCTGTCAACATCAACATGTCAAAAAATACAACTGTATTAATTCTTGTAAAAAATGTTACTAATACATTTATTATTTGAGCACATATTTACTACCTCAAGGAAAAAAGTATGTTTACTTTGACCTACCTTGCTACTTTGAATAGTAATATGAATTTATAAAATGCTATTTTGCAGCACGCTCATCCTCCCCACCTTAGGAACATTTGATTCATTCCTTATGCACAGACATGGGATGCACACAGGAAACTTGCCAGGTCTGATTTGAAAAAAATGATGGGTATCTCCAAGCAAGCATGATTCAGTAAATTACAAGGAGTCTGACAATTCTGAGAGTCAGGCCCATCTTCCTTAGCTCTTTTTCAATTCCCACATGAGGAATGAGAGGTAGGAGAGGTACACATACTCCTTGCTAGAATATCAGAAATTTATGAACACTTACACAATCCTTACAAATCTCTAAAGCTAAAATTACCATTATTTCGAAAACACTTTTTAAAGTGCACACTATCTTGATACTTCCCTGAATATACAGATTTACTTTTTAAACATCTCATACTTAGAAAAGAAGACGATCTCACAATAAAACACCAGTCTGACCAACAGCATAAAGAGCCCTCAGAAAAGTCATCTGGGCAGCTGCAAGTACACCAGTTATTGTTTTCCAGGTTTTAATCATCTGTCACCTTAGGGCAGACCTATGCAGAACAAGAAAAAAAAAACCCAGTGGTTGCATGTAATTTTTGGTGTCAACAACTTGCCTTTTATCAAATGCTACATGCCACAAACAGCTCAACTTTTCATATGGTTAAACTGTAACTCCTCCCATGCTTCTTGTGGAATGAAAGAGGCTGGGGTAGAGAATTTCCAATATACAGTGGGCTGACCTCTAAAGGCAGCACAGTTAACTAAACACTACAGTCAAAGAAATAAATAATAAATCTTACCGTTTTCAGGCAAAAAAAATTGGAAACAATTCCTTCTGCTGGATTTATGAAACCCAGCACAACAGATTCTTTGAATGATCAGCACAAAATGTTTCAAATCGCCAAAGACAAGCCAGTTTTTAAAATATTTGTTTCAAAATTGCAACCCAACAGTAAAATAACTACTGCTAAAAGTAATTTGTCAGTTCTAGACGAGATGGAGTCATGTAGGAGAAAAGAATGCAATACAGAAACATGCAGAGCTGATTTTTTCCTGTGGTTTTAAAACAAATTAGCTGTCAAAGATATGCAGAATAACAAGAAATACTGACTAATTAAAAATATTCAAGTATGTGAACATGATTGCTGGGAAAATAATGCCAATAATTTACTGGCTAGTTAGCCCCTTAGAACTGCCAGCTTTGGACAGTTCTTGAAGTTGGGAATAAACGTTGTAGGTCATGTATTAATTCATCATTCCATTCATCGCAAGTCAGTGACTGATGACCGTGCCAATGTTACAGAATAACATTCATTAATAATCAGCACTTTCAGATGAGAAACCCAAGTTCAACCTCTCTGAGCCTTTTGGGTGCATTTTGTATGTGTTAAAACACAGCAAATCAAACATACCCTACAGATACGGGCTGTGATTAATTTATTTATTTTAAAACTAAGAATGGAAATCTCATGAGATTTGAGGTACCAGTGAGTTTACACAAAGACTGAAGAAACAACTCCTCACAGCAGGACTTCCAAGACCTGCTGCTATGTGGCTTAGAACCAAAACTCAAAAGCCATAACTAGAACATCTTGAAGATCATACTGAGGCATATATTTTCCTGTGAGGAGAGAGAGTTTAGGATTTACTGCAAGGACTTTGGACTTACTGCTTAGGTCCTTAAATGAAAAATGAGTAAGAAAAATTCCTACAAGTTCTGCCTGGGTAGCAATGCTGACTGTTCAGATATAATAGCCAAACATTAATTTATTGTTACTTGTGAGCCTTTGATCACAGCTTGAAAGTTCAGGGTTGTGCTTTTTGGGGTGGTTTTTTGTTTGGTTTGGTTCTTTTCTTTTAAGGAACAATAAAAATGGTAAATGTCTACTTTCTGTTTGTCACACTCATGATGGAAATGTTCCCAATCTGATGTCCCTTGTGACATTCAGCATAAGCCCCTGGGCTGTATCAACATCAGCATAGCTAAGGGAAGGGATTACTCCCTCTCTTCAGCCATCATTAAACCACATGCCATTTTGGCCCCTCTCAGAACAAGAAATACATTGATAAACTTCAAAAAATCCAGGGAGGGTCCCCAAGACAGTGGAGGCTGAGGGACCAGGGCTCATCCAGCTCCAAGACAAGGCAGCCTTGGGTCACCTCACAGCAGCCTCCTGTCCCAAGGGGAGGCTACAGAAAAGGCAACACAAGGCTCTTTACAAAGATGCCTACCAAGATACAGTGGCTACGAACTGGAGTTGGGGGAATATCAGAGAGGAAAGGAAATAAATGCCAATGATTGAGAGATAAACTAAGCACTGGAAGAGGCTGTAGACCTCCATCCTCAGAGATTTTCAATACTCCGTAGGAAAAAGCCCTGTGCGATCACAGTTAAATTCAGTGCAGCACTGAGCAGGAGATTGAAGATCTCCTGAGGTGCCTCCCAGCCTGGGATGCCGGGAGGAGGGAAACAGAAAGATTGACCAATGCCCCTCCTGTAAGCACCCCAGAAACCTTGCAGGGGTGTAGCCAACCTCAACTGCTTCAAAAGAATGCATGAGAAACCCAAACTGAATAAATACGGAATTAGCTGGCCCACAGGAGAACATTATTCTTTCTCCTCAAAACAGAGGACATGACTTAGCTTATCTCACTCTTTTTGTTGCCTTTTTTTTTTTACTGACTGCTATATTCTCATTTCTGTGTATTTCAACAACTAGCATGCATTAATTATGCAGGCAGGATACTCTAGTAATGAGACCTTCTCATTCCTTCCAGTTCACAATATAGTGTAGCACTGGAGCAGTCTCACTGCTATTCCATTCCAAGAGCAACAGGAAACAGCGAACTCCGCAGGGGGAAGAAACAAACGGAACTCCCCCAAATACAGCAACAGTAAATACAGGCAGGAAATAACCTGATATCCTCCTTCTGCAATTCTAGCAACTCTTCTCCAACTGCTTCATCCTCTGGGGCACACTAATGACCATTTGGGACCTTCTGCCATTTCCTTTCTATTGCCAGTGCAGCTCACTGAGCAGCCAAGTTGTAGGGAACAAGATTTGTGTATTGCCTTTTTTCTGTTTTTTAACGTGATTTTTCTAAAGGGAGGGGTGAATTTAAATGATTAGGTCAGCCCTGATTTCTACCCTCCAAACAGCACAGTGGGGTTGTCTTGCACCTCTCAGTCTGTCCACATGTTCTGATAAAATTGTAGATATCAGGAGAGGCTTATTGAGGCTGCCAAAAGTTGACAGTAGCTTATTTCACATAAGGTTATTGCATCTCTAAGCAATTTTTGCCTGAAATCACTGTGGTACAATAAACTGCAAAGATCTTGTTTTAAACACACATAAAATGAGTATATTTACTTATGCTTTCAGCAAATTAACAAGAAAAATATTTGTAGAGATCCTCAAGCAACTGTGATGCTTTACATGCAGATGGCAACGAAAAGCTGCAAAAAACAGGCCATGTTTATGTACACCAACAGCATCGTGATTGAGTTCATTCACTCAGTTCAATAAAAAGAACTGGCTAACAAGTGAAACACTCCAAGGTTAGAAGAAATGTGACAAAAAAGTCTATATACAAGTTTATAAGAAGAAGCATAGTGAAAATCATGAACTATAGAGATTCCAGCTGAAACATATTTCCACAAATAGACAAAGTACCATACTGTGTTGTTGGGGGAGTGTTGCCTAATTATATTCTGAAATTATGGCAGAAAGTCCTAAACTTGATTATCTTTACCAGAAGCTTTGTTTTTAAGAACATAGCAAAGGCGCTGTATCTAAACCAAACTTTTTGAAGCTGACTATTAATTTCAATTTTGAGAAAATAAGCTATGGAAGTGGTGTTTTTTATTTACATAGCATTATACTGCAAATACACATGCCCCACATTTAGCTAACAAATAAGAGATTTGGGTCATACTTCACAGATCTTTGTTCTCCAGATTACACAGTTATTTGACATGTTAAATGTCTAGAGAAGAAAGAAGGAAGAGGACAAAGGAGAAGAATCAAAATGACTATGCAGCTTTTCTAGCTGATAGTACACATATCACAACAAAATTTCATTGGCCAACAGCACTACAACCTGAAGAAAACAATTTTATTATTTAGCATTTAGAAAAGGCACAAATATTTCTCTACAAGTTTCTATACTGAAATATACAATTATTGTCATTAAAGAAAAGGCTGATGGTGTCAAACCATGCAAAAGCAAAGACAATAATTACAATTCTATGTCTGCAACAGAAAGTGCCCTGCAAAATACACATACCAGAAAGTCTGGTCTCTGACAAAGTTTTGAAGGATTAAAACATGTAGATTCTTTTAACTTGTTGTCTTGTAGAAGTGAATTTAAGTATGTAACTGTGTCAAAAAATGCAACATTATTAAGGAATGTAATAGGGCAGGTCTTTAAAATTCTAAGCACAGAGTGAAGGAGCAATAAATTGAAACACATTTTTACAATCACATTACAGCTGTGAATACTGCTTTTAACAATATTGTCATAGATGACAACATGATCTAATATTTATTTATGGTCATAACAGTTTTCTACATACATAAGGATTGTGAAGACTAATTTCCCTCACTTGCCTTTGGCTTATGAATTAATCTGTTCTCAGTGACCAGGGAACTCCTTTTCCGAAAGATGTCGTAAAAAGACCCAAATATAACTAGGGAAGAAAAGCACAACACAAACAGATGTAGCCACTATGCAAACATTTTGCATGTTCCAGACATTTTCCAATATATGAGCATGTAATAAAATGAATTTCAGAGTAATTGTCACCGTTCTTTTTTTGCTAGATCTCCTGGACAAGCAAATCAACATAATCAGAGATATGTAATGCTGTGATCGGCATCACCTTTTCCAGCTGGAGATTTATCAGTTTGGAGAAAGGCCTACTATCAAACTACAAAAGCAGGGGGTTTACACTAGCTACCCAGTATGTTTCACTGATCATTCCTTTCTGAGCCTTTGCAACCTGAATCTGCATTTTAAAAAAAGCTAAACTAAAGGCTGAACATATACTTGCAACCTGGAATACATGACTGCTAGCAAAAGGAGCTCAGTGTTCCTCAAATTACCTAGGAGCTAATTTCTCTAACAGCGCATCTTCTNAAAAAAAAAAAAAAAATCAACATCCAGTTCACTGAGTGGCATTAGCACAACTAGGAAAAAGACAGCACTTGTTTAGCATTTCTTTAACCACATAGTATTTGGCATGCTTCAGCACAACAGGAGTCCAGAACACATCCCCTTAACTGTTCAGGAAATAATTTCCAGTCTCCTATGCAATTTCTGATCAAGGAACAGAGCTGATCCCCACTCAAATAGCACTTGGTGCTTCAGTTTTAACTTATGGTTCTGTCAAGTAATATTAACTGATTAGTAGTTTGGAAACAGTAGACGGAGTATGTAATGTCTGCAGTCTCAGGCTTTACAATATTTTGCCCAAAAGGAGTGATTAATGTATCACTCACAAATACACAGAGTCACTTTCAGTTTTACTTCATTTATAAAACACCTTCCAAACTAAAGACTAGCTGAATGAGTTCAGAGAAGAGCTACACTGTGCTGTCTATTCAACTTGTAAAAGTATCATGTCCTAAAACTCTTTATTTATGGGGAAGGCAGATTTACATAATCCTCCTCCCTTTCTCTTCAGAACTGAACAATTGATAGGAAACTCAGACCTGTTAATTTCTACAGTTAATCTTAATGGTTGATTTTATGCTCGCAAATGTTATTCTAAAGTGTCAGAGTAAATAGAACACTACACTGTTGTTGATTTAAGAGATTATACATACTTTTTCCCATCCAAAGGATTATTTACTAAGGCAACAAACTCAAAATGAATTAAAAAGAACTTCTTTTTACTCATGGTGGAGTTCACCCATGGAATTCATTGCCACAGGATATTATCAAAGCTAACACTGCAGCTCAGAATTCATTATATCAAAGAAATTAAAACACAGAATAGCAACCTTAATGTGACATTCAGGTTTTACAACTGCCTACTTAAGATAGGAAATGGACAGGTAAGACCCTCAGGAAAAGAGAAGTGCATTAATACAACCACATCCTGAACATAATGCATCAAAGGATACACTTCTAACAAACACACCAAAATACCCGATTTATCTGACAAAATAACTCCCAGTATACCAGTTTCTCTCAGTAAAAGAACCAGAAGGCTCCCTCACTCATATTCTAGGCAGCAACAACTGCACTTTCTCTGAAAACTTATCTACACACTACCAGCTTCTGACCTGCTTAGTTTCAGAGACCTGTTAAGATGACAGAATGAAGATCTGTGATCACCACAAAAGTAATGCTACAGAAAATTTTTACCCTGGAAAAAAACCTGTATTGATTTAGTTACAAATACTGATCAATCTGCTGCAGCACAGGAAAAAAAATTATACAGCCTCTTACTAGCAAATCATATTTACAGTATCTTTAGAACTGCCTAAAGATATTAGACTTGTACAATCTACTGACTACACAGACTTTTTCACTAATTAAAACTTGCTAACTTCATTCTTCACAATGGAAAGCAAACAGTCTGTTTCTCAGAGTGCTGCAGTCTAACACAGGAAAGTAGTAAATTATCTTCTTCAAGAGCAACATTATCCTTGAAAAAAGGCACCACAGCTTCGCAATGGATGTCATTCAAAGTGAAAAGAAATGTAGAGAAGAAAATGGGGAGTGTAAACACTCAGCAGCTTTACACACTTGTAGGAAATATTTTAATGTTCTAAAGGAGCACATCATTTGGTGTCCCTTTCAGATACAACCCTTCTGATGATAGCTCATTCCAAGAGTCCTTTTACAGCACCAGCCACTCTGAAGTTGTTTAGCTTTTGCCAGCATTTGCAATTCTGCTACTCCAACAAACGTGTTCACAAAGATGTAGGACAAAATTCTTTTAGTGCTGAAGTGGTTAAAACTGTTGAACTCTGTCCCCTGCCTATTGTGTATCAGTCGTTGTTTCCTGCACTTTTGGACTTTTAGCAAATACCTGAAATGAAAGAGGCTACACACATACAGGTGCAATAACAGTACCATGCTCTTCCTTGATCTCCCCTAGAAACATCCACCAAAAACCAAGTTATCACCAAATACATACAGGTCTGTGTTTTCATGTTTTGATTTGACTGCTCTGATTAGGAAAAAAAAATAAATATATGGCTCAGTGTTTTACGTGCAGTTTAGAAGACAGGGAGTTTCATGCAAGACATGATTTGCAATTGATACTCATGAGCTCCAGCACAACAAATAAAGGATTCAAATGCTTTCCAGTTCTGACAGTCATTATGCAAACTGTCCACTTTCTCCAAGTAACTCTCTTCAGTCAGCTGTCTCCCACTATCTCTGGAACAAGTTACCCACCAGGCAAGCCCTAACCTTTGCAAGTGCTTCTGGTTTTAGCACGTCCTAAAAATAAACTGGATTCAAACCATTTAACAGAATGGTGAGGATAAATAAGTAGAGAAGGTAAGAACTTCTGGAGAGAAGTTTTATTCCTATTTTTGTGGGATTCATCTTTAAATGGTTTTCCAGGCTGAGGGCTAGGGAAGAAGCAGAGGCAGTCAATCCGAGATGGCTGTTGGAGAGAGAGAGAGAGCACTTTACTTGCAGGAGACTGCTGCCTCCCCACTCTCCCAAAAAACTCTTTCCTCTGGATCTTAATTGACCCTAGATGGAAGTCACAGAGATTGCAATGACATTTGCTTTTTGTGCATAAGAACATCTAACCTATGCCTACAAGCCTGGAAAATGTTGCTCCTGCAAGGCTGTACATATTGCTCCCGCTTGACACCTTTCACCTGCTCCTACTGGACAAGGCAAAACTTCCTGTAACCAAACAAGCCAGACAGATTTATTTAAATCATTTGAAGAGGGGAAGGAAATCTTCCATTTTAACTAGTTTAGGATATCTTGTGCAAACTGACATCCAAGTTAACATTTTTTCAGCATGCTACCCACTAAGGGTTCCTAGACTTCTTGTTGCTGTGACTAATACTTTTATGAGTGTTCTGGGACAACAGCAGAGTTTTAAAATGTAATGGGAAGTCTACGTGAATCTGTATCATGCTGTTCCCTATCATTTTATCAGTAAATCATAATAAATATTCCCCAATGTCACCATAATGACAAAAAACCCCCGCCAGTCAGATCTTTGCCTTCTTTGCAGTAACTAACCTATTTCAGACCATAATAAGCATGACTCTCCCCATCTACAGGAAGCTTATTTCAACTTCAAAAATGTCAATATTTCTTTATACGTATATATATATATATAGTCACATGCAATGCCACTACAAAAACTGCCCTCTAGTCTGAACAGTCCTGCATCACAACTTGCCTTGTCATCACTGTGACATCACCTGCGCAGACTGGCATATAAAAATCATTCAGTCACCTGAAAACTGCAATGCAATGTCATATTCTACCATCATTTCTTGAACAGCCACCTCCTGTGAAATCAATGAAAAGCACCAAATAAATAATAAACCAAGCACGGCATGGTTTGCTGCCTCCACAGGCTTGCCTTAATATTACAGTTGGCCAATTTATTCTCTCTGTAGGAAATGTGAATAGCAATAATTCAAAGCAGCAAAATACATAGGGAGGTATCAGCTTCTGAAATACATTTTAAACGTGTAATTTAAGCAGTATTTTAGTACCTGGTAATGTAGTAATTCACATATTTCCCCTTCAAAATTTTCATCAGCATTTGTTAATTTGGGAATTAAAGATCACCCAAGCATCCTGAAATCTACCTCTTCCTTCCAAGGCAGAACACGGATCTCAGTCCCATTGAGGCATTTCCAGCAGGTAAATATATATATTTCTGAAAATACTGTAATGCTTTAAGAAATACTCTCTGTAACATACTGTTCATATCCTGAAGAGATGATAATTCTGATTCATTCAATATCATTCTGATGAGTAATGGCTGCTGAAAGAAGAAACAAAAGAAATAAAACGAATAAAAGGAATTCCTGCTATTTACCAGGAGTTTAAATATTTGGCTCAAAGAAACCAATGAAAATTTCTGAATAATAGCTGAACTCTGTCACCCAAAAAAATCCCAAAATATTTTCTTTTACCTGCCATTGCTTGCAAAACACTGATACCTGCACTCAACCCCTCAGAAAACCACAAACTTTCTAGAAGCTTCTACAACTCTTAGTACATCTGGGTCAAAAGCCAAGAGTTCAGAAAGCAGGCGTAACTTCTGGGAAGCTCCTGGGCCAGGCAACTATCTCACTGAAACCCATTTGCTGATAACACACAAACCAACAGCATCAGTCAAAAATTAGAGAAAGCTATCCTCTGGAAAAATGTTCTAAGCATTCTTTCCCCAGCACCCCATTTGAAAATAAACATATTCTGCTTAAGAGAAAACTAATGAATTGTGTGTGAAGTAAACCAATTGAAAGCGGTATAATTAAAAACTGTTATCAAGTAAACCAACTTTGTGGTTCAAGTCTCTACAAACCAAAGAAAGCAATTACCAAAAGATTGCTCTGATGCTTTACTTCAGCGAGACAAATCACTTCTTCCACATTTCAAGTACACACGAGTAAAAAAATAGAGGTTCGCACCAAGGCTGAAGCTTTAAAAGACAAAACACAGAAAGCCCACTTTCCACCACCAGTGCCAAAAGTTCCCTCTCCCCTATTTTATTATTTGTTTTTTCAGCATTGTACTACTACAGTGCAGAAAAATATCACATTGCAGTAATCGTAATAAAAGAAAATCCAATAAAGCACCCAACTCTCTCAGTCTTACTACAGAACACAGTACTTTATTTGCAATAAGTTTCACATTACTGTAAGTTATTATTTAAACTCTGGGTTCATGCTGGACTGAACATAAGATTTTTATCATGAAAAAAACACAACAGGAACAACTTTGAAGCCATAAGTCTACAATCAGCTTTTCAATCTCCAAAGCCTTTCATTTTGTACATGTTAAATTCCCTGTCTTCATCAAGACAATCGAGACGCATCATTCCTGAGCTTTAAATGGATACATCTAAGCTTACCTGCACAAGATTAGACTCTTCAGTGCTATAGATCTGATCCTAAAAATTCCTGCGAGGAATTGAATACGTTGTACTGATCAATGCCTGGAAAGTATTTCATCCCAGCAAACTGACATTTTTTCATGCATGCAAACTAGCACTAGTATTTATTTTAAAATTAAGTAAACTTAAGATATTTAAGGTCTTAAAAACTTAAACTGTTAACCATTTTTACAGCATTTAAAGAATCAGTTTTCAGCTTAGCAGATGTGTTATTTTTAATGAGTTTGCCACAGCTTCCATTGCCCTCCACACACCTGGTCAGGGCACTCCAGTCTTGTTACTTTCTAGTGCTAGAATAGCAAATTATACCATAATAAGAAACTGGAGTTATCAAGCATTTTAAAATCACACACAACGGATTCTGAACCAGAAGAACCACTCTGTATTTCTACCCTTTTGGCAGTGCCAGACACATTTACTGCCCAGACAGGGGCAGGAGACACAAAGCGTCAGTCTCGCAGTGAGTCCTTATGGCAGCATTTCAGCGGCGGATGTAACCTCACCGTAAGTCATACAAAAAAACATCGCTCTAAAAAGCCTTTTCCAGAAGCCCATGAAACACTTCCTTGATGCTTTGGAAAGGAGCAGAGCGCTGGCTCAGGGATAACTCGGGTGCAAATGCATGGTACGTGGAAGAGTGAAGCAGGCTGAACTAGGTTTCACCCTACTGAGGGCTCTGCTAAGAGCTTGTAAAGGGGGAAAAATAACACGTTCAGACACACTAAACTAAGGTAAGAGAAAAGCCATTTGTCCTTTACCAACTCCTCTCCCAAATCCAACTGGAAAAGATCACTAGGTCCAAATCCAAAAGTTCTGCAGTGGGATTTCTTTTTCATACTCAAGACGGGAAGTGCCTCTTTCAGGCTTTATATTTCGATTAATCCTCAGATGAGTAAGATTTATGAGCATAAGCAATTTGTGACAACATCGGCTCTCATCTGTGGGGGTATTACTGCAATGCGAAAGTACTTCTGCATTACTAAATACCAGGAATACGGGCAGCATTTTATCTGAACTTGTTTTGATACAGAAAGAGTCTGGCAAGAGCCAGACTGAGCACCTGACAGAACAATACCCCTCCTATTTTAATACCACAGCAAGATATTGTATTGTTAGAGTAATACCAAAAAAATTCACCTAAACACCTTTCTTTTCTAGACTCTTTTCTTCTCCTTGCGTGTCTTTCCAGCAAATTCATCCTCATCCATACTTCAATGATCTTTCATAAATTCAAAGAAAATATGGGGCAAAACTGATTCCAACCAGGGGGTGCCCTATGCCTAACCCTGGCAATGAAAAACCTGCCTGATACCCCCATGCCTTTGCTTTGAGAGCATCCCACCACCTATCCCACGCACTACCGCCCAGCTCTTCCACACACAGCATTCCTGCACCCCAGCCAGCGAGGCACAGCCACCTGGTTGCACAGGGACAGCCTTAAAGCGCCGCATCTGCTGCCATGGATCTGTGGAACCGTGGCCTTCCCAGCACCGGTGGTGGCCACCCAAGCGCAGGGCTGGGCACCTGCGGGGAGGCCACGGGCTCTGGAAGGAGCGGGAAGCGGGTGCAGATGCTGGTGATGGTCTGAAAAGCTGCCTCCATCTCACCCCTCATACAGCCGTGCTAACAGCACCCACCGCAGAGCCTCAGGCAAAGCGACGGGGCAAAAGCGCATCTTCACTCCCAGGCCGCGAAAGCAGGAGGGCTGCACACCGCGAGGCAACCAGTGAGCGCCCTGGGTCCCGCCTGCCTCCGGCGGGGCTGAGGATGGGATCCGCGTCCTCCTTCCCGGAGGAGAGTCGGAGGCAGCGGAGGGCACCTGGAACCAGAGTGTGGGGCAGCTCCCGGGCAGGGTGGAGGGAAAGACGCGGAAATAGAGAGGCGCTGGCCGGGCCACCACGGGGTCAGCCAAGGGCAAAGCCCTGGGCAGGATGGGTGTTTCGGGGGCCGCCGGGCAGCCCGGTCCTGGAAGGACGGCGAGGCCGCACGGAGAGTGGGAGCCGGCCCCGGCAGCCCCAGCGCTCGCTCAGCGCGGCCGGGAAGCGGCTGGCGGCGGCCCCGGACCGGCCCGGAGCCCCGCGGCTGCCGCGCAAGGCACGGCCCGCACCGCTCCGAAGCCCGCGGGGGATGCGCGACGCGGGACTGACCACGCACGGGTTTCTTCCCGCGCCGTGCCATTCCCAGCCCCTCTTCCCCAGCTCCCGCCCCGCAGCCGCACACCGCCCCGGGGGGCACCGGCCCCGGCTGCGCCGCCCTCCGCAACCGCGGCTTTCGAGGCCACGCCGTCGTCCTGCGATCTAGCGGGCAATCGGGACTTACTCCGAGTTTTATTTTCTAATTGTGCGGAGGGCACGGATTGATATTAACATATTCACCCATGGCTGGACACTGTATTTCTCTGTCCAAAAATAATTCGTTTCTTGGATGGCCGCCTGCTAAGTAACGCGATTTAATAAACTGAAATTTCTCTCTCTCAAAGTAAGGAAATCACCCTCCTGAAAACCTCCGTGAATCTGAGAAGTGCTCCTTCTGAAAGACTCTCACTCTCCCCTTTACAAAGTACCCCCGAAACCCTAACACGGCGGCTGAACCAGCCTGCTTGGAGGGCAAGACCTGAATCCTCCCCTGTCCCACGCCTTGCCCGAGGATGCGGGGCGGCGCGGGACTCGGGACCCAGCGGCAGCTGCTCCGAGCGAAGAGCCGCGGAGCCCCCGGAGCTCCGCACGCCGCTGCTGCGAGTACAGCCCCGCCACACGTGCGAGCCCCGCACCCCCGGGCGGACAGCAACAGCTAGAATTCACAACAACAAACATAAAAGAAACTAGGGGCGAGTTACGAAGTTTAAAGTTTCTTGGAGAAATAGCGGGACGGGGAGATGCCACGAGGAAGGAGAGCGCAGCATTCCCCAAGCCGCCGGCCCGGCGGGCAGCGACGGCGGTCCCACGGCCCCGGGACGCGCACCCGCCCGGCGACCCACGGAGAGAGGGAGGTAGGGAGGGAGGGAGGGAAGGAGGGACGTACCGGCAGTCAGGCACACGGGCAGGAGCAGCCGGAAGGTGAGCCCGCACACCACCTCGCTGGCCATCGCGGCGGGCGGGGGTCGCGGCCGGCTGGCCGGAGAGCCGTCCCTCTCTGCGCGCCACCGCCGCTCCTAGGGCCGCCCGTGAGCGGAGCCGCCGCGGCGGCGGAGCATCGCCCGTCGTCTCTTCGCCTCGCCTCGCCTCGCCTCAGCCGCGCCGCCTCACGCCTCCCGCCGCATCCCGGCGGCAGCCCATGCAAGCAGCGCCGCGCCGCGCC
>VZRL01006198.1:645401-664703 GCA_013397895.1 Origma solitaria | reverse complement strand
GGGAATTTCCCCGCGCCCCGCCCCGCGCCTCCTCTGCCCCCGCCCCTGCCTGCGCGCCCCTCCGCGGGGACCGTCCTGCCACCGCGCTGGCTCCCGTTCTGCACTGAAAACATCATCGGTTTTCCCTGACGCTTCTTCTGGGGTTGGTTTTGGGGGCTTTTGAACTTTTTTTTTCCTTTTAAACTTTTTTTTTCGCTTACATTTTTGTTGTTTAGGGGTTTTTTCTTATTGGGGAGCTGTTTTCTCTAACCTGTTCACTTCCCGCCCCCCCTTTTCAGCAGCACATTTAGGTCCACAAGAAAATTGTCGCCTGGAAAAAAAATAGATCTCCGGTGGCTGGAATGTATTTGACTTTTCTGGAAAGCTTTTTACCCTTTAAAATACGGTGCTGGTTAGAAAGTGCTGTGGGTTTAAAGGGACCGTTTCAAGGCGCAGCTGGTGTGTCCCTGTGCGTGCACTGAATGAACCTCAGCAGCGGGGTTGAAACAGTGATGCTGTAAAATAGAAAGTTATTAATGTTTTGATCAATACAAGTGTGTTTCATTTTTGGCAATATATTGCAATCCCTCACACTTAAATGAGGGAAGTTTACACTGAACATCCTCTTCCTGGGGCAGTGCTCTAGGTAACTTCACTCCTGTGCAAGAACTGGGGTAACAGAAAGCAGGAGCAGTGACCCTGTGCTCATTGACATAATTTCTCAGCCCTTCTTCCTGGTGAAGGACCTCATCTAGTCTTACTTCAAATCTAAAGAGTCCTAGATTTTGCTCTTGAAGTCTTGCTTGGATGTATGTTTTGGGTGGGTTTTTTTTTCTCCTATAATTGCTTAAGCATATTTTGCTTTCCTCTGCTTTCTAAAAGAAATTCTTTTCATATCCTTGCTGTAGAGAAAAA
This sequence comes from Origma solitaria, assembly GCA_013397895.1. Lineage (NCBI taxonomy): Eukaryota > Metazoa > Chordata > Aves > Passeriformes > Acanthizidae > Origma > Origma solitaria. The sequence goes on along the minus strand of VZRL01006198.1, from coordinate 663,809 downwards.
TTATTTCAAACATGAATGTGACTCACAAGAAAATACAAAGGGTCTTTTAAAGAAAAAAAATAAAACTATGTATTTGGGGGGTTCAGATGACAAATGTTGAGCCATGCAGACATCTGATTTTTATGAATAAGGGCAATTATTCAGATATTCAAATATTATGTAACACACTAACAGAATTTGATATAAGTATATTTGGGAAGTAAAGAACTCTAGACTTACATATAGGAAAATGCTCATGAAAGCTAGGAAAAATCAACTACAGACAGTAATTCCATGTGCCCAATGAGTCTGTTAAAAGGAACCTTATCATGAGAAGCCTAAGCCTCCTCTGAGGAGATGCAGTCTGTTCACAGGCGGTGTGTGGAGTGAAAATGTAACATCCATCTGTCTTAACAGAGATTGTAAGGAAGCCCCATTCCAGCAGGATGAATGAGACACCTCAACTCCATGTAGGGCACAGCCTGTGGAGGTTGTTCCCTCCCTTCCAACATTCAGGCCCAGCGTGGCTCACCCACACATCTCGACCATGAACCAAGCCCGGATATGTGATTCTCAATTTTCTGGCACAGGTTTCTGTGCACATCCATCTTTGTGAATACAACTAGTGTTTGTGTCTGTAGGTGGTAAAATGCTAGGATCAGCGACTATTTAATCGGCTGATGAAGTGTCTGATCAGCCTGTGGTAAAGTCAATCCCAGCATTGTTTTAAGACCACACGATCTGTCTCAAAAATTTAAAGATCCTAAGGAAGATCTCCTTGCCTTAGAGGGGGCAAAGCAGCAATTAATAATAGTCTCTGTGTGTAGGATACATACACAGCTGAAACCTTCTGTGCACTTTGGCAAAACATCTTCAGATATTGATTGGGTTTTGGAGTTTTTGTTTTGTTTTGTTGGTGGTTTTGTTTTGTTTTTGAGTTTTTCACATTCAGTAAAGCAAGGATAAAGTATTTATTACCTTTATAGTACAGCTACCAAATTCTTCACTTCAAGAAGCACTGATTTTATGCTATTTTCTGGGAAATAATTAGCCAGTTTTCAATACTTACCTTTCACACAGTATGAAAAGAGGAGTTAAAATACACATGTTGCGTGGCTCCTTACATTTTACCAGACTGCTCATCTACTGCAAAATCTATGCAGCCGCAGTGCCACCTTTTGGCTAAAATGTCGTTCGTGTAAGTAAGTAACAACATTTCTTTCTCACAACTGCTGGGAGTTAACTGTTTGCATACACAGAATTTTACTGAACAACGAAACATCCATCGTCCAACCACACACCTCTGGAATGGTAAAAAGCATAAAAAAAATGTACGAAGCTTTACCAAGAATCATGTACACCTTCTGTAGTTCACCTTTTGACAGAAACAGTAAACGCATTCACTTGAAAATTGGAGAAGTGCTTTAGTCAGCATGGAAGCAATAAAGCACAGGACTCTTGACTAAAATACAGAAAGAGAAACTGAATTAATGGGGAAAGGGTCTGTTGGATTAAGTTAAGAGAATAATGTTTAGAGGTAAGCCAGGAGCTTATTTAGCTGATGCCAGTTTTGCAAGTGACATAAAAGCAATTCGAATATAAAGCAGGAGATTTGCTTCTTCCCTAACGGAATACAACTTACTGAAATCACACTGTAGGCCACACAGTTTTCCTCTTTCCCTCTGCAAACCACAGGAAATTGCCAGAGTGTGTGAGTCCTAGAGCATCCAGTAAATGTGCTAGCAGTGGATGTAGCTATCTCACCACCTACCAGCATTTCTTTCTCTTACTTCCAGCTACCAGGATCTCAGCCACCCTGGTGTGTAACACCCACCTTAGGTGAAAACACTTCAGCAGTGGGGAGGTTGATAAGGCCTTAATAAAGAGTGGGAAAAAGATCTTACTTTTATAAAAGAACAAACTTAGCCATGAAAAGATTTGCTCTGCCTCACCTCATCACCTTCTCTGTAGTGATAACTTGGGGTTATTTTGAAAAAATATTGTTCCCATTTCATCCAGTATGTAAAGTCAGTGGCAGTGAATAGAGTCAGAGGCCAAGAGAGTTGGGGGGGAAGTCCAGAATGTATTGTGTCACCAATTCTATTAAGTAGAACAAAATCATTTAGAATTGGTGTTTCAAGTTGACTGTATTGAGCTGACTGACTGTCTAAAACAGTGCCGCTCAGAAATACAGCTTCTAATTGCTTGAGCTTTCTTATTTGTTTGGCTGTTTGAATCATGAACTCATGGCTTTGTTCTAACTTTCACAGACTCTGCATAATATAAACAAGGGCATGTCTATGGATACATATATATATGTATATATTACATGATCACACAATCCATAATGTTCTGGGGAGCTCCATAAATGAGTGCTAGGCTAGCTGAAGAAATAAAACTTCTCTATATAAAAAGGTAGCAAGGCATTAAGTTCCACTGAGAGGCAGGAGAAGTTACTGAAGCCTTTTCAGGGCAGTCAATGCTGTACAGTGCTGGTTTATATTTGTTATTCTTACAATATGAGAGTCCTGCTTTGGGGACCTGTGGGGAAGGAAATGGCTTTAACATTTGCAGTGATGATTAACTAGCATGTTATGTCTCTTGATCCATGCTCCCTAAGAATACATGAAAACATCCTGCTCCTCATACCTTTTCTCCTCCTGCTCAGCCCTGTCAGCAGCTGCGGGAGCAGCCTGCAGTGGCTCACCAGGAGTCAAGCAATTCAGGTTTTAAGCTTAGTTCACATTCAGCTCTAACTGAAGCTGTTATTGTTCACTTCCAGCATGAAGTTCAGCTAAACTTCAAAATAATATTCAAGTTCAGTTCTGGTTCAAGAAAAGTTTTAAAAAAGTAGTTCAAATTGATTTTTGGTTCAGAGTAAGTTTAACTCCCCTGTACAAGCAGTAGTCAGTAACTATTTTATCTTCTTAAGTTATGAGCTTGTCTTGCCTTACAATAAGGAAATTCATTCCACTCAAATGTATGCTGAGTAGGCATCCTTAGAAATGTTCAGCTGCCCCAGCAGAGCAGGAAAGTTTCTTAGGAGCTTCCAAATTTCATCCATGCTTGATTTATCTTCCATTCATTAATCCACAATTTCACCGCTCGTTTCAGATGAATTAGAACTGGGCACTGGGTATGCAGAAAACTTGCTAAAATCAGATGCATTGCCAAAGGTCTGATTTTTTTTGCCTCCTAGCCTTTGTTACTGTTCAAAATTCATGTCACAGAGTCTGTCTAGAACTTTTGTCTTGCTCAGTAAATACTTATTGATAGAAACTCTTGTTGATTGCTGGACTTGTTCTGATGGGTTTTACAATCTGTTCAATTAAGAAGTACCAAAGCGTTATTATCTTTACCTGAGAATAATGTAAAACATGACAGGAGAGATTTGTCTCATACTCGAGCACTTCTAGTTTCATCACATTTTGTGGGAAATCAAATCTAGCAGAATCCAAATGGGGTCTCAAAGTGTCATTAACTGTAGATGCAATTATAAAGGAAATCTGTTCTTGACTGCTGAACACTTCCACACAGATCAGGAATTAATCATTAGGAGCAACATTCACAACGACTGTTAAGGGAAATGGTATTGTCTGGTGGTCAGTGCAGAGGACTAACAAACCAGAGCTGCTCACTGAACGGATGGAAACACGTCCCCAAGCTCCTCCAGCATTCATCGTGTGTCTGCATCAATAATACAGGAAAGCTCTTCCCTTTCCATTAACAAGAGAGGCCAGACAAAGTGGAAGCAAGTGGGATCTTCTCACAGAGCTGTGACATTACACACCTGTGAATTTACTCGTATCAGGAGAAAATCTTTAAAATTATACATGAATTGTGTTTGCTCCTTTCAAATCAAGTAAGCTTCAGCAGGTGAGCTGCCGTTCTCTTTGCTTGCAAGTTTCTTTTCTTGGTGGAATAGCTTCAACATTTAAGGATTATTAGTACTATTAATATTTTTCTGATTAGATTATCAGATTTCTCTGATTGCTGAGGTAAATGATATCAGGGAATTTTAAGCACCATACCTCAGTAGTGATCAAAAAAAAGTAGGAAAAGTAATTCTAATTCAGTGTGCATAGTTTACCTGCCTGCATGTAATTACATTATCCATTGGAAGAATTTTTTAAAAGACTGTGCAAAATCTGCAAGGATTGTTTGGAAGAATTTTTTAAAAGATTGTGCAAAAACTGAAAGGATTGTTCAATAAACAATGAACCATGAATTTTCCCCTGCATGTTCAGAGTCCAAACATGAGCAGCCTGTCAAATAACAAACAGGCATGTCACATAATTAAAACTGTCTAGTAAAAGAGCAAGAGAAGCAAAAGAACTTGTCAAGAGTATTTTTCATTCTGAAAAAAAACCCAACTAATAAATTTCCTACTTGTCACTGAAAAGGAATTAACCATTCAGGGTATTTCTTTAATACATTTACATATAAAGTGTATTTTAAAGAAAATTTTTAAACAAGCTGGAACAATGCCATGAAATACAATTATTCTTGGTTATGCTCTGTAATCAAAACCATTGGTTTGTATTGAGCTGATTACAACATGATCATAAAGCACATGATGAAATTAAGTGGTTCTAAGACAGTCCTGCACAGATTGTCGTAAACACAGAGCTATGCAACAGATCTGAGCTAGCTGGAATTAAAACATGAAACATTCATCTGGATTCCTTTGAAAATGGCTGTCAGCGATGCTCTGCTGTGGTGGGGATATGATTAGTAGCTGGCGGAGATCTGGGCCTTTGCATCACAGAAGCACCGTCGCAATTTACACTTCTGCTGGCGGCATCAGCGCAGAGCAAAGAGAAATGAGGCAGAGCAGATCCCAAAGCATGCTGGACCAAAACCAGAATTCTCTGTGGAGCAGTATAACAGTAAAATAATAGATTTATTACCCAAGTGAAAGAGCAGACATCACTTCACACACCTGTGCTTCAGCCAGAACTCCTTCCTCCAGCTGAGCCTACGCAATCAAGGAAACCACTAACTCCTGCAGGTCCTTAGCTCAGATCCAGTTTAGGCTGACTGTGACTGAAATACATCATTCCTGAAAGCTGGGCAGTGGGCAGGCATGCCCTAAAAACACTTTCCTTCGCTCACATGGGATTCATGGGCAGAGAGCACTCCCTTCTAGTGAGACAATGAAATGCCTTCAGCCTGATGTCTGTTTTCAGCTTCCCCGCATCTTCCACCTCATTTCTCCTTGCCTTTCTGCAGAGCCTACTACTGCAACATCTGCCCTCAGAAAGGGCTGGAGAAGCACAACCTGTCCTTTTCCTTCTCTTTAAATGGACATTCAAAAAATCCTTATGAAATCTATGTGTGTTGTTACCACACCTGAGGCAGCCTCAGGTGGATCTCCAATGTAAGGAAGCAGATGGGAGCTGCAGGCTGGAAAGGGAAGTGTCTCCAGCAAGGCTCTGCGAGGAAACCTGCTGGCATGCCTCATCTTGGTCACCTGATGGGTGAGCAGACATGTAGTCCTTCACCTCTCCCCTTTTCAATTTTTTTTGTCCCTGCAGGATAAACTCCTTGAGAGAAACCCTTAGCAACTAAAGGACAAATTTGGCTGGGAGGAGATGGACAAAATGAGGAAGAGAAGGGAAGGAAATAGTTTTATGTTTGCACACACATGTGTTTCATCCCGGTCTTGGGTAGGAAAGAGGGAATCAAGTAGGAGAGGAAGTCAGCTGATGAGTGGCTCCAGGCAAAAGAGAGAATTGCCTGGCAGGGTTGCTCCATACAGCAGTATACATTTAAAAATAATTTTTGAAACTAGCTGGTTTGGATAGAGGTATCTATCCCCAGAGCAACCAACAATGGAAAACCAAGTAGCAATAATTTTCCGTTCCAATGACCAGTGCTATAATTATATAATAATGCTAGAAATTTAGTCCATTTTGAGGTGAAACAGGAAAGTCATGCATGCTGCCTGACAGCTAAAGAAAAAAAAAAAAATCCCTGTTAATTCATTTACAGGGACAGTTTCTGCGGTCAGACAGATATTTCTTTAGTAGTGAAAATTCAGCAGCTCCAAATAATTACTGCTGAACTAAAGAGAGAGCTTCACACTGAGCTCTCAAACATCATGTGACACCAAGGACCAGACACCCTGCACACATAATTGCTGACCTGGGCAACGGGCATGGACTGTAAACTCTCCTCTAAGCCAAGGAGTCAAAGCTGGCAAAGGACAAGGAGATTGACCAGTGTGAGAAAACCTGGAGCATCGCTGCTTGTAACACATCTGTTTCATTGCACAAGAGGACAAGTTTGTCTTAGAAAAACACTGCCTTCATTCTTAAGAGGAAGAACACCACTGGAAAAAGCATACAAAGCTTACAAAGCACATGACTGGAGTCACAGGATGGAATCCTAATTAATATTTTTGTTCAGAAAATTTTCAATTCTAATTCTTCATTCAGATACCACTTTGATTCACCATTGCATTATAGACTAAAAAATACAAATTAAAACCCCTCCAAATAATCTAAATATCAATTTCTCTCCATGATGAGAAGGAACCACTGGAAGTTATGCCAGGGAAGGTTTGGATTGCATACGAGGACAAATTTCTTCACTGCAAAGGTTGTCAAGCCCTGGAACAGGCTGCCCAGGGAAGTGATGGAGTCACCATCCCTGGAGGTATTTAAATAATGTGTAGATGTGGCACTTAAGGACATGGTTAATGATGGACTTGGCAGCACTGGGTTAGTCATTGGACTAAATGATTTAAAGATCTTTTCCACCCTAAGTGATTCTATGATTCTATGATTCTGCGTGTTCCTATGGTCTGGGGTACAAAATGAGATTTGAATGTGCAATCAATGCAGGTATGTGTACATGGAAAATATTTTGGATCCCACATAAGCATTCCCACACTTGTTTCATTAAATAAATTAAAAATTTTTTTAAAACCAACAAACAAACAAAAAAACCCCACCAAAAACCAAACCGAAAAAAACCCAACCACCCAACCAAACAGAACAATAGATGCAGCAATGCAGCTCTACTTCTTTGTAGATAGTGAGGTCCTCTCACAGCTTCTCCGTTATCTGGAGATATAAAATTTTCCATTTGCATTTTAGAGTATAAACAAAAAGTTTTGAAATTAATTCTGGGAATAGATCCTTTCAGCTATGTATTGAGGACTTAGGCCTAACCCTGATAGTTCTATAATGTTTTCCCAATAACTCTGTATTTTTCTTTTCCAATTGTATTTCCACACTTAAAATTACTAAAATCTATCGGAAAATAAGAAAATAGTAACTGAACACACTGTTGAATCTGCTCAGAAAAAAATGAAATGCATGTTTTAATATGGCAAGTGGGTTCAATTTCTTAGTAGGTTTATTGTTGGCAGCAGGGTCAAGTCAATCTCCAAAGATGTACAAGGAGCTCCACAGTATCAGATTCAAATGCCGATGTTCAGCCCTCTGACGTTGTGGGATTCTTAAACAAATTTCTTGTTGTTTTTTGGGGTTTTTTATTCTACAGAGACATCTACTGGGATTCAGGTAATTTGACAAACAAAGATCCATGAGGCATCCACCTGCAAGTGGCATAAAATGGGCAAAGCAAGCACAAGTTATTGCATCTGTCCTACTCCTACAAGCCTCGAGTAGGTGATTCCCAGCCCTAAAACACACACATAGTACCAGTAGCAAGGTCAAAGGACTGGCACCACTACACCTTATCAAGTGATTCTGCTGCTGCACAAACCTCTGCTGTCATGATGCCTTGTTTGATAGTTGAAGTGGGCACATCTGTGGTATGTTTTACATACATGGATATTTTCACCGCTCAACTTGGGAGCCCAGTTCCTCCAATAAAGTTAAGAGACAGCTGCAGGCACCTCCAGAGGGCAATCCAGAGCTCCTGTTTTGAGAGTGCTGGATTTTTCCCTGAAGGTACTCATCTCTCCCTCTACTAACTCCTTAGCAGGACTAGAGGGTTGGTAGTGAGTGCCATTCCTGGTCTACCTGCCCATTACAAGCCGTTATGGGCAGTAGGGACAGAAGGGCAGCAAGATGCCAGGACTGCCCAGCTCCTGGGCACAATAGCATTCTTTGCCATGAGGTCATCAGTCTACAGCCCAGGATACCTGACACTGACCTCACCTCTCCTTGGTCCCTTTACATCCTTACCTCTCCTTCATCAACCCAGCTCAGCTGGAAAGAGAAATTAGCAGAGTAAGAGATTTGCTGGATGGATGCAGACAGAGAGTTGAGGTCAATGGCTCTATATCCAGGTGGAGGTAGGTGACAAGTGGTGCCCCTCAGGGCTCTATCCTGGGACTGGTGCTTTTCAATATTTTCATCAGTGACGCAGAGAGTGGGATTGAGTGCACCCTCAAAAAGTTTGCAGATGGCACCAAGTGGAGCAGTGTAGTTGGCACAACAGAAGGATGGGATGACATCCAGGGGGACCAAGCTTGAGAAATGGGCCCATAAGAATCTCATGAAGTTGAACAAGTCCAAGTGCAAGGTCCTGCATCTGGGTTGGGGAAATCCCAGACATGAGCACAGACTGCGAGAAGAACCCATTGAGCACTGCCCTGACAAGAAGGCCTCAGGAGTTCTCAGGGCTGCACATGCCCCAGCCATGTGCACTCACAGTCCAGAAAGACAATTGCATCCTGGGCTGCTTCCAAAGCAGCGTGGCCAGCAGGGCGAGGGAGATGATTCTGCCTTGTACTCTCTGGTGAGACCCCACCTGGAGTGCTGTGTCCAGCTCGGGAGTCCCCAGCACATGAAAGACATGGATTTGTTCGAGCAGATCATGGGGAGGGACACAAGACGATTAGAAGGATGGAGCACCTCTCCTGTGCAGACAGGTTGAGAGAGCTGGGGTTGTTCAGCCTGGAGAAGACTTCTAGAGAGACCTCATTGTGACCTCCCAGTTCCTTAAGGGGCTTATCCAAAAGGAGGGAGGGGAACTTTTTATGCAGGCGGATAGTAACAGCACAAGGGACAATGGTTTTAAACTAAAGGAGGGCAGGGTTAGGTAAGATGTTAGGAATAAATTCGTTACTCAGAGGGTGATAGGCTCTGAGGTTGTCCAGAGAAATTGTGGATGTCTCATCCCCGGAAGTGTTCAAGGTCAGGTTGGATAGAGCCCTGAGAAACCTGATCTAGTGAGTGGTATCTCTGCCCATGGTAGAGAGATTGGAACTAGATCGTATTTAATGACCCTTCCAATCTAGGCCATTCTAAAATTCTATGAAAGAAATGCAACAATAGTGGGCAACAGGTTTTGATCAGCCCAGAGCTACATACACAGTTTAGTTTGGACACCAAGGGAATTCTTGGGTTTAGAGCAAACTGTCTTATAATGAAAAATTAAGTGGCATATCATTATCCAAGTGTGTATTTCACTGGGGCAACCACAAAGTTGAACATATTTTTTGCAAAATTCTTCATGGACTTTCTGAAAATTGCAAATGGTCAACATTCCAATAATGTACTTCATCATTGCATTCACTTCTTCTGCATGTTCACAAAAATCCTGAACAATTATGAAGAGCACAGTAAGATTTTAAATATCAGTTGGAACATTCTACCCTTTTCATACAAGTTTCCTCCGGAAGAGTGGCAAAAGCAAATTTAAAAAAAAAAAAAGAAAAAAGTTCTATCTGCCTTAAAACAAGGACTAGAAAGACAAAAAGTCAGAGGGAGAAAAGACATTTTTAACATGTCTTTAAAAATTAAACTTTGCTATTGTCATTATGTGATGTATTATTTTGATGCAGAGGGACATAGTTGAGCATAATGCTAAACTTTATATTTTATCACCTTATTCAAGGTGATAAAAGCATGTTGGCTTTTGTACTTAAGAGACACAGAAGAGTAACCCAGACTAAACACTGTCACTACCCCACTTGGGCATCAAAGCCCGAGCAACCAGGTATGGTAACTAAGACATACAAGCTGGATGTAGGGTTTGGCCTAGACGTGGGAATGGTGCCTCTAGAACCACAGTGAAATACTTGGCTCAAACATTCTGAGCACCGACTGAGAATGAGGTGCTTCAAATATCATGGGCATTGGAGGCAGAACTGAGCTTTATCATTCTAGGGACAACACAGGGAGATCTGCTTCCTGCCCTTCATTTGATTCCTCCTGTCCCTTGTATCTACAAGTAGACCTAGGAAGGGAAAAGTCTTTCCCCTAATTCCAATGTCTTCTATATATTTGTAAAATACCCACAGATAACTTTTCAGTGGTTGTCTTGCAGGCTGTTCTCCTCTCACTATTTTCCAAACCCATATTAAAGTGACTTCTGCTTATTTGCGAACAGAGCACAGAACTAAACCCAATGGAGGAGGATAGGAACTATTTGGCTGGGATCGAATATTTTATTAAACATATGATGCATGTCTCTTTGCAGATGAAAACAGACTAGATAAGAGGAATGCACTTAAGTTTCTCTTTACAGAAGTGTTTTCCCTTATTCTTTCCTGTCTTTTCTTTGTTTTGAACCTTTATCCTTGCAAGAAAAGCTTTTACAAAGACAGCAATCAAATGGTTTGTACAGTTATTAAACCACTATTGTGGGGGAAGCAGCAATTCTCTTGCTTAAAAATGTATGTGCAAAGTAATCTAAAAATAGGAAGTGAATTCCCCATGAACCATGACTGTTTTATACTTTCTCTGCATACAGCCTGGACTATTTAGTAAAACACAAGTTTCTAAGTTAATGCCGAGCTTTTATGTGCCAGTGTTGAATGTTACCCGAGCATAAGAAAGGCACAAGAAGCATCCTCAGGGCTCAGGACCAATTTTTAGGAGCAAATTGTTGTCTAATGAACAAGCTGCTCAAGTTGCAAGGGCAGAAATAGTTGTGGTTGTTTTGAATGTCTGTGTGACACATTTATCACCTTGGAGGCGTCCCATAGCTAGGAGGGATACGTGCCATCAATCACCTCTGCAGTCACACAGCCTATTTGAAAGGAGAGGACAGGGTTTAACACCAGTGTGCCCTCTTCTCCCCTTCCTGCTTGTCTCCTGCTCCCAGTCACAGATCTCCAAACCAAAATGCAGGTGCCAGTCATTAAGGCATGCGGGCAGCATGTTTGAAGGAGTGGTGTTTTTAAAACAAAGTACAAATCCTGAGCAAAGAGTTTGGTGCAGCTGCGCCTCTTCATGATGAGCTGCTGGGATAAGGCACAAAAGCTAATTTGGTGTGCTGGCTTTGGATGCGGTAGGATTAATTTTCTTCATAGCAGCTGGTATGGGGCCATGTTTTGGATTTGTGAGGAAAACATTGTTGATAATTCAGGGATGTTCTTGTTTTTGCAGTTCTTACAGAGAACCAGTCTTTACTGTACAGTCTTTACTCACCCCACCCCACCTGAGGAGGCAGAGGAGGCACAAGAAGTTGGGAGAGGACACAGCCAGGACAACTGACCTCAACTGGCCCAAGGGACATTCCATACAAAATGGCATCATGCTCAGTATGTAGAGCTGGGGGAAGAAGAAGGAAGAGGCATTTGTCTTCCCAAGTCACCATTAAGTGTGATGGAGCCCTGCTTTCCTGGAGGTGGCTGAACACCTGCCTGCCCATATGACATGGTGAATAAATTCCTTTTGTTCCTTTACTCGTGTGCACAGCTTTTGCTTCACCTTTAAACTGTCTTTATCCCAACCCATGGACTTTCCCACTTTTACCCTTCCAATTCTCTTATGCATCCCACTGAGGGAGAATAAGTGGGCATCATAATGGTACTTCATTGCCAGCTGGGCTTAAACTCAGGTCATGTTCAGACTAGGGCTGCTAGATCCAGTGCTACAGGAAGAGTTACATTTATATTCTTGATGCACTTGTATTTGGAGACCATCTAGTCAAGATCACAAGACAGAAATGGTTTAGCCTTGACATCATTGGCAATTCTAAAACTGAAAAGGGTTTGTTGTTTTTCTCCCTCCCTTAGAGAATTATGCTCAATATTTTCAAGGAACTGTCATTTCCTGTAAAATAATGTTTATGGTGGCAGGCTCTCAGTCTTTCTGGTAATTTTTTTTCAGAACATTATTATTTATTGTAGCTGTTCTTTGTTCTCTGTTTTTTTTCTGACTTTCAGCTGGGCTCCCCCATGCCTTTCCAAACTGTGGAGATTTTACAGTAGAGTGGCTCGGAGTCATTTCAATCTATTTAAATGAATGCTGAAAATGCCATCAAACTTCAGTGCCCACTTGAAGGAGATTGTAAGATGAACATCAAAGGAAGAGGATATCCATGTCTGCATTTTCCCCTTCAAAAACACTGGGCAGCTCCATGCAACAGACATGTTTGTTTGAATCAACAGAGCCTGGGAAACCATGCTCTAGCTGCCTTCCAGATTGCTGCTTTTCCTTAGATCTCCCAATAGCCACCCCACATCCTGATCACCATTAGGTCCATATAGATGGGTAGTGTTCAGCCACACGCATTCCCAATGAAAAATAATATAAGGAGGATGCTGAAGACCTTGGCATGACATAATAGATTCCTATTACTGGGTGGTTTAGTTCCACCTCTACCTCACATCTTCCAGATAAAGCTGCTGGCCAATTGTAAACAGAAGGCAATCACACAGCATCAGAATTTAGATCTAGATCTAACTTTTCTTGAAGGAACTTATCCCAGTATGCCTAGTTAATCCCCAACAGAAATCTATTACAAATGTGCTTCTGACCATAGGGAGCTGCCTCAGCATTTTCAAATCTTCTAGGCTACAAAAGCAAAATTATTTGCCCCATTCACAGTCCTTGTTAGCAATGCGCTTTCCAATGGCTGCAGAAAACTGTAAGAATTGCTTAAGTGTCAAAACATGCAATTTGGTAATGCGGTTTGTGATCACTAAAAGGAAATCCCATGACAATGACAACTTCAGGGAACAGGTTATGGCTCAAAGACATGAAAAGAGAGGAATGAAAGGCTCAAGTTCTGTGCCTTCCCCAGGAGACAAAACGTTCACCAAAAGCATACTGTGACTAGTGACCTACTGGGGCTGAGACTCAAAGTGCATTGGGTCATGAAAGGTGCTGACAGCATCTCCCCAGAATGTGGAGGTAGAAGGAATATAGGCATAATATTCTGCTCCGTTTTTACTAGGAAACATGGAGACAGCAGGCAGTGTTCTCCCACTTCCCCTCTGCTCTCTCTCACAGACACTTCCTTTGTCTGTACCAGCTGGGTTATTAACAGAATATTGTTTTTCATTCCAGTTCTCCTCCCTTTGGGCTTTTTATACCTCTGGTCCCAGAGAAGAAGGTAAATAAACCTTTTTAATTACATAGTCTGTCAGAATTTTTCCACACTCACCCAATCTATTAATTTTTTGTACTTTAAATTTGGTTTTAACCCCCTTCCCTTACACTTAGCATTTTTCACTTTGTATTTGAATGTACCAATAGAAAAACGCACAACCCTTTCCCTGCAGAAATCCAAAAACAGTTCTTGCAAGACCGATTTTATGAGAACATCAATTTTTCCCTTTGTGTAGAAAAGCTAATACTTCTATAGACCTGAGAAATGGTCCAAAAGGGAAGATACTTATTATTACCTTCCAGCTGTGCAAAATATTGCAGTTTTCACATCAGAAAACCAAATGCTTGGGTTTCTTGTCAGATGACTTTCACAGAAATATAAGAATACATTTCCTACTTTCCAAGTGGACTTTAAATGTAACTAAGCTTAAAGAGCTGGTACTCCACAGACCAAACTTTGACTACAGAGGAAAAATACAATTGGGTATATTAGCTTCCAGACTAGCATTACTTTAGCTTTTTGAGCTAAGCTGAATTGGTGCTGAAACATGCACTGCTGTATGACTCAAGGAAAACAGCTATTCAAGCCTTGGGGTATTTTAAACACAGGGCATGGAGTCAACCGACATAAAAGAGTACAAAGACTGTTTCTGTGCTAAATAAGAAAAGAATTCCTTATTTATAAGCACAGTGGTTCTGATACAAGGAAGATCAATGAGTAGCTCTTTTCTAAATGTATGTGAAAGCATATTTTCATTTTTACCACCACTCCCTCTGCTTATCATTCCCTGAAATTACTTGGACCTATTCTGCCAGATACTCATCCCTAGCTCTTCCACCCTTACCCATGGAGACCCAAGAGTCTGGATTCCCTCTTCAGGCATATACAAATAAAATCCTGGGTTACTACACATGAAAATTCACTTTCCTGAACCCTTTCCCATGAAAACAGAGCAAGTAGCAAAGACAAGTAATTACCAAATGGAAATAGCCAGAGGTTTACTGTCATCAGCTCACACAGACAACCTGGACACTGAGAGAAGAATAATGTTTTGTATGCTAGCAAAGTCTTGGAGAATGAGAAATATAACATATTTTTCAGCAGTGTGAAAGAATAGGTTTTTCCTTTCAAAAAGAACTTGCAATCTTCTTGTAAAACCCTAAGAATATATGGATTCCATTGAAATATATATTTCTCCTGTATGCATACACATATATAGTAATGGTCTGACGAAGTGATGACCTCTCCAGAGATTTTTGAATTCACCTTATGAAACGAGAGCTTACTGCGGCCAGCAGTGAGCAGGCCAACTATATTACGACTACATTCAGATTCAGACTATTTCCCTCCCTCCCTTTCTCCAGAAGAGGTAGTTCAGATACAGAGCCAAGGATACTTCACTGCTCCAGAAGCTCACTTTCAAAGTCCCACTCTTAGACAGGCTCTGCTGCTGCCTTCCTGCTAGCACTTGTCCTGTACCCAACAAATGCTGCTTTTGGCTAAAAGCAGGAAGCAATGGAGGCTAATGGTACCAGCCTCTACACTCCCCACTTCCTGATGTGCCTGTCCCTGCTCCCCAGAAACCTCAGGGGGGCAGGACAGAAGCAGGTCTAGGGACTGCAATGCTTGTTGGTAATGACTTGTGAGACTGCTTTAGTTTCTCTGCCCAGAGATGCCTGGAGGAGTTGTGTCAGTATGATTTTGAATCCTGTTTCACCCTGTTATGGGCTAGTGGTCTCTACATGACCCTCCTACTGTCTCTCTCCAGCGTGGAGCAAGTAATTTCTGGGTGTGTGGAGCTCTGTTCTCAGCCTGAGCCTCAGCCCTGCTGCAGCTTTCAAAGGCTTTGCAAAAAGGAGCTGAGGCAGACAGTCTGTTTCTTCTGGTGTTCAAAAGCCTGCACTGGACAAGGAAAAAGATTGGTGAGATCAGGACACCTCATTCAAGTCAAACTGAACTAATTACACCCAGATTTAACAAAATGTACAGGAGAAATGTGCACTTGACTTGCCTGACCTGCTGCCTGTAGAGGCCTTCATTGTGCTGATGCTGGTGTTACCTTCCCTAACCATCTGTGCTCCCACAAGACTTGGTGGAATGGCTGGGGGAGCCAGACAGAAGTGATGGGGAGCCTAAGCACTCCCTGAATCCTTTACCTGAAGCTGTGGTACAGCAGCTATGGACTCACCTGCAAGGGGGCTTTCTGGCACTGACAATAAGAGAGCAGAAACCAACATTGCTGTGGCAGCAAGAAGCAGGGCCACAGTTGTCAAGAAAGCATGCCTAATTCCCAGATATTGCCTCAAATATTGCATGGGTGACACCAGTCATCATAGTTCAGAGACAAGGCTGAAACCCTTCACGGAGTGGCACACCAAAATCTTTTGAAGATGAAAACCCACCCTTCTTCTTTAAGCCTCCCTGACTTCTCCAAGGGCCCAGGTACCTGCCATAACCATCACGGGCAGGCAGCACTGCTGTCATTGAGAACATCATTAACTAGGTTATTGTTGTGCCTGTTGGAGCAGACTGCAGAGGACTCACTGAATTTTTGGCTTGAGAGACAGTCTTTTGGTGGAGGAGGAGAATGGCAGTGAATGAAAATATCTTGGAAATGAACTGGCTCAACAAGAAGAACCTTGTGGGAGGCAGGGAGCAGCTCATGCTCAGTGCTTGATTCTCCCCCTCCGCTGAATGCTTTGACTGCATAGGAATTAAATGCCTTCGCTGTCAGGCAGCTTGAGGGGCATCCAACTCATAATCTGGCATTTCCAGGGTAAGAAGGCTGCAAGAGACCTTCTGCTACTTGAGTCCATTTTTAGAACAGAGGCACTGCTCCCCATCAGCATCACCAGGATGTCTTTGGATTGTCAGTAGGCAAGGTGATAAAATGGACTAACACCTTGCTGCACTGACACACATGAATTTCCATGGCCAGCAAAAGATCTTAATTTGAAGAATATTGTAAATTAATATATCAGCTCCTTTGTGCTGAGCCAGCAGTGGAAAGCAGGTTTTAAAAGTAAATCAAGCACATTGGGGACTCAGCTCTCAAAATTTGCTAATATGCAAAAAACTAATGTACAAAGCAACTTGGAAACTATTACTCTCCCTTTTTGTGGTTTTTATATCCTCAAGTGAACAAAAGAACCCAAATAACAGGTAAATTTTTAGAACAAGCCCAACACAACAACAACAACAAAAACCCTACAGCCAAAAAAAAAAAAAAAGAAAGGAAGATGACGTCATGTCTTATTTTATCTGTATCTTTCCAGAGGAAATGCTATAAATTGCGCATGTTACTATATAAGCATGCCATCAGTGCCCATTGAAAAATTAGTCCTAAAGAGACAAATGGCTTTATTTCATGTACTACTTTGCTGTGAGTGCATGTACAATGTGTTCTTAATTTTTTTCTTCATTATTTTCAAATCCACTAGGGTTAAATCCTCAGGCATTAAAGTGAAAGTCAGAAATGAGAAAGATGAGAGGAGCAAGACATCCTAAAGTACCAAACTGAATGGGTATAAGCTGTCAGGCAATACACATGCCTAACAGCTCCCAAAAAATGCTCTTTGCTTTGGTGAGATTTAACATGAAAGATGTTCTTGCACCTTACAGATGCTGGATTAAGGAAGAAGCTAGGGAGTCTGACTGGCTGTCAAGACTGGTGGCTAGAAAGGAAATAAAACAGAAATAGAAAGCGAAAAGAAAAGGATATTCATCTATCCTTGGGGCTGTTCTGTGCAGTTCTTAGCCAGCACTGAATAAATAATTCTCAAAAACATATCTTCTGGACACTCCAGTGCTTGGTTCTCAGCGGTACTTCTAGACAAAGATTCAGCAGATGCTTACCTTGGGAAATCTGTCATCTTAATGTACGTGGAGACACCCAGGGTACATCCAGGAATCCTACAGCACTGCATGATTCTGTGCAAATAGTAGCTAACTAAGCTGCACGGGGGTATAAAAAAATAGTATTTAAAGTCTGCATGATGCAGCTGCTGTAATAATTTGTGATCATATTTGGCTGTTCTCATGTCTTATCTTTAAAATTAGAAACTTTCCTGGATCTGTTCTTATGGTGCACAGCCTGATGTAATTGTGTCAAAGGAGCCGCATGCTGGGAGAAATATGCACTCTTTGAACACATTGTAAGAGCCTCCAGTTATCCCAGTTATCAGACTGAATCAATATGGATTAAGGACTGCCATCCCACTCAGCCAATGCAGAAGTACACACTAACCACATCCTTGCAAGATAGCTTTGGCGCTATGCTGTTGAAGCGTGTCAGAACACTTTGCATCCTGAAATTTCCTAACTACAGCTTCTCTCTTGAACTCACAAGTTGCAACTGAAACCAGCAAAAAGGTCTATTAAACATTATCCTTACCTAACTGAATATATTAGATGTATATAGCAATTATGTTCTCCTTTTTACAGTATAGTAAAGCACTTATGATATAATAAAATCTACCACACAGTGCTCAACAGCCCAGTGTGTTGAGCAATTCAGTTTTTAGTGCTTCATGTAGGTTAGCAATTGATTTTAATTGCCTGGCATAAATCACACAGTCCTACTGTAGACCCTTATTATTTCACAGACAGGGCTGGTTTTAATCCTGTATATTCATGGGGAATAAGAGGGAAGCAGAATGAAAAGAACATCACATTCCAGAAGTTTACTTCTGAGGAAGAGAGATTTGTTCTGAATTCAATGAAAATTTAAGAAATGCTGTGTCCATGTCACGAGCACAGTAGTAAAGAAAACTCTGTACATCACCACTAAACCTCAGGCACTACAACTGTTTCATGAAGTAAACCTTGACAAACTATGTGAGACTTACAGCATTTGCAGTACAGATGGAAATTTATTCTGCTTACACAACTGTCTTTCACTCTGTTCCTAACATACCCAGAAATAATATCTCATGTATTTTGCATGTATGTTTGGATTTTCAGTGCTTGTGAGAGGGAAGCATTCTCTTATGATGTTTGGATCCCATTTGTTAGATTTTCTCTTCCAACACATTTAGTTTAGTCATTTGTCTTAGTAATAAGTAAAACAAAAACTAACCATAAAACTAAACCAAAACATCCTGCATTTAAAAAAAAAAAAAAAAAAAAAAAAAAAAAGTAAAAAAATTTTTTGTAAAACAGAAG